>JAHXMQ010012340.1:27443938-27478500 GCA_020466415.1 Ammodramus savannarum pratensis | reverse complement strand
CCATCCCTCTCGGCGGCTGTTTCAAGCGGTGGCGGTGAGGCAGGACTAAGATGGCGGCAGGATGAGCGGCGGCCGGCAGCGCACTTTGCTGCAGGTGTGGCGGGCGCCTGAGGGCAGAGCGGAGCGGAGGGAGCCGGCCGGGGACAGCGATGACGAGCTGCTGCTGGCAGCCGCGGCCGCGGCCGACCCCAGCCCGCCGCAGGGCTTCAGCGAGGCCGCGGGCTCCATCTGGATCTACCCCACCAACCTGCCCGTGCGCCCCTACCAGGAGCGCATGGCCGGCGCCGCGCTGCTGGCCAACACGCTGGTGTGCCTGCCCACCGGGCTGGGCAAGACCTTCGTGGCCGCCGTGGTCATGTACAACTTCTACCGCTGGTTCCCCTCGGGCAAGGTGCTGTTCCTGGCCCCCACCAAGCCGCTGGTGGCTCAGCAGATGGAGGCGTGCGGCCGCGTCATGGGCATCCCGTGCCGGGACATGGCGGAGATGACAGGTACGGCCGCTGCCCGCGGGCTGCCCGGCGTGAAAACACACAGTGTGAGGGAAAAAATAAAACGTGAGAGGTGTTGGAAGGGCTGAGTGCTGGTTTCGCCGTAGTTAAAAGCACAGGTCGCCTGTATAAAGGGTGTAGCGCTGCCGTGCAGCCCTGTGGGTCACAGCGTGCACATCTCTGCGCACACAGAGCGCTCTGTGGGATGCTGAAGCCAAAGAATAATGGCTCTTAAAACCCACATTGGAGCTGTTTCTGCCCCTCCTTCTCCCCTTGTCACTTTCCGTGTCACTCTCATTGTCACTTGCCTCGTCACTTTCATTGTCGCTTTCCTCGTCACTTTCCATTCACCTTTTCTTTTTGCAGGCCCCCTGAGCTGCAGTTTATTCCTCGCTGCGGTGACAGCCTCAATGACTGAACCCATAACCTGTTTTTAGACCCAGACCTTTCCCAGAGGTATCTTAAGTGATGTTCCAGGCAATTGGCATCTTGAGCTTTCCACCCTTGATTTCCATGGTTCTGGATTTAATTTTTTTAATGCAAAAAACTCTTCCTAGTCATTGTATTGCGTCAAGGGATATACAGGTTGGATATCAGGAAAAGTTTTTTACAGAAAGGATGATAAAGTTCTGGAATGGCTGCCCAGGGAGGTGGTGGAATCCCCATCCCTGGGGGTGTTTGACAAAGCCTGGATGTGGCACTGGGTGCCAGGGTTGAATTGAGGGGTTGTTTCTTTGTTGTGATGTTGTTTCTGTAATTTCCAGGAGGAACCCAGGCTCTGGGCCGCCGGGAGCTGTGGAACACCAAGAGAGTCTTTTTCCTCACCCCTCAAATAATGGTCAATGACCTCTCTCGTGGGACCTGCCCTGCTATGGAGATCAAATGTCTGGTTATTGATGAAGCCCACAAAGCCCTTGGCAATCATGCCTACTGCCAGGTAGGGCTGGAGCCACCCCAGTCACAAAAACCTTCCCTAAAATTGCTTCCAGCATCTCCATAAAGCATCAGTGTCATTGCTGTGGGGAGATTGCTGTCCTTGAGGTCCTTAACTTTGTTAGAAAGACATCTAACATTCCTGTGTGTTATCATTGCCTTGTTTATTAATAATACCTGTAAGATATGGTTTTCAATGCCTCCATTAAATTGTAATTTTGGTTTAAAGACGGTTTTGGCTGGGCAATGTTAAAAAAATCTGGTTTTATAAGGTTCTTTATTCAGTTCAAGATTTCTTTTTAAATTTGTTGTTTCTGTTAATTTGCCAAGAGTTTGTTGCATTATCAAGGGTTAATCTCCTGAGAGCAATAGGTGACCTGAAAGTTACTTTGATACACTGGAGAAATTTACTGGATATTTATGGATTTCAGATTACATAGGATTAATCATCCATTAATTACATTTTTTACAGTTTATCTTCAGACTTTTTGGCAGCTCACCTGAGTTAGTGGGCTGTCAATGCTTTTGTTAAATCAAGTGAGAAATCATTTCATAAATTTTCCAGGTTGTTCTTGGTACATTTCCAGGATGCCCCTGGATCCCTGGCAGTGCCCAAGGCCAGGTTGGACATTGGGACACGCTGGGACAGTGGGAGGTGTCCCTGTGGATGACAAGGGATGGAAAAGGATGATCTTTAGGGCCCTTAACCCAAACCCTTCTGGGATTCAGTATTTTGGAGTGTTTTGTTAAGCCTTTCCTACTCAGTGGGTATTTTTTCATTGATGTAGTTTGTACAAGGAAACAATCTCCTCTCAGGGCATTAATGAAGCTTTCCTGCTCTCAGGTTGTGAGGGAGCTGAGCAAATACACAAACCAGTTCCGGGTCCTGGCCCTGAGTGCCACCCCAGGCAGTGACACCAAGGTGAGCCACAGCTCCTGCTATGGTTTGAACAGTCAGGGCTGGGTGGGAGCTCTGTTCTTTGCCTGGAGCCTCTGCAGGCTCCTGAGGAATTCCACATCAAGACTGAATCAATTTACAATCCATTGCTTGGTGAGGTTTGGTGTTTCTCATGCTATAAACCACATTTTATTGATTTGTGAGGGTGGGCAGGCCCTGGCACAGGTGCCCAGAGCAGCTGTGGCTGCCCCTGGATCCCTGAAGTGTCCCAGGCCAGGTTGGAGCACCCTGGGACAGTGGGAAGTGTCCCTGCCCATGGCAGGGATGGGAATGGATGGGATTTAAGGTTCCTTTCCAATCCCCAAGTCTGGAATTCTATTTCCTGTCCTTTCTATTTCCATTGTAGGTAGTGGGTGCCTTTTCTTTGCAATTTTATGTAACCCTTGCTAAAATCCAGCAATAGTTACTTTGTTTTTATGGCTTTACCAGGCTGTGCAACAAGTTATCTCCAATTTGCTGATTGCTCAGATAGAGGTGTGTGCTGAAGATTCTCCAGAAATTCAGCCTTATTCTCACGAGAGACAAGTGGAAAAAATTGTAGTTCCACTTGGGGAAGAACTGGTAGAATTTCAGAACACTTACATCAAGGTGAGTTGCTGCATTTCCTTTTTGGTCAGTGGACAGTGACTGGAAATGTTTTATCCTCTGTCTAGACTTGCAGTGTTTATAAAGACAACACTTTCTTGTGTAATTAACCTTGATTATAGGGTAAATGAAGCACCATGTGTTCAACTCCAGCAGCTGCAGTTTCATTGAGCACCATTGCCCCATTTTACCTTGCAGTAACTTGGAAAGCTCAGGTGGAAAACTTGGAATTGAATTTTCCTCACTCTCTTTCAGCAGGCTGCAAAACAGACACCAGACCTAAACTGAGCTTTCTGCATTTGGCTGAACTCAGTATTAAGATATTGACGATGCCTTGAGGAATTTGTGTGTGGCCTGGAACATTTTCTGTGATTAAGAATATTCTTTAGGATAAGCTTTAAGTCATCTGTAAGTGTAATTAGTTTTCCTGGAGGTTTTTTTTTTTAATTGGTTTATTTGGCCTACTTTTTTTTTATTGGCCTATTTCTATTATGATGATGACATCTTTTTCTTTTTTACCAATCTTTAATGCCCAAATATAAGAGAGATTTTTGGGGACCAGAGCTGTTTGTTAGTCAGTTGTAACTTAGTGATCTGTGCCTTCCCAGTAAGATACTTGTTGGCAAATGATGTTCCATAAAACACCAGTCTGGAAAGTGTAAAATATCTGCTCTTTTTGTGTTTAGAGGCATAAAAGGTTAGGACTGAGTTATGTATCACACTGTTGGTCTCAGAGCACGTGTGTTTAACAAAGCCTGGGTCTGGCTGGGTTTAGTTGAGCTGTTGGGGTTGGACTTGATGATCCTAAGGGTCTCTCCCAACCTGGTAGTTCTGGGAATTTGGTTAAAATTGATAGATTTTGGTGTAGCTGTGTGAAGAGCACTGGAAGGCAAACATGTGAGTGCATCACATATTTGCAACCCAGGGATCTGAGAGTGTTTAAATGAGGAACTCCCAGTGCTAAAGAGAAACTTCACAGCAGTTTTGCATGGCTGCAGGTGCCTCTGAGGGCTCTGTTAGTGCAGGGCTTTGTTTTGGGCTTTCAGCTGTGGTGAACACCTTGGTTTGGCTCCACCAGCCCTGCAGTGCTTTGTTTCCTTCCTGTGCTCTGGATTTGCATTTCAGGTGCTGCTGCTTTCCTGGAGAACACAACTTCTAGTAAGAGCCAGGGCTGCAGGGAGGGTTTGCAGAGTGTGCCAAGGCCAAGCCTCACTCCTGGAGCCCTCAGCACTTGAGGAAAGGGCTCCTGGCCCTCAGCTTCTGGGGCTGCAGGTGCCCATTTCACATTTGGCTTTTGCAAAATCAGAGCTGCATGCCAAGGCAGGAGAGCAAGAGCAGCTGTGTGTGCTGCAAGAAGGAGAGCCAGGTATCCTGTGCACAGTAAAATCATTCTTTAATTGTGCCAAACAGTAAACAAGACAACATTTCAGTGTGAGCAAAGGACAGTGTCAGACAGCACAGCACAACAATGCCAGAGCAACTCTGTGGAGATGTCTTTACATACAATAAGCAAGGCCCTGAGTATCACAATAGCTGGAATCAACTTTTTAGGCACTAACTCTGGTTTGGAAAATACACAGTATGCAGGACAACACTTATCTGTTAAGGCTACATCTTTTAATCTTCCAAAAATAGGGGTGAATGCTGATTTATAATCTCCTTTCATGAGTGGAAAGCTCATGATAATAACTTCATAATAACTTCACATTAAAACTGAAAATCCAGGAGTGGCTCCCAAAGCAGAGCCATGGGTGGATAACAAAATACCTGTTCTGGGCAGTCATGCCTGACATGGTGTGTCACATCTGAGTAGCAGTGATGTTTGCTTGGCATTCAGAGGTGTAACACCTGAATAAACTGGATTTTGTGTCAGCTAAACACTGGAGCTGTTGCTCCCTGTGCTCCTGAGGGCCAGTGGCAGCTGTTGGTACCAAGCCATGAAGTGTATCTCCAAACTGGAGCTGAAGTAGGGTTTTTGTTTGGTTTTTTTGGGATTTTGTTTTTTCTCAGCAGCAGAAGCCATCTAACAGAAGTGACAATAAATAAATACTACCTGGGGATTCACAGTTTGCCATGAAGAGCAGGGAGAGCTGGGCTGCAGGTAGGATGTCAGCACACTCAGATCTGCTCGTGCTCCAGGGATGTTTCTAGAACATCACCCACGGGGAGCTGAGCCACAGGAGGGGCTGGCAGGGACATCAGACACAGCAGAGGCTCTTGCAGGAAAGGCTTAAAAGGTGAATTATGTACAAACTGGTGCTCTGTGGTGAGAGAGAGGATTTCACTGCTTCCAGGAGCTATCCAACATCTGTTGTGCCAAAGCATAATGAGAATTTCCCTCACTGGCAAAAGCAATCAGATGGCAGAAATTTCTTTAATTTGCCGTAAAATCTTGTCAGAGGTAAAAATTACTTTTATGTGTGCTTATAAAAATCTGAGGGAGGATATGAGAACAAAACCTTCTGTTGAATGCCTCCCTGGGCCCTCTAGTCAACTCAGTTTTAAAAATACTTTCACTGGTTTTCTTTAATTAAGAGCTTTTTGTTTAATACTGGCTGGCATTTTTAATTTTCCTTCTCCCAGGCTGGGACACTGTATTGCATTTTAGTTTGTTTGGGCTTTTTTTCCCCTCTCCATGAAAACTCTTTAGGTTTTTTGTGCTAAAACTAAGGCTTTTGTGTCTCTTGTTTCTGTTTCCTTTTCCCCCTCTCCTTGCTGCCTCCCAGGAAATCTCTGTGCCCTGCAGGCACCAGAGGGCACCGTGGTCCTGCTTAGACCAGGGCCACTGTGATCCTGCTGCTCAGGGAGAGGTTTTGGGCTGAGCACAGAGCCCTCCCTCCACAAATCCATTTCTGGGGTTGTTTTCTCACCCTGCTGTGAGTTAGCAGCCCCTGGCTCTGGTTGCTGCTCTGTGTGTTGGAATTAAAGAGCACAGAAGCTCTCTTGGAACCCTAAATCCTGTAACCAATAAATAATGCTGGTGATGTACTCAGTGAATTTTATATAAAAAATATTTACTTCTATCAAGAATAAACTCTACCATCACATCAGTAAGGGGAGACATTAGGGAGGGGTTTTGGGGAGCAGGATTGTTTGCTACCCTGACTCTAAAGTGCAGTAGGTGCTCCTGGGCTGTGGGAACAGTGGCAATGCTGCTCCCAGACCTTCTGGGGGCTCTGCAGTGTGGGAGCTCAGCCAGGCTGCCAGCTGAGGGCTTAGCACAGGGCTGAAGGCAAAACAAACAACAAATTGATATTGGGGAGCAAAAACTGTCACAGTGAGGGTAGTCAGACACTGGGACAGGGCCCAGAGGGGCTGGGGGCTCCCTGTCCCTGGGGTGCCCAAAGCCAGCTGGGCTGCCTGGAGCCGCAGAGCTGTCTGCCCCAGGTCATCCCAGCTGAGATGTTCTCTGTGGGTATTTGTGTCATTTATGCCATTAACAGCCAGAAGTGCTGAACAGCTGCAGGGCTTTAGCACCCAGCAAAGCTGTGAGGATAAACTGCTCAGAAAGCTGCAGCTCCAAATCACCAGTGTCTCCTCAGGAGTGCCAGAGCCAGCCATGGGGTTCCTGGGGGGTGTGATGAGGATGAGCTGTAACTTTGCTGTCAACACTTGGGTGAGCAGTAGGAGTTTTGGGTCTCTCTCCAGACTCAGGGTGCTTTGGTTGGGAGCTCTCTGAGGTAAGCTTTGGGGATCTCTGTGCCACAGCTGTGAGCATTGGCCTGTTCCTACTCCATGCTCTATCCCAGTGGGCTAAACCTGGTAGTTCTCCTGAGGAACTGAGACCTGGACATTCTTTCTGTGCCTGTGTGAGGTGGGTTTGGTGTGCCACACTGAGAGCCCCAGCGGGGTCTTTGTGCAGCACTGGAGCAGGCCAGGGCTCCAGGATGTCCCCAGGGACCATCCCAAGCCACAGGCAGGCTGGGGATGTGGAAGGGAAGAGGTTTCTGCCTCCCTTACCTGGTCAATAAGATAGAAAAGGTGAACTAACTTTAAAGTGCTAAAACCCTCCATGAAATTAGTGTTGCCATAGGGATCTGTGCCTGGGGAGCTGAGCTGGGCTGGCTGCTCCTAACCCAGCTGAGATCCCCAGTGCTGGCCTGTGACAGGGGACACTTGGGGTCACCTGTGAGGGGGAGGAGGCTCCGAGGGCAGCAGCAGCAGGAGGGGCTCAGGGCCGCTGCAGGAACCAGATCTCGTTGTGGCGGTTGGCGGCCGCGGGGTTGGTGTAGCCGGCGATGATGAACGTGTCCCGCAGGCACAGCTCGGGGCTCTCCAGGATGGCTGCCAGCAGGTTGATCTCTCTCATGATGGAGTCCTCGTTGGTGATCCCTCGGAAGCTCCTGCAGGGTCAGCTCAGATCAGCTCTGCCTGCTTCCACAGCTCCCTGACGCTGCTGGGGTGGCTCTGCACCCTGGGGACAGCCCTGAGCTGCACCTGGGGAGGTTTGGGCTGGACTTGAGGAAAAAGCTCCTCAGGAAAGAGTGACTGGGCATTGTCAAGGGCTGCCCAGGGAGGTGGTGGAGTCACCATCCCTGGGGGTGTTTAAGTAAAGCCTGGAAGTGGCACTCAGTGCCATGGTCTGGGTGACAAGGTTGGACTCAAGGATCTCAACTTTTCCAACCTAGTTCATTCTGTGACTCATTTTAAACCCACTGTTCTTCCAGAGCCTCTGTGTTCGTTTCAAACCCACTATTTTTCCACAAATGCCTTCTGAATGACTTGGTTGTGTTTCACCAATGGTACTGACTGTGATTAATCTTAAACCATTTTTTCTTAAATGCGCCATGTCAGACACTTTGTTCCCAACTATACAGAACAGTCTGAGGGTGTTTTAGCACACAATTACAGATGCATCATTTTACCAAGTAATTGATATAAATATAGAATAATCTGAGCTGGAAGGGGCCCACAGGGATTATGGATTCCAATCCCACCCTGGGCATCCCTGGCAGTGCTGTCCACACCCTCCTGGAGCTTTGGCAGCCTCAGGGCTGTGCCCAAAACATTTCCCTGTTATAAATTTGTAACCTTTATTTCCTGACCAGGCAGCTTTTACAACTCTTGAAATTAAGTTTTACAAGGTCTAAAAATCCTAGCGTGCCCAGAGTGAGAGCTGGGTGTTTGTCCTGAGTTTAGCAGAGCAGTTAGAGCATTTCTCACCTGCTGTAGACAATGGTGGCAGGCCACTCCTCGATGATGATGTCGGAGTCGAAGGGGTGTGGGGGCTCGTCCTGCAGCACCTCGGGCAGGTAATAGGCCACTGTCACCGCCTGTGTCATCGCCGACTGCGCCTCGTTGGTGTGCACGATGGTGACAATGGGCACGGTGATGCCCAGGTACAGCCCTGCCACACACAGCGAGGTCAGAGCATTCAGGGGAAGCTTTGCACACTGTGCCTGCCTGCTGGGCTTGGGGGTTGAACCCACATTCGTGTGGGGATGGTTTTTCTGAGTCTGGGGTTGTTTGGGCAAATCAAAAGTTTAATGCAGTTAAGAGGATGCTTAGGCTTAGGGATAGGGCCAGTATGAATAGGACTGTGTTTATTACTCTTCTCTGGGTTTAAACCAGATTCCAAGGATTGGAAGGGGATTGTAGTTAGTATACTAGAAGAGTAAGATCCTCATCAGTAGATGGAAATGTAGAGGAATAATCATACAATGTCTACAAAGTGTCAGTATCAGGCAGCTGCTTCAAACCCGAAGTGTTTGAAGGGATTTCACTGGGATGGTTTGGGCACTGTGGGTGTGCTCCAAGCTGGGAGGAGCAGTGAGTGCCCAGAGCAGCTGTGGCTGCCCCTGCACCCTAAAAGTGTCCCAGACCAGTTGGACACTGGGGCTTGGAGCAGCCTGGGACAGTGGGAGGTGTCCCTGCCATGGCTGGGGTGGAACAGGGAGATCTTTAAGGTCCCTTCCCACCCAAACCATCTGTGACTCCATGATTTCCCTGTGCTTTGTAGTTTGTGTGTGTGTGTGTGTGTGTGCAGACGTTTGTGCATTTGTGTCCAAAACACAGCATTTGGTGAGCTCTCCCCTCTTCATGTAGGGCAGGGAGTTTGCCTGAAGTCTCTTCCCTCTCCTAAAGGAATTGTGTTTATCTTCAAACTGACCTTGTGGCATGGTTTGAATATTTGGGAACAAAACTGCAGGCAAGAGAAGGGGCTGCTCTGTAAATTCATTGAAGGTTTGCTGCTGTTGAGAATGTTGCAGTATTTTTTTGCACTGTTGTGTGTTTGGACTGCAGGAGGCAGAGGGAACATCCCTTCTGTACAGTTTGATAACAACCCTGCAGTTCTGGAGCTAAAATTACTTTTAAACCACATGAAAGTGTTAAAATAATGGGGAAGGTATCCTGGGGAAGGAAAAGCTTTTGTGATCAATGTTTGTATTTTCTTGGAAAGATACTTAAAGGCTGAGTCAATTACAGCACAGAGCACTGAGCATGGCAAAACTTGATAGTAACTGGAGGATGAAAAATATGAGAACTGATGTCTGGAAGTGAAAACCAGATTAAATTGGATTGCACACCAGGTGCACATTTTACAGGCAGGCACAAGCTCTCAAGGACATGGTGGATTTGCCATTATTTTGAGCTAAAACTGGATTATCTTGCTGGAAAACATGCTTCAACCACAAATTTGCCGTGTCCATTGGGACAGGGACAATTTAATAGCTTGAACTGAAGGGAAGGAGGCAGAAAACTCTGCTCCCTTTTGGTATCACACTCTGCCAGGTGATTTCAGTGCTGCTGTGAAAATGAAACTCTGCAAATCCTGTAGGAAATGCCAGATTTACAGCAGAGAGCTGGGAGCAGCCTGGGAAGTGGGAGGTGTCCCTGTCTTGGCAGAGGTGGCACTGGAGGGGATTTGGGCTCTTTCCAACCCAAACCATCCCAGGATTTCTGTGATTTTTCTGGAAAGGCTGTATGATGGATAAAACATCCCTATAGGGTGTGTATTTAGGAAAAGCTGTTCAGAGCATCTCCCTAATCAGCAGAGAGGGCAGAAATAGAATTTTCCAACTGCTGTGAGGTTGAGGTGTCATTACCTGAGGAGTTCTGCTCACAGATGTACCTCATGAGCTTCATGAACCCGAGGCAGATGCTCTGCTCATACTGCTTCTCTTTCATCTTGATACAAGCCCACTTGGCTTTCCCATACTGCCTTTTCTCATAGAGCAGATCTCCCAGCTGCAGACACACAGGGAAGAATTTGGGATTGTCATTTAATCAGCTAAAAACATCAACCAAACAAATACAAGCTGAGCACAAGAACTGCATCTTTTCAGCTCTCAGTGCCATGACCTTGAAAGAAACATGAATTTTAATCCTTCCTCCTGTAAACCAAGGAATACACTGCTGATCTTGGATCAAAACTGACTTCAGCAGATTTTTAGGTAGTTCTCCTTTAAAGTAAGGATCTGTCATCTTTTGGACTGGCACTATTAAACATTTAGTTGCAATTAACACTGAATAACCTCATTTTTTGGCTGCAGTTGTTACAGTAATAGTGTAACATTAAAAAATGCTTTCAGCATAAACAATCAGGAGTCCCAAACTTCATTTAAACACACTTGAGTGTTTAAGTGAAACACTCTCAAATGATGGTATTTATAATGTATTATTTAAATCTATTTAAAAGAAATGTGGCCAAAAAGTCCTCATAGATGGTCAGGAAAGGTTTTCATGGTTTTGATTTAAGGTTAAACATTTGTTTGCATATTCCCTGAGCTGGAAGCAATTTGCTGTACAATAATTTCAGTATTTTATTAGAGGATAAGATGGGTTTATAAATTGCTGCTTTGTTTCATAATGATCCGTGATACAGAAGTACATTTTTGGTTTTAAATTCAGTTATTCATCTCTTTCAAGTACTCTTTGCTAAGGTTTTATCAACATGACTGTAAAGGAGCAAATGCAGCAATTTAAGTGAATAAAATGGGCATTTTATTTCAAATGGCAAAGAAAGGGGGGTTTTTGTTAAATTAATTGTGTCTCAAAGGGTGTAATTCCTGGCCATCTTCTGGCTTGCAAAAATGAAAATTACACACGTCCAAGGGATGAGATGTTCCAAATGAGAGGCAGTGGCACAGTTACAATGCTTTGCACTTGTGTTCAGAGTCCCACAGAGCTGAAATCCCTTTGTGAGGAGCCCATTCCCATTTCTGTGAGGCAGCCCTGTGTGCAGGAGGGGCAGCAGTACCTTCTCCTTGCGCTGGATCAGGGTGAAGGGGATGCTCTGCCTCTCCTGGGGGTTGTTGTTCCTGGTCAGCTGCTGGATGGGCTCTGCCATGTCTGCAACAGAACCACAGTTCCCATGTGAGACTCCAGAAACGAGACTGAAATGTGCTTCATTCCCTTGGGGGTCTTGGTGCCTGCTTTGGTTTGCTCTTCTCTAGGCAAGGAAAAAGCTTTTCCTAGGAGAGGTTTGTCATGGACATATTTTATGGAAAATCCTTTCCTTAGGATCTTTCCTCCTGAGAAGCTGAGAGGCCTCAGGAACAAAATGCAAACATTGATTATCAGCTGCTGTGGGATGCAACAGGTGCATCTGGGATTGGTCTCATGGGGTTGTTTGTAATTAATGGCCAATCACAGTCAGCTGGCTCGGACTCTGGTCAGTCACAAGATTTTATCTTTCCTTTCCTTGCCTTCAGGTGAAATCCTTTCTTCTATTCTTTTAGTATAGTTTTAGTATAGAATTTTCTTTTAATGTAATATATATTACAAAGTAATAAATCAGCCTTCTGAAACATGGGGTCAAGATTCTCATCTCTTCCCATGTCAGAGTTGCCTGCAAATTCAGCAGAGGTTCCCTGGGTTCTGCCCCTGTGCTGGTAGGAATGGTTTCCCTCTCCCATTCCCTCCATTTCCTACCCCAGTGTCCAGGAAAGCTTTTGGCTGTGCCCCATTCCTGGCCCTGTGCAGGGGCCATTCCCAGCTCAGCACCTCTTGTGCTGCTGGGTTCAGGTGTGTCCACACAGAGGACATTGGGGTGGCTGCTCTTGTTGGCAGGCTCAAGGAAATACTGCTGTGGGAATGGATTTCCAAAGGATTTTAATTCTATAACTGTGGCTGCCCTGACATCAATTCTGGCTGAAGGTCATGGATAAATTCTGCTCAGGAGGTGATCCCTGCCAGACAGGCACAGACAAACTGTGGCTACAAGGTCAGTCTGAGGAGTGGAACACCTCTCTTCCACAAGACTTTGTCCCCTGCCTTGCAGAGCTGGAGTAATGTGGGCATTTGTGTACTTGGAGGATTAGAAACTAGATTTTATGTGTTTGACAGTCTGGATGTGAATCCCTGCCCTGCTGCCCCCCAGTGTGTGCTGGACATGCAGGACAAGGAGGAGTTTCAGCTGCCAGAGCCTGTTTTGGGGAGCTGGAGGTGCCTCAGGTGGAAGAGGCAGGATAATGGGGGAGGAGAGTATTTATTATCCATGTTTGAGAGGAGAGGAGAGTTAAGATGCAGGAGAATTAACTTGGCCGAGGTCACCCAGTAAATCTGTAGCTGAGCTGGGAATCAAACCTCCATCTCCTGGCATCCACTCCAGGGGTTTAGCCTTAAGGCTGTTTGGAATAGTAAAGATCCTTAAACAAAGGGGAAGGAAAAAAAATAAAGGTACAAAAGCTACATTGTAGTTAAGTATAGACATATTTTCTTTGCAGTATGTCACGGGAAACATTTAAAATGTAACTAATAACTGACACGTAAATGGATCTCTTTGGAGGCTGAGGGAAAAATAAAAGTAGAGTTCACCTCTGAATTTTCCAAGAATTAGGAAAGCTTATAGGACTCTAGAATTAACTCTGGTTTTAGATTACTGTATCAATTAGTGGGGATGGGTTATGTTTTTTGCATTCCATAATAATGCAGAGGATAGGTATTACAACTGATTAAAATCCTTTGGGGAGTTTTATCCTTCAGTTTCTGAATCCGTGCTCTGTGTTGTCCCAGGAGAGCTCCACCTGTGCAGGGTCAGGCAGGCAGCAGAGGCACAGGACAGTTGTGTTTTCTGCAGTCATGGTTGTGGTGATGCCCAGGGATCATCCCAGACCCCCAGCAATCCCACCCTGGCCATCCCTGAGGGTGTTGTGCTCCCTCCTGGCAGCCTCAGGCCGTGCCCATTCCCTGGGGAACTTTTCTTGTGCTGATTCCACCCTCTGGGGGAAGAACCTTTCCTAAAATCCACCCTAGACATTCCCTGGGTCCTGTCCCTGTCCCAAGGAGGCAGGGACATGGGCTGCTCCTTGTCACAGGGGGATTCCTCCTCCTGGAAAATCCCCTCCTCCTTCAGCTCTGGACAGCACCTTGTATTACTCTAAAAACCTTGTATTACTCTAAAAACCTTGTATTACTCCATCTTGATTTTAGTAACATGTGCTGAGTGCCACAGAGCAAACCTGTAGTACTGTGTAACTGAATAATATGGATAACTGTGTAACTAAAAAATATGTATAGCGGTGTAACTAAAACATGCTCACACCCTGCTTTTGACATATTCCTTGGACTTTGGATCCCTCCTGATGGAATTTAGGAGTCCCAGTGCCAGGCACCAGAACAGCAGGTAATGCTGGGGAAGGACTCTGGTTTCCTGCTGCCCTCAGGGGTGTTAAATAGAGACTCTTTGTGCCCTGGGGATCCTGGAACTGTCAGATTGCAGCATTCCAGACACAAACCTGTGGCTGCTGACACTCTGGGATGGCCCTGGGCATCCAGAGACCCTTCTGGGGCAGGGAGAACCAGGCAAGACAGGGAGCCCTGCTCAGACCAACCTTACCCTTCTTTTAGCACGTTAATTGTCATTAAAGCTTTACAGAGTTAAGATGAGACTTCAAAGCGTGGCTGGAAAAGGATGGACTCAGTTTGCTGTGTTGGAATATAGAAAGAGTTTTTAAAGAACAATAGTTTAATAGTGGTAGTGTCCAGTGCAGCCTGGGCAGGGTTTGGCTCTCCCCACCTCGGGAAGGTGAGTTCTGAGCATGGCAGAGATGCTGCAGATCTCTGTGTGCTCCTCTGGCCAGGACAGGGCAGAGTTAAATCTGACCGAGCTCAGCCTGTGGTGACTCTGCTGCTGGTTAGGAGCTCTCTGACTCATCACTCTTTCAGATTCTCCAGTCTTTCTTAAAACTGAAAACAACCGATTCTGGCTAAGACGAGCCCGGGAGCCTCGCTGTGGAAAGCAAATCAATCCTTTACTTGTTTACTCTGGGGCGTTTTCAAACACAGCCCTCTTTCCTTGGAGAACTATACAGGGGTAGAGGGGATACTTTTGGGAAGAACGCTTTTGCAGGTAGTCAGTTTAATATTTAATTAGCTCTGAAAAATTGTACTGATTGTTTTTAGTGCGAATGGGTCACTGAATTAGGTCTGAAAACTCGAACTGGTTGTTTTCAGTGCGAATAGATCACTGAAACAGCTCTGAAAACTCGCGCTGGTTGTTTTTAGTGCGAATAGATCACTGAAATAGGTCTGAAAACTCTCACTGGTTGTTTTCAGTGCGAATAGATCACTGAATTAGCTCTGAAAACTCACGCTGGTTGTTTTCAGTGCGAATAGATCACTGAATTAGCTCTGAAAACTCACGCTGGTTGTTTTCAGTGCGAATAGATCCCTCCAGCGCTGCCGCAGCCGCTTCCCTGCCCTGTGGAAAGCTTCGCACCGCCCTGGGTGCAGCTGGAGCCGCCTCAGAGCTGCTCCGGTGGCTCAGCCTCGGGCAGGACTTTGCCGGGTGTTCAGTGCCGTGTCCCGCGGCCCCAGCCCGGCCCCAGCCCGGTCCCGGCCTTACCTCGGGGCACGTCCACCTGGTGCCCCCGGCCCACGCTCTGCCAGTAGCTCAGCAGCCGCTCCTGCTCCTCGTCGTCCATGCGCTCGGCCGCCTCCTCCTCCAGGCTGCTGCCGTGGCTGTGGTACGCCGAGTCGGGGCTCTCCTCGGCCAGCCCGTCCAGCTCCTCCAGCGTGATCGCGCCGGGGCCGCCGGGCCCCGCACCGCCCATGCGGCACCCGCCCGTCTCCATCCCCGCTCCGCGCCCCCAGCGCCGCCGCTGCCGGGCTTATCTAGGGAGCGGCACCGGGGCGGGGGCACCGCGGGCACCGCCTCTGCCCGCCCAGCGCCGGCAGGGAGGGATGGAGGGATGGGCACCGCGGCACCGCCTCTGCCCGCCCAGCGCCGGCAGGGAGGGATGGGCACCGCGGGCATCGCCTCTGCCCGCCCACCCAGCGCGACGGGCAGAGCACACGGGGATGGATGGATGGATGGATGGAGGGATGGAGCCAGGGATGGAGGGATGAGGACCCAGGCAAGGATAGGTAGAACCAGGGATGGATAGAGCCAGGGATGGATGGATGCCTGCTCTTGGTACCTTCACCCTGTGCTGCAAGGACTGAGCAGAGCAGAATTTACACAAGTTTGTATTCTGGCTCTTTTCTCACTCATTCCCTCTCTCACAGCTGCTCTCTTTGTGGTATTTCCCCCACTGCTCTACATATCCAGTTAGTCATTCTTTATTGGGATTTTGTTTTGCTGCTTTCAAACCACTCTTAAAGACAGACCTTTCATTTTATTTGGAGAGCTCTGAGGTCTTGCCAGAATATTAGGGGTGCAAAAACTCTGGGATATTTTGTTACTGAACTCCAGCTTTGGAGGTTTTCAGCTGTGTAATTTTGCAGCTGCTGAGACAAGCCTTTGAATGAGGAGATGAGCAGCCCTGTTATGGGGTGGATATGGCAAATAAAGCAGGATCTGGGTTTGAATCAGGAGTCTGTGTGGACTCTGTTGTCTTTTATTCCAAATTTAACATGGAATGGCTGTTGTGGCAGGAAAGGGAATCCTGGGGCATTTAGAGGTTTAGAATAATAGGAAAATAGTCCTTTCCTGTGCACTGTTGATGCTTCCAGGGAAAGCTGGAGCGTGGGGATGTGACTGTTGTGATGCTTAATCTGCCCACTTTTTTTTCCCTTTTTCTGGGCAGTCCCTTTCTCCAGGCTCAGCTGTGGCTCCCCAGCCCCAGGGGCTGAGCTGGCTGTGAAAATGAGCCCTGAATTCCAGAAGCTGAGATGTGCCAGTCCTGATGTGCTCCTGGCAGGGCAGACCCAATTCCTGCTGTGCTTTGGAAGTGCTCCAGGGGGAATTCATAACCAGAGGCGCAGCTGGGAATGTCCTGAGAGGGATTTTGGGGTGCAGGGAGTGAAGCACAGCCCACTGAGGGCTTTGGGCTCTGCCTGCAGGCACTGCATCAGCACCACAGGCTCTGGAATTCACATCCCACATCACACACTCCAGGCCTGGGCTGAGGCATTTTCCACTGAACTTTGGCTCTCGGGTTGTCCGTACCAAGGGGGGGCATCCTTGGAGATTTCTTCCAGGAGCTGGCATTCCTGTTTGAGGCACTGTGTGGATGGTCTTTTTCTGCCCATCCTGCATAAAATCATTAATGGAAAACAATCCCAACTTTTTTTCCTTACACATTAATCATGAGAATTAATAGTTGCTTAAATGAAATTATTTCTAAGTATGAAGCATCTTTGCTGGAAGTGAGGGAAAAGACAAAGAAAAACCAACCAGCAGAAAAAGAGTTTAAAATCACAGCTAAGTTTCTCTATATCAGCCAAATGCCACAGAATATTGACTGGGAGAAAGAGGCTGGGAGGAGTTTAAAATCCTGTTTTAAAAATCCATCTGTACAAATTACTCTCTGTATTTAATTTGTCTCTGATTCCTGATGAGCTTGGTAATTAGTGCATTTGGTGGAGTACTGAAAATGTGATGGGCTGTGTCTGGATAAATAACAGAGGAACTCATTATTACTGCAGGTGAAAAAAAGCTGATTTTTGTTGTGTTTGTTGTGGTTTGTTCCCCAAACTTGCTCATTTTGTATATGACTGCTGGCTAATAAACAGCCACTCTTTGAGAAAACACAGTTTTGGTAGTGCTGTGTTCTCTGTGCATTTCTGGCAGGTTCTATCTCTGAATAGAACAGAAAAACTGATATTCAGCCTTTAAAATTTCAGATCCAAACCATCCTCAGTGGGTGCTCCTTTCTGTCTGACAGTCACTTACTGAGTAGTGAGTTGATGTAGAAAAGTCACTTATTTTAACATCCCTCAATAAAAAGTAAAATAATTGTTCTTGGTGAAATTACTTGAAAAGTAAAAACTGGAGGTTTTAGAACCTTTATGAAAGGAGAAATGCTGTAAGAGGAGAAAACAGAGCTGTTAGGAAAAGACAAAGTATTGGATTTTTTTGCTTCCAGGGAAGCACAGTGGATTTTCAGTGTGTCTCATGTCCCTGGAAGATTGAGAAGGGTGTGAATGAGTTAATATAAACTTAAACAGAACTTTGGTGCCAAGATCATTACTGGGCTGAGAGTATTGGATTTGGAGAGTGACAGGATCAGCTAAAATCCACCCTGCCCTGCTGTGCCCTGCTGCTCTCCTTCCTTTATTGGCCAGGTGAGAAAATGTCAGGAAGGAATTGCACAAAATGCACTTTTCTGCCTGGTTCAGAGTTTGTTTGGTTCAGAGTTTGTTTGGTTCAGAGTTTGTTTGTCTCAACTCTGAAGTTTTACAAGATAATAACTAAAGCTCAGTGCCAGTCAGAGCTCCCCAGCAGGCAGACACTAAATGTGGTTTGCTCCTGGAAGTTATTTGAGGAATATTGGCTGCTCCATGGGTATCACACTTGGGGAACCCCAACCTTCCTGATTTCAGTGCTGGAACAGAGCAGGGAATGCTCTGGATGCTCCTCTGCCCTTCCCTGGAGCAGTGGGAAGGATCTCTGCCCTGGCACAGCCTGGCACAGCCCTGCTGTGGGTCCCAGTGTCCCCTGAGCAGCAGGGCCTGGTGGGCACAGCCTCCTCTTGCCCTGCCCTGCCTTTCTTGGCTCTGTTCCTTCAGAGTGTGAGGAGCTGCAGCAGCTCAGGGCCAGCACAGATCTGGGTTTCTCCTGGATCTGTTGGTTGTTCCTTGCTGCTGGATTGGGGGATCCCCTTAGGGCAGAGCAAGGGGTTGGGGTGTGCTGCTGCCTTCCTGGCACTACCTGGGCTCGTTTCCTTCACCAGCTCAGCCCCAGAATGTTGGGAAGGGATCCCTGGATAGCCAAGGCCAGGCTGGACACTGGGGCTGGGAGCAGCCTGGGACAGGGAAGGTGTCCCTGCCATGGCAGGGGTGGCACTGATGGGTTTTTAAGTCCTTTCTAACCCAAACCAGTCTGGGATTCTGTCAGGGGGTTTGGAGGAAGGTGCAGCTCTCCTTCAGCCCAGTGTGGCTCTATAAAACCCAGGGGAGGCTGGGAGCACCTGAGGAGCTCCTGAGGAGGGGATGCACCTTTGGAGTCCCTGTTTGTGCAAGTCCTGCCTGCTTGGCTGCAGGTTTCTGCCACCCCTCCTTCTCCCCTGGGAAAGACAAGGCACTCTAACAGTTATTTGTGGGTGTTTTTCTTTGGTAAAGAACCCCTGCAAATCTGCACTAAAATAATTAGGTCAGGGCGTTAGTTTAGAGCCTTTGTTTCTTATTGTGCCAACAGAAAACAGATTAGGAGCAGTTTTGAGTGAGGTGTAGCTGGCACAGGAACACAAGGCCTTTGCCCTGTGCACAAGTCCTCAGCTCCTGTCAGAGCTCCAAACCAGGTTCTAAGCTCATCATGGGCTCCAAGAACTCGCTGTGGTTTGCTGTGGGAGATAGATCAGAACACAGCAAGTCTTTGTGCTCTTGGCAGGTCCAGTGCAGGGTGGGATAACTCTGCCAATTGTCTTTTATCTGCTGGCTGTAAATCTGTCAGCTCTGAGCTCCAGTCACTGAGCTGGATAAAGCCACGAGTGCTCCTGAGCAATTAATTGGAATTAATTCTCTGCCTGTGTTTGGGTAACACGACACTGGAGTGTTTTGGAAAGGCTGAGGGGACTTTTCCAGAAGTATTATCTTTTTAATTAAAAATGAAGGTATGGAGGCAAGATAAATGCAAGCAGGGAGCAGTGCCTGCTGCTGAGGCTCTCCTAAGTAGGTTGTGTTTACTGTTCCCTGGGAGGCTGAAGCTCCAGGTGACTGCATCCTGCTGCCTTTCATAACAGCACCAGGTTGTTTTGCAGAAGGTGATTAAATCAGACAGGGGTGTACATTGAGCAAACAGGGACAATATCATTTTCTTATATGTTAGTAACTAGGTCAAGGGATGAAACAGAAAAGTACAGCTAATGGAAATTGCTTTTTAGAAAAAACACTCTGCAGCAGCTATAGGAAATCATAAACCAGTGCTGAAATATCAGATTTAATGGCCATTACTTTTTAATGAAAATATTAATTTTTTTCAAGAGGAACATTTGTAAAAAGCCTGAATCGGTTTCTGCTACTTGAGATATAGTTTAAGCTTCATCTTCAGCATTTCAAGTGTGCCCATGTCCAGCTATTTGGGGTTTGAGGGGAGGGTAATGAGATATTCCAGTGGTATCCATTCAAATAAAAAGCACTGGGTTCTTCCTTCATGGTCAGCATTTTGGTTTATTTGGAAAATGCCTTTTCCTGTAAGCTGGCACAGACATGTCTGTGTCTGTCCTTTTAAAGGGACTCATCAGGTACAGCCTGGATTGAAAAACAGCAGAATAGTAGCAAACTCTGTGATAAAACCTCAAGTTCTGAATTTTAAACCCTTAAAACTAAACTGCATTTTTAATTTTGTTCTCACTAATATGAGAAATGAACTCCTTGTGTGTTCAGCCTTCCCAGTGGCTTGGTGAATGGTTTTGGCTGTATTTTAAGAAAACAACATTTGATTTCTACATTTATCTCCTCCCTTTCCTCCAGAAATTCCTGGCACTACTGCAGCCTCCAGTTGGTGTTTGCTTGTTGGTGGTGTTAGAGGTGTTAGTGGTTGATTTGGCTTAATTAATCCATGAGCCTTAATTAGAAGGAATGCCTGGGGATGGAGTGTCCTGCCTTGCTTTCCATGGGAGCTGTGAGGCCGTGACCCAGCTCCCCTGGGGACAAGGGAGACCTGGAAGGGCTGGGAAGGCCTTGGGATGTCCCAGGTGACACCTTGGGGTGCCCCAGGGGACACAGAGCAGGCAGGGAGGGCTGCCCCAGGCCTGGCTCCCATCCCATGGCCCAGGGAATGGTTTGGTTGGAAGGGAATTCAATCCCAGCCCTGCCATGGCAGGGGTGGCACTGGGTGGAATTTAAGGTCCCTTCCAGCCTAAACCATTCTGTGATTCTGTTTTCATTTAAATGCCACACAGGTTCTGCACACAGAAGACAAAAGACCTATAAATAAACAATATAATAAACTAATTTTTAGACTAAACCATAGAAATAATCAAAGCAAGCAGACAGAAGCTGAGCAGAGCTGCCCCTCCACTGCCAGAGCATCAGCAGCATGTGCATGTTAAGGATATTTGTGCATCAGAGCAGCATCTGGGCACCCAGATGGAGCAGTGTCTTGAGTAACAAATGAGTGTTGTTACTCAGGGATAAACACAGACTGGGTTCTACACGTGGCTTTCTGTACCTGCCAGGACATTTTCTCCCCACCAGCTCCACTGCTGGGATCAGTGCTGGAAGCCTGACTTAGGCCTGGCTTTATTGGTTTAGTTGGATGCTTTTCAGTGGGCTGAAGGGACACTAAAGGGATTAAGCACTTGTTACACTATAGCCCTCTTAGGGCAGGGCAGCTGTGCTGCTGGAGTGCCTGAACGCTTGGGAAACTGTGAGTTTAGGAGAAGCCTGTTCTTGTGCCCTGGGTTTTTGGGGCCCTTGGCCAAGAGGGCCAACAGCTTGTAAACAGGGTTTGTGGGACAAATCTGATTACTGCAATTATGGCAGAGTTAGTGCTCAGGCCAAACTAAGTCTGTGGAAAAATCCTGACCACCTAAGGCTGGGAAGCAAAGAGGAAAAACAGGATTAAGATGCATTAGTGCAGGTTATTGTCCTTGCTGCAGCGAGGTGGAAAGCAGGTACATGTGATGTTGGAAAACAAGCTGTGTTTTGGGGTGGGTTCTGCAGGAAATGGGAACAGGCTGCTGTGCCTGTGCCTGTTCCTCTCTGCTCCTGTCTCCCAGCTCCCATCCCTTCCACACGGATCCTGCCCAGGCCTTCACCCAGTTTGGTCTCTCAGAGGTGAATCCAAGCGTTCCTGGGATCAAGGTGCCATTGGAGTGTGAGCAGTGAGAGGGACTGCAGCCCCTGTTCCACACCTGGGGGTCCCTTCCATTCCTGTCCCCCTCTGCTGGCTCAGCCCTTGTTCCATTCCAGAGCCCAGGGGGATTTTCCCCTCCTCAGTTCCTGAGTGGATCAGGGTTACCCTGGGAAGGGACCCCCAAGGATGATGGAGTCCAACTTCTGACCCTGCACAGGACACCCCAACATCCCACCCTGTGCCTGAGAGCCTTGTCCAAGTGCTCTGGCAGGAATTTGGGGAATTAACCTAAAAACATCCTGATCATGGAGGACCTTCCACTGAGGCAGAGCACCTGGTACAGTAACACAGCACTCAGAATTCAGCACAGCTCACTCTGAAAAATTCTGAGTCTCAAATAAAACCAATGAGCTGCTCATGTTCTGTTGTGTAGGATCTACAAAAATAAAATCATGTCAAAGGGCTCACCCCCCTTCACTGTGCTGGGTTTTAATTGCAGGTGCTGGAAGCATTTGCTGGGCGCCTGATTAAGGTGGGAGTTTTATCCAGGAGGGATATTCCCAACCTGACCAAGTACCAGATCATCCTGGCAAGGGATCAGTACAGGAAGAACCCCTCTGCACAACATGCAGTAAGTTCTTTATTTATTTCATGCTATTAAAGTGGTGAATAAATAGGAATAATCCATCGTTACAATATTTCCGGAGACATTTTAAGTAGATTTCTGGTTTTAGCTGTGGAATAAAATAGAATCACAGCATGGTTTGGGATGGAAGGGATCTTTAAGCTCATTTATGGAATCTATTTATTTATTTTAAGATCATTTATGAAAAATATTCCTAATTGTTTTGGTTTTATGGATGCCAGTATAGAAGAGTTAAGGAAAAGATCAGGCACTCCATTTAAGTGAAATTGCTTTGAGAACTTACATTGTAATCACTGACAGCCAAGTTTTCATTTTCCCCTCAAAGGTATATTCCTGGTTTTTGGTAAATCCTTATGGAATGGTCAGATTTTGTAAAATTAAAAAGAAATGCTTAAAAAAGGACTGTGTACCTCAAAAAGAACAATGGGAAATCTCCTTCAGTGTAAGCAGGCAATTTTCCTTACTTAATTCCATAGCCTGGATGGATGTGCCAGAAATCCCAGATTTTCCCAAATGCTGATTGTTCAGCTGTCAGAATCTGAGGGTTATTGAGCTAATTTTGGGAGATAATGGAGGTATTTTGGAGAGTATTTTGGAGGTGGAAGAGGATTGCCCTCACTGAGCATTGTGCAGTCTGTCCCCTGATAGACAAACTGCTCCGGGGCATCCCTTTGGGGTTTGCTCTGCTCCTCAGGTGTCACTCTGGTTCTGGGTAGGAATTGCAGTGGGATTCCTGCACCTTAGCCACTTCCTAAGTCTTTGAGAATCTGCTTTTCTCCCCCAGGGAATCCATCAAGGCATCATCGAAGGAGACTTTGCCCTTTGTATCAGTCTGTACCATGGCTACGAGCTGCTGCTGCAGATGGGAATCCGCTCCTTGTTCATCTACCTGTGGGGAATCATGGATGGATCCAAAGGTGAAATCTGCTCAGAGCATTCTTCCTGTCAGCTGCACTTCATTTACCTTGTTGTATGGCTGGTGTGGCACAAAGGACCTTAAGGAATGAGGGGCTTCAGATGGATTTGGTGTTTTGTTCCCCTTATTCACAGAATCACTGAATGCCCAGGTTGGAAGAGACCTTCAAGGCCATGGAGTTCAACCCAGCCCCAACATCTCAACTCAGCCCTGGCACCCAGTGCCACATCCAGACTTTGTTAAACACACCCAGGGATGGGGACTCCACCACCTCCCTGGGCAGCCATTCCACAACTTTATCACCTTTCTGTAAAAAACTTTTTCCTGATATCCAACCTGAATTTCCCTTGGCACAGCTCAGGCTGTGTGCTCTGGTTGTGTCAGTGCTGCTGGAGACAGAGCCCAGCCCCAGCTGGGCACAGGCACTTTTCAGGAGCTGTGCAGAGTGATGGGGGCAGCCCTGAGTCTCCTCTTCTCCAGGCTGAGCACCCCCAGCTCCCTCAGGGCTTCCTCACAGGGTTTGTGTTCCCCCTCCAGCCCCATTGTCCCCTCTGGATGTGCTCAGTGTCCCAAGGTCCTTCCCCAGCTGAGGGGCCAGAGCTGGGCACAGTGAGGCTTGCTAAAAGGCAGAGTTTGGGAAAGGAAATGAAATCCTGAGATGTTCCAACTCTCTCCAAAGGATTGTCCCGCACCAAGAGCGAGCTGGGGCGCAACCAGGACTTCATGGAGCTCTACCAGCAGCTTCAGGACATGTTCTCAGACACTGCTGTGACTCCTGAGAGTGGAAGTGCTGGCAACAGCACATCAGGTCAGGACTGCCCCCTCAGGGACAGAATATTCCTGTTTAAAAGTTGTGCTGCCCTGGCTGCTGCTCTTTATTCCAGATTGAATTCCCAATGTTCTGTCTCTCCCCCTCTCTCACTCTTCCCTCAGTGGTTTTACCTTCTTTCAAGGAAGTTTTCTGCGTTTGAAATTTTTAATTTGCTCTAAAATGAAGGTTAAAGTATAACTGTTTTACTGTAAGTCTTTTCCAGTGTGACTGTAACAAAAGTAACAGCACTTTCTCAAAAACTGGGTTTAACAACTGTTCTTCTGTCAGCAGTTTATTGTTTTGTTTAGTACCAATATCTAAATGTCAATATCAGGATTTGGGTCTGACTCAGATAATTACAGTGGGAGGCAATGAAGTTCACTGAACCTTCCTGCTTGTTGCAGGTTTATTTCCATCTTTTATTACTTTATTTCCTTTCCAGCATTGGAAAAGAAAAAGGAATTTGTCTACAGCCATCCAAAATTAAAGAAATTGGAGGAGATTGTAATGGAACACTTCAGATCCTGGAAACAGGGAGTTTCTGGTGAGTACCAACAGCTCAGGAAAATCTGGGAATGGAAACAAGGAATATCCTCCTGATTGATTTCCTCCTTTGGGCTGCCTTATTGCTTTGATTGTTTGTGCATCTTCCCCTCTAGAAAACTTCACCACCAGATTTTTGTAAGATAAAACTTACTATAAATTCTCATTATTCATTTGATATAAACTGCTCTAAGAGCTGAGTAAAACAGGGATAGGGAACTCATTCCCGGGGCTACCATGTTCCCTGGTCCTGTCCTAGCAGCCCCTACTCAGGGCCCTACTGCAGAATTCTGTGAACATATTTAAGGACTTTAAGGATAAAAGTTCTGATATCCAGCTTGAGGATAAGAATTAACAACTCTGAGGCATCAATTTGAAGTTCAGACCCTTCAGTTACATTCACCTCTCTCTCTCTCTCTCTCCCCTTTTTCATCTTGATGAAGACAACACCCAGATCTCTTTGGTTTTGGGATGTTTCAGCTTCTTGATTCCAGCCTTTGGAATATTACATGAGTAATACTAACATTTGTTTTGCATCTTGTTCACTTTTTATCTTGCCTGTTTGGGTCTTTGTGCTCTGTGAAGTTCTGATAATTTCTGACCTGCCCTTCCCTCTTTTTTTGTGTGTTTTTTTTTTCCTCTCTTGGATGCCCTGTTCTCAGCAAACCTTTGAAAGTACTGATGTTTTCTACTAGGAACTTTGTTTCCCAGTTCTGTGTTTGTAACTTCAGGATACACCCCAATGCATTTAATTCAGTTCACTCCATTTTCCCCCTTCCCATTCAGAGTTCTTTCTGTCCTCCTGCCTCCCTCCTTTTGCTTCCACTGTAAAAAACCTAATTTGAGATGGAAGGGGAGAGAATTCATGCCCAAAGTCATCAGCCATACCTGGGACAGCACCAACCCTTTCTGTTCCATCCATTGCCCTGGATCCCTGGTAGTGCCCAAGGCCAGGTTGGATGGGGCTGGAGCAGCCTGGGACAGTGGGAGTTGTCCCTGCCATGGCAGGGGTGGGATGGGATTTAAGGTCCTTTCCAACCCAAACCATTCCAGGATTCTGGGATCACGGTTCTGCTGTCTTGAGGGTCCTGAAATGGAGACAATGGTGAGCTTCATTCCAAAACACGCCCATCCAACCCCAGCTTTTCAAAGTGGCTTTAGTGAGGGTGCCTCAGATAAAGACATTCTTATTCTCACATTCTCCCAAACTAGAGCATGTTTTGATCCAAAGAGGAATTTTAAGGAGGTGGATCTTGGAGCATTTTCTGCGCATTTTCTCTTCCCATTGAGTGAGACTGTGAGAGCTGTGAATGTGTAACTTGTGGGGCGTGCCCTGTCCTTTTTTACTGATGATCCTATTAAAACCTGCCATTTTCAAATGCAGCAGACGAGGACAGGAGCGAGGGCTCCCCTGGGGACACGAGGGTGATGATCTTCTCCTCGTTCCGGGACAGCGTGCAGGAGATCGCCGAGATGCTGGCGCGGCTCAGCCCGGCCGTGCGCGCCATGACCTTCGTGGGACACTCCTCGGGCAAGAGCACCAAAGGCTTCACCCAGAAGGAGCAGCTGGAGGTGAGGAGAGGGGAGGCTGGGACGAGGAATTAGTGACAATTAGTGATACACATTAATTGTGTGAATAACCTCAGGAGTATGGACTGTGTGGCCATGGCTGAGCTGTGAGTGCCGTTGGTAAATCCCTGTGTAGTCCAGTGGTTTCCAGAGGATCCAAAATTATGCTTACTGAAGAAAATAGACCAATAATTTATATATTTATATTATATATAAATAGAATTATTATAATTTATATTATTTATATTCTATTAACAACTGCTAAATTAAAATGTCAAAAATCTGGGGAAATATGCGAATACGTGCTGTGGGAATTTTATTTTTCTTCTAGGTAGGAAAGATAAGATCTAGCATTAAATTCTGATCTAGCAAAGCTAAAAAAATGACAGCCCCTAAAATATTTAACTGCTAAGTTGGGAGGATCAGTCTTAGAAGAATACCATGGTTGGAGACAGAATAAGATGTGCTTTTTTCCCTTTATTTTAGAGTTAAAGAGTTGAAATGCTGATGCTGTCACACTGGGGTGTGGTGTTTGATCACAAGGTAGCAGCTGGGAAATTTAAAAAGACAAAATTTGTCTTTTTAGCATTGTCTTGGTTTGAAAAGGCAGGTGTCTGCTAAGGAAGGCAGAAGCTTCCCTGAAATGGAGAATGCAAACCCCCTCTCTCTGAATTATTATAATTTTGAAATTAAGGGGCTCTCAAGGCAAAGATTTGGGAGTAGGAATAACAGTTCTTTATTAGGGAAAAAAAGAGAAATAAAAAAGGCAGTAATACAAACCAAACCCCTGCCAGAGCCAGACCATGCCCTGCCCCCTGTGTGTCAGGGGGTGTCACAGCCCCATCCCATGGGGGCTCAGCCCTCCTGCAGTGCCAGCTGTGGCTCTGCTGCAGCAGGGATCCTGCACAAGGGGGGATTTTTCCTCTGCAGCTCCAGGGCTGCTGCAGATGGGCCTGGGCTCCCTCTGGCCATGCAGGGCAGCAGAAAGCTGCTCCTCTGTCAATGTAGGGGGCAAAGGCTGCTGTGCTGGGCCAGGCTCAGATTGGATCCAGGGAGGAATGCTTGGCTCCTCCCCTGGGCGGAGCATCTCCCCATGGGATGCTGGGATTGGATCAGCCCTGTGGGGACACTCAGTGGCCATGGACAGCAGAGATCTCCTGGAGGGAGGGTTGGCTGGGGCAGAGATAAAACTGCCCCATGAACTGAAGATAATTGCCCTGTCTCTGACAGATCTTCCATCCCAGAACAAGGATACAGCTCAGTTTTCCTGGCTGAGCTGCTCAATCCCATTCCCGCTGTCCCTGCAGGTGGTGAGGCGATTCCGGGAGGGCGGCTACAACACCCTGGTGTCCACATGTGTGGGCGAGGAGGGGCTGGACATTGGCGAGGTGGATCTGATCGTGTGCTTTGACGCGCAGCGCAGCCCCGTGCGCCTGGTGCAGCGCATGGGCCGCACCGGCCGCCGCCGCCACGGCCGCATCGTCGTCATCCTGGCCCAGGGCCGCGAGGAGAGGGTGAGCGGGGAAAGCAGGGACAGAACACCCGGCTGGCCATGGGCTGTGCGCAGGGAGCACCTGGCTGGCCATGGGCTGTGTGCAGGGAACACCTGGCTGGCCGTGGGCTGTGTGCAGGGTTAGGGGTGGGAGGGCATGGTGTGGTGTGACCGTGTTCACAGGGGTCCGAGCATGAGGGAAGAGATGAAGATCTGTCTCCATGTTTCAGAAAGCTAATTTATTATTTTATGATGTATATTACATTAAAACTATACTAAAAGAATAGAAGAAAGGATTTCATCAGAAGGCTAGCTAAGAATAGCAGAAGAAAGAATGATAAAAAAGGCTTGTGGCTTGGACAGAGAGTCCAAGCCAGCTGACTGTGATTGGCCATTAATTACAAACAATCAACATGGACCAATCCCAGATGCACCTGTTGCATTCCACAGCAGCAGATAACCATTGTTTGCATTTTGTTCCTGAGACCTCTCGGCCTCTCCGGAGGAAAAATCCTAAGGAAAAGATTTTTCATAAAATGTGTCTGCAACAGGGTGGCACAAGCGGTAGGCAAAGGGCACTGCCCTACAGGGAAGGTGGGGCTGGTCACCAGGGATTCCACGACCCATGAGGGAACAGGGAAAGGAGGAACCATGAGAATTTGGGATATAAGGGAAAAGGAACTGGGATGGATCATGGTGTTGTGCAAGACTCCATGGGGAAGTCCTTTCTGTCTGCCCAGGTGGGGAAAGCTCTCTGGTAGGTCTGTCCAAGGCAATGCCCTGGGGATTTGCCTGAGGGAGAAGGATTCAGAGGATTCCACACTCAGGGAGCATCCCAGCACAAACGCCCCAACAATCCCACCCTGGGCATCCCTGGCAGTGCTGTCCAAACCTTCCTGGAGCTCTGGCAGCCTCGGGGCTGTGCCCATTCCCTGGGCAGCCTGGGCAGTGCCAGCACCCTCTGGGGAAGAACCTTTCCCTCATCTCCAGCTTCAGCCTGCTGCGGCACAGCTCCAGCCCCTTCCTGGGTCCTGTCCCTTCCAGGGAGCAGAGCTCAGAGCTGTCCCTTGGGACAAAGCTGCAGCCCCAGGGAGTCTCTGCTCAGCCTCCTCACTCACAGGAAACTCCAGCACAGAACCCCTGAGTGGTTTGGGTTGGATGGGACCTGAAAGATTCTCCAGTTCTGTCCCTTGCCATGGCAGGGACACCTCCCACTTTCCCAGGGTGCCCCAATGTCCAACCTGGCCTTGGGCACTGCCAGGGATCCAGGGGCAGCCACAGCTGCTCTGGCGATTCCAGCCCAGCCAGGAATTCCCAATTCCCAATCTCCCATCCATCCCTGCCCTCTGGTACTGGGAGCCATTCCCTGGCTCCTGTCCCTCCATCCCTTGTCCCCAGTCCCTCTGCAGCTCTCCTGGAGCCCCTTCAGGCCCTGCCAGGGGCTCTGAGCTCTCCCAGGAGCCTTCTCCTCTCCAGGGAACATTCCCAGCTCTCCCAGCCTGCCGTGTCACCGAGTGTTGAACTGCAGCTCAGAGATCCCAGGGCTTCCCAGGGGTGCAGAGGCAGGTGTGGGGTGGGGGCTGGAGCTGGGGGGGACTCTGGGGTGCTGCTGGTGGCAGTGGCTGTCCAGGCTGGTGCTTACTGGGCTGGTGACGCCACTGGCACCCAGAGCTGGCTTTAGTGGCCGCGCTCTTGCGTGTGAGGATGAGGAGATCAGCTTAGGTGCAAATCCACTTTGGCTGGGCTCCTGCAGCCCAGCAGTCAGGCAGAGCATCATTAATCATCTCTGGGTACAGACTGTCCCTTGGGACATCCATGTCCCCCTGGAGATGTGCTGGGAGCTGGGGGATCCCAGCACAGCAGGGCCCGGCTCACCTTGGATGGGACAGGGCAGGATTGGGGCAGGACAGGCTGGGCACTCCCTGCTGCCATCACCAGTGACGGGGGTGCAAACCAATACAGCCAAGATCTGTGTGAATCAATTCTAAACCCAAAATTTCAGATTCTTGGTATTATTTCATTTATTCCAGTCAGTGCTGCAGCTCTGGTTGGGATTTGTGGATGGCAGGGATTTAATTCTGAATGAGACTGCAGAGAATCCTCCCTGGGTGGAAAAAAGTTTCCCCTTTGAAGGGATGAGAGTTAAAAATGATCAATCTGAGTGGAGCTTGTAAATAGATATTTTCTGGTGCTGCTTACGGAGGCTGGTTGCTATTGAAAGCTCTGCTCTGTAATGGGATATAAAACAGTCCCTTAAATTCCTTGGAGCTTCACTTAAGCACTTGGATTACTGTGCTGTCCAGATTTTCTCAGATATATTTGAAGCAGAATGTCCCCTCAGGTAGAACAGTCATTGTGTGCACTTTTTTTTTTATTTTGAGGTCAGGAAATAAGTTTAATTGCAAACCAATATTGTCTTGGTGGGTTTGTTTGGTTTTTCTTAGGGGTGTCTTTTGGGGTTGTTGTTGGGGTTTTTAAGTTCTGCAGAACTGGAAAGAGACTCAATGTGAAGGTTCTTCCCTATCACTTAATTTGCAGCTAAATAATTAACATCCATGTATTAATTCATGGGAATTTGTTTGGGGGTTTTTGTGGGGCTTTTTGCCCTGTGTTTTAGTTTTGGGATATTTTTTTCTTGCTTTAATTTTGGGGTTGTTTTTAATGAAACCACTTCAGGTCAATCACAAAGCTTGTGAAGGTGTTTTATTGGGAGAAAGGGGTCAGTGCAGGTCTGGCAGCGTGACGTTGGCAGGAATTTCTGTCAGCTCAGTGTTTATTCTGTGGCTCCACGTGCTCCCAGGGCAGCCTCTCCACGTGGCAGCTCCTGTGAGCCCCAGGTCCAGGCTTGGGATGTCCCCTGGAGCTGCTGGGATGGGCCCTGGGGTGTCCCCTGGAGCTGCTCAGCACAGGGAGGGAAAAGCCAGTGAAGTTACAACTCTGTGATGCTGCTAATTTTGTTAACACCACGTTTTTCTGCCATAAGAGCACTGGGGTTTGACTGTTCTAGAATTAAAAAGTTTTTTTTTTGAATGCCTGAGGAGTTTATCAGAGCTGCTGTGGGCCTCTTCCAGTTTTATTCAGGGAATTTATTTTATTATTTTATTTTATATTTTATATTGTATTTAATATTTTACTTTATATTTTATTTTATGTTATTTTATATTTCATTATATTTTATATTTTATATTTTATATTTTATTTTATATTTTTATATTTTATATTTTATTTTATTTCATATTTTATTTTATTTTAGTTTAGTTTATTTAATTTTATTTTATTTCATTTATTTTTGCTCCCTGTCAGGTGGCAGCTGCCCCCCTGGGACACTCAGGTTCTCAAGGGGCTCAGGAAGGAGCAGAGCACAAAACCTCCTTGGGGAGGCATTTCCAGAGGGAGGCCCCAGTTTCTCTGCTCACATTCCCCAGCTTTGCCATGGTTTCTCCATTGCACAATGAAATGGGGTGTAATTAAAAGGACTCAGAGCACTCATGACATCAACAAATCATCTTAGACTTTTTTTTTTTTTTTTTGCTTGAGCTCCTTTCCCTGTTTCTGATGTAATCTAATTTACATCATCCCTGTATCAGTGACAGCTTGTAACTTCCCCCAGGCCAGGGCTGTGCTCCTTTCTCACTCTCCAGTGCTGTGCCTGCTTCTGGTCCATTAAAAACCCCAAACCAAACAAGTCCTTGCTGAGGGAACAGGAAATAATGAGAAACCCCACAGCCACTGAGGTGTTCTTTTAGTTTTGATTAAATGCTGTGAAAAAACCAATCAATCAGGAGATGATTTATCTATTTACCTTCTCTTTCAGACCTACAACCAAAGCCAGTGTAACAAAAGGAGCATCCACAAAGCCATCTCAGGGAACAAAACCCTTCGTTTCTACCAGCACAGCCCACGGATGGTTCCACAAGGCATCAACCCCAGAGTGCACAAAATGTTTATCACTGCTGAAAAGCAGGAGCAGAGCAGCTCCAGGGTGCTCTCCAAAGAGAGGAGATGCAGTTCCCTGCAGCACAAATCTGCTCTCCCTGCCTGTGTCACTGGTAAGAGGATTATGGTGCTCCCAGCACTTGCAGCCCTCCCTCGTAGGAGCTTGGGGCTCTCAGGGTCACTCTGTGAGCTCAGACACTGCCAGGGCTGCTCCTGGGCACCCCCACAGCTCTGCCCTTGTACCTCCACATCCTGAGCCAGGCCTTGCTTCATCCCCCTCCTCCACGGAGTCACTCCCTGCAAGTCAGAAACTCCAGCTGCACACACAGGAGGCAAAGGTTCATCCCAAAATCCCAGAATCCCAGACTGCATTGGGTTGTGGGACTTTAAATTCCCATTTAGGGCAGGGACACCTTCCCCTATCCCAGACTGCTCCAGCCCTGTCCAGCCTGGCCTGGGATGCTCCCAGGGATGGGACAGCCACAGCTGCTCTGGGCATTGTGGCTTTGTAAATGACAATAAACCAGAAATGCTTGAAAACCAAAGGATTTTGCTGTGAGGAAAAGGAGAAATCAAGGGTAGGGTATTTATGAATTGTGCAGACTCTCTTGGGGGAAAATTGGGAAAATTCTCTTGGAGGCTTTCTAGCTGATGCAGTTCAATGGCATGGGAATGCTCAGGAAACTGAACACAATCCTAAGAGAGGAAAAAAGAGCTCCTTTTATAAATACTTGGGAATTTTCCTGCTCTATCTCTTTGTTAGTGCTTTCTGGAAAGACCAACAGCAACTTCTTGAAAGGAGAAACTCGAAGCCTTGGGAAAGTTCCCATTTCTGATTAAACAGACACAACTGCTGGAAAACAATCAGAGCCCATCATGGAATGAAAATAATAATTTTGGAGCATTTGTTGGTCTGTCCTAGAAAAGAGAAATGAGCAGGGAGGGCATAAAGGAAATGCTAATGCTGGGAATGTTCCTGCTGTGGGAGCAGCACAGGGGCTGGAATTGCCCACCCAGTGCCTTCTGTGTGAGCCACCTGGGCAGGGCTGGGGCTCTGGGTCCCCAAAGCAGGGAGTAGCCAAATGTGGACAGGGTAGAATCCCCAAAGGTGTAAGGGTTGAGTCCCCAGAGTGACCAGGGTTGATTTGCTGAAGGCCTGAGTCCCCAGGGTGGCCAGAGCTGAGTAGTCAAAGCTGGGCAGGGTTGAGTTCCCAGAGTGACCAGGGCTGAGTCCCTATGGTGACCAGGATAGAATCCCCAAAGGTGGCCAAGGCTGAGTAGCCAAAGTGACCAGGATTTGAGACCCCATAGGTGGCCAGGGTTGATTTGCTGAAGATGGCCAGGGCTGAGTCCCCAGGGTGTCCAGGACTCAGTCCCCAGTGGCCAGGATTTGAGTCCCCATAGGTGGCCAGGGTTGATTTGATGAAGGTGGCCAGGGCTCAGTGTCCAAAGTGACCAGGGCTCAGTCCCCAAGGTGGCCAAGGCTTTGTCCTCAGGGTGACCAGGGCTCAGTCCCCAAAGTGACCAGGGCTCCAAGCCCCTCCTGCCAGGCAGGGCTGCCCTGTGCAGCTCACTGAGCACCACCCTTGTGTGGAATTCCTCCCTTGCTGGGTGAACCAGGGGCTGCTCCTGGTTTTAGTGACCCAAAAGAGGACAGAGAAAGGAGATTACTTTTTTGCATTTTCTTTTCATTTTAGTACCCGTTTCCATGATAAAAATGGGTAAAGCTGGCAGCAGTGGGTGAGCTGGGAGTGTTCTTATCTCTGCTCTCACTTTGTTGTTGAGGTCCAGTTCATCCTCAGGTTTCTCCATGGCAGAAACTGTCAAGGGTTGAGTTATCACATGAATGTCAAGCATTCTCCTTGTTTTCTTGTCAAAATCAATACAAAATCAAGGCATGATTTAGGTTGGAAAACTCTGAGTCCATTGTGTGCAGCCATTCCCCAGCAGTGCCCAGGCCACCAGTGCCTCATGTCCCCAAGTGCCACATGCACAGGGCTTTAATCCCTCCAGGGATGGGGACTCCAGCCCTGCCCTGCCCTGGGCAGGTCCAAGGCCTGACCACCCTTTCCATGGAGAAATTCCTCCCCATGTCCAACCTGTACATTCCCTGGCACAGCTCGAGGCTGTTTCCTCTTGTCCTGGCACTCATTACCTGAAAAAATGCACATTTCCTGTTCTCCCTGATTTGATCCAATTTCTATTCATTTTGCACCCCTCTTTCACTTCAAAACCTCCTCCATAACTTTTGTCTGTCAGCCCCAGAAGGATCCAATATCTTGTGCTGTCCCACCATTAACCAAGTGTGTCCTGCAGTTTTCAGAGCTCCCTTTGAAAAAGTGCAGCAAAAAATCCCTTTATTCCATAAGCCTCTTATATAACTTCTTGGTTTTTTTATATTCTTTCTTTTCTCTTTGATTTTTGGGTTTTGTTTGTTTGAGGTTTTTCTCAAGAGATTGCTATTAATATTGTTGTTCCTCAGAGCTGAATCTCATTTCAAGCTACAAGTAATTCCTTTTTCTTTTTGCTTTTGTCCAGATGAAATCTCATTTTCTTTATTCTTCTGCTGGTTCTCCACAATTCTTCCACTCCCTCATTTCAGATGGATCAATTTTGAGTTGTCAATAACCATGAGTTTTGTTTGATTTTACAGTTTCACATTATTTCTATAATTGCTGGTTTTATCCTAATGATAATTGGTTTGGACTCACTTTTTAAGATTGCCAACACCTGCTTTAGGGTTTGAACACCTGCTCTGTGGGGTTTTCATGCCTTTCCAGTTGCCTGTGGTTAATTCTTGCTCTCTTCCCACTTCAAGAACAGTGAAAATGCATTATTTCTGGAGAAGAACAAGGAAAATTACATGGATGATTTGAGTGCTGTGTTTGTGCCTGGCAGGGCCTGGCATCCCCAACTCGGAATGTTCTGGAGGATAATTTCCCATGGGACAGCACCAGCTGCTTCCCATGGAGGGAGAGGCTGTGCCAGGGACTGCAGGATGTGCTGATTGCCAGCCCTGATCCCTGAGCCTTATCAGCCTCCCTGAGGATGGGAATGTTCTCCCTGTGCTCCATTCTCTGATGGCAGCGCTCGTGTTTGTCCAGGCCCCTCTCTCTGTGTTTGGGAAATGTTGTGGGCAGCCACAATCCTGCCCAGAGCTCTGGGAATGCTCTGTTCCCAGGCCCTGGCAGCTGCTGCAGGCTCCTTGCCTGGCAGGGTGCAGCATGGCTCACCTGGGCTGCTATCAGGGGATCATCTTGTCCCTGTCCCAGGGAGCTGGAACAGCACTGAAGTCATTGCTGTTCCCACGTGCCCTGGTGGGGCTGGCTGGAACAGGGAATGGGCACAGCCTGAGGCTGCCAGAGCTCCAGGAGCCTGTGGCCAGCACTGCCAGGGATGGCCAGGGTGGGATTGTTGGGGGTCTGGGACAGGGGCTGGGCTGGGTGGTCCCTGTGGGTCCCTTCCCACCCAGGATATTCCTGATTCTGTGATCCCTGTGGGTCCCTCTGATGAGGGTGTCCTAGAGCAGAGGCTGGATGGAGCTCCAGAATAAAGCAGGGA
>JAHXMQ010012340.1:27404486-27443838 GCA_020466415.1 Ammodramus savannarum pratensis | reverse complement strand
CACACTAAAGCAGCAGAGAATGTGAAAAATAGAAAAGCTGAAGCTGAGGCATCACTTTCCCACTCAACATTCCATGATTCCAAATCCTTCTCTGAGAATTGTTCTTATTTCCTTTTCCTTCAGGTCTCTTTTTTCCTCCCCTGCCAGCTCCTTGGACTGGGTGTTATCTCTTCAGGAAAGTGAGCTCCACACTTGAGTCAGAAATGCTCCATAGCAGTGTTGATCTTCAGGGATGTTTTAGTGATGGCCTTAGGAACATCAGTGTTGGTTCATTTGTCCAGGTTCTCCTGAGCAGGACCTGAGCAGGACTCAGGGTTTGCTGTGTGCAGACACAGCCCTGGCAGCTTGACCTTGACAGGACTGAGAATCCTGATTCCTCCTCTGTGGCATTCATTCCCAAAAGAGCCTGGGCTGCAGATCCACCCCAGACCCTGGCAAATACCTTCATTGTTTTTCTCCCAGCTCCACACATCTGGCCTGAACACAATCCCATTCTCAACTCTGATTCTTTGGAATCACTTCCCAGCCAGGGCTGTTGAAGTGCTTTGGCATTCTTTGGGATAGTGATTTATATCTCTCTCTATTTTTATGTGATGCCCTGCCCCAAACCAGCTGTTTAATGATATTTATCCATATAAAACATCAGCACTCTTTGGATACTTGTCTCTGGATTCAGATTCTCTGCATCTGCTCTTGGTTGTGGCTCAGAGAGATTTTATTTTTTGTCCCTGGTACAACACCAAGTTCTTTTATTCTGCATCCCTTTTCCTACAGCAGGTTACATTTTCCTGTTGGTGTTTTTCCCCCCCACAGGCCAAAAGCAAACAAACTCCCATGAGAGCTGGTCCTTGTCCCCTGAGGAGTTTGAAATATGGGACAGGCTCTACAGGATTAAGGAAAGTGATGGGATAAAGGAACCAGTGTTGCCTCGAGTTCAGTTTGAAACCTTGGAAAACCTGGAGGAAACATCAGTGAGTTCCATGCAATGCTGCCTTGGACATGAGGCCTGAAGGATGCTGGAAATGCCAGCCTTAACTCTGGATTTGAAGGAAGTCTGTTATAAAAATGCCTTTTTGAGTTTTATATGTGGGTTTTTGAGGTTAAGAATTTAAAAATTGGATGTTTGAAATGGGTCTTTGAGATTGGGGCTGTAAGTAAAAAGTTGGGTCGATAAATTAAAATTATATTAGGAAGTCTCAGTATCCATTAAATTCTGCTTCTGTTTTTAAGAATTCCCTGCTGGATGCTATATTCACAGAGCGCCAGGATGGTTTGAGTTTAAAGGGATCTTAAACCCATCTCATTCCACCCCCTGCCCTGGGCAGGGACACCTGGGCACCTTCCCCTAGCCCAGGTTGTTTCTGATGGTTTTATTGCAGACCAGATATTTAAATCCTTCTGTGCATTTCTGTATTTATTGTTGTGACCGTGTTCACGGGGTTCTTGGATTGGGGAAGAGATGAGCATCTGACTCTGTGTTTCAGAAGGCTGATTTATTATTTTATTATATATATTACATTGAAACTATACTAAAAGAATAGAAGAAAAGGTTTCATCAGAAGGCTGGCTAAGAATAGAATCTGAAAGAATGATAACAAAGGTTTGTGGCTCAGCTCTCTGTCTGATACAGCTGACTGTGATTGGCCATTAATTACAAACAACCACATGAGACCAATCCCAGATGCACCTGTTGCATTCCACAGCAGCAGATAACCATTGTTTGCATTTTGTTCCTGAGGCTTCCCAGCTTCTCAGGTGGAAAAATTTTAAGGAAAGAATTTTCCATAAAAGATGTCTGCTACAATTGTCCCTGACAGCGACAGGGACAATTCCAAACAATTCCCTACTGAATTGTCCTTTCCCACCCCGATTTCCCCTGCAGAAGCCCGAGGAGGGGGCATTTCGGGAGCTCTCCCTGTGTGAGTGGAGCGTGTGGCAGAATCAGCCTCTGCCCACATCCCTGGTGGATCACTCAGATCGCTGTCACCTCTTCATCAGGGCCATGGAGATGATGGAGCTGATGAGGCACCAGCAGGTAAGAAACTACCCAGGGGCTGAATGCACTGTGAGAATAAATTAAAAATAATGAATTCTTTAAAAAAAACAGTAATTGTGAAACGAATGATATGTATTTAATCTTGTTTAAAAATGTCTCTCACTGCTCTGCTGTGATTCCTAATCTTTTCCACAGAAACTGTTTAAAAAAAGGGGAAAAAAAACCACCCTTAAATCAGTCTTTTCTGAATGGATTCCAGTATCAGTTTGTGACAGAATGACATGAAATACAGGAGCTCCAAATGCCAAGGAGCAGAGCCACCACGAGGGATATCAGTGCTATTCCAGGACTTGGGAAGAGTTTGGCATTGTGTGTACATCAAAAGCTGACAGAAAAGTCATGCAGGAGCCCATGGCCTGTTTTAGGGGATTTATTTTAGGCTTTTTGAGCTTGTTTTTATGAACTAAAAAGCCAATTGTTGCTAAGAATTAAGGGATAAGAGGAGCTAAGTCAAACAAGCATGGATGGGAACTGTTTGGGAGATGGGAATTCTGTTTTCTGACAGGGATGGATACAGAAATCCTTTTGGAAGGCACAAGGAAGGGGGTGCAGAGGTGGATGGAGGCTGCAGTGGTTCACCTCCTTATGTTTCCCTCCAGCTGAGCTCCCCAAATGTTGCCTTTCAGCACGTGGAGGTTTTTTAGGTCATCAGTAGCTGTTGCTAAGCTGCCAGAGTTTCCTGAATAATACCAGGGCTAATCAAGGAGGAGAATGGAGACATTGTGGTTGTGCTGCTGGGGTGTGAGAGGGAGGCTGTGATCAGACCTGGCCAGCTCAGAAAAGCTTCTCCATCCCACCAGAGACATTCCTGACCCCTCTGATGTTGGGTTATGCCTTTTTCTGACCCAGAGATGGGGCAACTGAGAGATGGTTTAAAAACTTTTTATTTTATTTCAGTCTCATGAGAAGGGTGGGACAATACAGATGTTATAATTCATGCTATCACAATTATAAGCCAATTATTTCTTAATTACAATACACTGTAAGTGTTTCTTGGCCTATCAGCTGTAGCTACACTATGCTGTAAATGCATTAATGCCAATTATCTAAAATTACTCTTTGTAGGTCTTACTATAATGCATCTTTCATAGTTCTGTTTCTCTAAGGTATTTAGTCTTATTTGTAAGGCTATCCTATGAAACTTGTTTCTAGTTTAATTTTTTTCAACAGTTTCTGTCTTATTCTGTAGTATTTTTAAGTCAGCATTTCTTATTTCAAGGTTTGTATACAGATGTATAGGTTCTGTCAGGCTTTGGGAATTTTTTACAAATCCATTTCCCACACTCTGACAGTCCCTGTCCCCAGCTGGGGTCATGGACACACTGCAGGGGGAGAGGGCAGGGATGGGACAGAATTCCCAGAATGACCAGATTGGGAGAAACCTTCAATATCATGGAGACCTTCAAGATCCAACCCAGCCCCAGCAGCTCAACTGAACCCTGGCACCCAGTGCCACATCCAGGGATGGTGACTCCAGCACCTCCCCAGCTCCTGGGAATTCCCAAAATTCCCCCAAATTCCCAGAATCACAGAATGCCCAGGTTGGAAGAGACCTTCATGGCCATGGAGTCCAAACCAGCCCCAACAGCTCAGCTCACCCCTGGCCCCCAGTGCCGCATCCAGGCTTTGTTAAACACACCCAGGGATGGGGACTGCACCACCTCCCTGGGCAGCCATTCCAGAACTTTCTCACCTTTCTGTAAATAACTTTTTCCTGATATCCAACCTGTATTTCCCTTGGCACAGCTTGAGATGTCAGGACAGGGAAATGGTTCCAGAATCAGCAGGTGCCCCCTGAGCCTCCTTTTGTCTGGGGTGAGCCCCAGCTGGGTTGGCCTCCAGCCTGCTCCATTTGTGCCAGCAGGCAGAGGTGCAGCTGTGGAGCTTCCTCATTCCTCACCTTCCTCCCAGGGTGTCCCTGGTGTGCCCAGGGTGCCCCAGGAGCACAGGAGGTGACACTCACCCTTTGGAGCCTCCCAGGGAGAAACAAAGCACTGGCAGGGCTGGACTCAGCACTGACACCGGGGTTTTAAATTAACTCCAGAGCTTCCTGGGCTCTTTCTTACACTGAACCAGCTGGTGCCAGTGCAGGGACACCAAAACTGTCAAACAAAAAGGGAAGAGGCAGCATTGTCCTGATGGGATCTGATCAGGCAGCTCTGACACTGAGCTCTTGTCTGAGAAGTTCAGTGACATTCCCTGGAGTCATCCCTGCCCTCCTTGGAGGCACTGATGGTGCTCCCAAGGCTGGGGATGTTCCCACTGGAATTCAGAATGTTCCCCTGGAGGAGAGAAAGGTCCTGGGAGAGCTCAGAGCCCCTGGCAGGGCCTGAAGGGGCTCCAGGAGAGCTGCAGAGGGACTGGGGACAAGGGATGGAGGGACAGGAGCCAGGGAATGGCTCCCAGTGCCAGAGGGCAGGGATGGATGGGAGATTGGGAATTGGGAATTCCTGGCTGGGCTGGGATTGCCAGAGCAGCTGTGGCTGCCCCTGGATCCCTGGCAGTGCCCAAGGCCAGGCTGGACACTGGGGCACCCTGGGACAGTGGGAGGTGTCCCTGCCATGGCAGGGGTGGCACTGGCTGGGATCTGAGATCCTTTCCAACCCTTCCATGATGCTCTGGTGGAAGGGTTTGCATGGCTGTGCTGTGCATCAGGTTCCTGCTATAAATATTGCATGGCTAATTACACCCAGCTGATCTGTGACGTTCGTTTACGGTGCTTAATTAACAGAGGGGTTTAACACCAATGCAGGTCACAGCTCTTTCCTTAAATACTGACAGAGGGAACCTCAAACCAGAGTTTTATTGATGATTTTCTTACTGGGAGATGAAACATAAAGCCAGGCCAATCATTATTTTACTGTGAATAACAAAATGATCTGGAAATTTCTGCTCAAGTATTTCTTGGGCAGAATTTCATTCAGAGATTTATAATGGCCTAATAGAAACCAGCACAAGAAGCACTGGTGTGGTTTTTGGGTGTTTTCTGTTAGAGAAGAAATTCACTGATGTTTGGCTTTCCTTGCACTCATTCAGTGATTCAAGAAATTTGTATTTTATATTATTATTAATATTTTGTATAATAGCTTTTAAAAAGTCAATTAAAAGGCTTTTTTTTTTAATAGATGACATGAAAAATGATTGGCAAAAACAAAAAAAGTTTTTATATGCTCTTAAAATCTCTTAAAAGAAGAAGTTGGCCCAGTCAAAAGAAAATAAAAATGTCAAAGAAGGCCCAGATGTGACCCCTGGAAAAGGCACATCCAGCAAAGCCTTTAATGCCCTGGGGGCTTTATTGCTACAGCAACGCCTGTGGGGCAGATGGGGGATTTACTCCCAGAGGGTTTTTGGTGCAGGATGGGAACAAATCAAGTTGTCCTTCTGCAAAATTATTCCATCTCTTGTAAGCATTTTTTGCTTATTAAATTGTGCTATTTGGAAATAAGGCTGGGCAGAGTGTTCCTTGGAGGGGGATGATATTTGTCCAGGTTTCTCAGGGAAAGGGAAGTGCCAGTGCTTTGTTTTTCCTTAGGAGAGGAGGAGGAATGCTTCATTTTAGTGTCCAGATGGGAGGGTCACTCTGGAGCTTTCCCATTTCTAAGCTGACAGTGGGAACTCAGAGTTTGCACAAGGAAAACAAAATAAATCCCCAAATCTTTGGGATTGTCTCGGTTTTTCACCCTCTGACCCCACACACTTTTGGAGGGACACATCTCCTAACTCTGGGGTGACCCTGGAGCTGCTGGCTCTGGAATTTTATTTAAATTTAATTTAAATTTCATTCAAATTTCAGCTCTGGGATTTGATTTAAATTTATTTTATTTAATTTCAGCTGTCATTTATCATCTGGCTGGGGCTGCCTCAGGGGATCCTCTGGCAGCAGGGAAAACGTTCCCAGGACACTCTGCAATCCCAGTGAACCTGAAAAGGCTTCCCAAGCCTTTGGAGTTTTAAATCAAATGTGTTTTGGGGAAAATTCAGTGTTTTCTCCTTTTTTTCTCAGGAGACCCTGAATGAAAAGTTGATAATGGTTCAGATAAGGACAATGAAATGATTTTATCTGGGTTTTTTAGGCTCTCATTGCACTTAAATTCTCTCTGATTAAAATCCTCTTCTGAGATGTGTCAAAACCTCTGATTCCAGAGAGGGTAAAAGGGTTTGGGCTGGTTTTGGAGGGTGAGGTGCCAGGGAGCCCCAAAATCTCAGCTCTCCAATTCAGGTAGTTCCTTTGAGCTGCTTCTTCTGACCTTGTTGCCAAATTTTCTAAATTCAGGCACTAACTGAGACCAGGGCTGGGTTGTTTATGGACCTGGAACTGCAGGTGCTGGCTGCTTGTCCTGGGGCTGGGGTTGTGCCCCCAGTGAGAGCAGAGGAGTCACAGGGATTTGGGATGGTCCAGCCCCAACCACTCCATGGATCCCTGCCCTCAGCTTCCAGCTCTGCCATGCCAAAGGAACAAAGGGAGCAGGGGCAGGGCATGTTCTCACTAAATGGGAATGTTCTTATGGAATCCTGGAATGGCTTGGGTTGGAGGGACCCTAAATCCCACCCAGGGTCATGGCAGGGACACCTCCCACTGTCCCAGCCTGGCCCTGGACATTCCCACAGCTTCTCTGGGCACCCTCATTTATTTCCTGATGTTCTTGAACATTCACTCTTCAGCCTCTTTATTGATCCTGCTCCCGTATTTGCCAGGGCACATATCCTGGGTTGTGTAGTCATCTTTCTTTTTAGGGATCTTAGGCTGTTTTTATTGGGTAGCAGAAAGCAAAACCCAAGAGAATGAGCAGATCCATCACTACTGTGATGCCGTTAGGGAGGGAATTATCTCAGTCTGGTAAAAGGAAATTGGGGTTTCTATGTCCCTCAGGCTCCTTCCATGTCCCAACTAAATAAATTGTTAAAGATCATCTCCTGTAATACACTTAAACCTCCAAACCCAAATTTCATCAGGCAGAGGAATCTTGTTAGAAAATGTGCATCCAAAGCAGTTCAAGAGGAGAGAGAGGGTACTTGCAATTTTGGTACTTTATACATTACATTTAAATACTGGGAACCAGAATCGGTATTCTTACACATCTATTTACATATCAAAAATGAAAATTTTAATATATAATATTAATATAATTACATCACATCATAATTTATACTATTATAATTCAATAAAATAAATAATTTGATAACTTATATAATATTATAGCTATAATATAAAATAATATTATGGCTATTATAATAACTATATAGTTATAGTTATATAGCCATATATATAGCTATATAATGACTATATTGTTGTAGTTATAATAGTATTATAGTTATAATCATATAAGTAATATATATTGTTATATTATATTATATTATATTATATTATATTATATTATATTATTAATATGCTCTATAATAATGTAATATGGAATTTAATGTAGAAAATGTTATTAATTTATTATTATAATTTCATATTTAATATTAAAATTTTCATTTTCTCTTCCTATCCTCTCTGCTAAAGCATATTTTGTTTTTTCAAGTGAATCAGTGAGTGCAGGCAGGCTCATTGATTGTGTGCAATAATCCCAGAGCTGTTTTCCTGCTCCTGACCTATTTTCTGAGGAGCTGGTTCACCCCGCAGCTCTGGGTTAGAGGGGAGCTGCACAGGTAATTTAAGGTTCCCCATTTGTGCACGTTCAGGCCAACCCGTGCTAACCCCAGAAGTGCCTTTCAGTGTCCCAGCACGGGGTGGCCTGGCTGGGACAGGGTGTTTGTGCAGGAGAAAGTGTTTGGCTGGAAGTGGGGCAGTTACACAAGCCCTGAGCCCAAAGCAGGTCACCAGCTCTGCCCTCAGTGCTAAATTTGGCTCTGGGCTGTCCCTGGCCCCTGCAGCACTGCCAGGCTCCAGCAGGGCTCAGCTCCTCTCAGCACTCAGGGGGTCTGGGGGACATTCCTGGGAAATTCCTCTCTGATCCTGCTGCCTGTGCTGGGATCCCACAGGCCCAGAGAGCTTTGGGTGGCAAAGGACCTCAAATCCCATCCCATCCACCCCATTTCCATGGCAGGGACACCTCCACTCTCCCAGGGTGCCCCAATGTCCAGCCTGGCCCTGGGCACTGCCAGGGATCCAGGGGCAGCCACAGCTGCTCTGGCAATTCCATTAGTTTGGGGTTTGTAGGTTTTAGGGGTTGTATTTGAATGGTTTTGAATCTGTAGGTATTGAGGTTGTATTTGAGTAGGTTTGAATTTGTAGGGTTTGGGGGTTGTGTTAGAGTGGTTTTGGGTTTGTAGGTTTTGGGGGTTGTATTTCGATTGGTTTTAGGGGTTTAGTTTCAGTTTTGGGTTTGAAGGTTTTGGGGGTTGTATTTGAGTGGGTTTGCATTTGTAGATTTTAGGGGTTGTATTGGAGTAGTTTTGAATTTGTAGGTTTTGAGGGTTGTATTTGGATTGGTTTTGGGGGTTTAGTTTGGGTTTGGGGTTTGTAGGTTTAGGGAGTTGTACTTGGACTGGGCTTGGGGATTGTAGTTTCATTGGGGTTTGGAGGTTTTGGGGGTTGTAGTTTGATTGGGTTTGGGTTTGTAGCATTTAGGGGTTGTATTTTGATTGGGTTTGGGAGTTGGAGTTTGGAGGTTTTGAGGCTTGTAGTTTGAGTTTGGGGTTTGTAAGTTTGAGAGTTTGTAGTTTGATTGTGTTTAGGTTTGTAGGTTTTGGGAGTTTTAGTTTGATTTGGCTTGGGTTTGGAGGGTTTAGGGGTTGTAGTTTTATTTTAGGTTTGTAGGTTTTGGTGTTGTTTGAGTTTGAGGTTTGTAGGTTTTGGGGTTGTACTTTGGTTAATTCTGGGTTTGTAGGTTTTGGGGTTGTACTTTGGTTAATTCTGGGTTTCTAGGTTTTGGGGTTGTGCTTTGGTTAATTCTGGGTTTGTAGCTTTTAGGGTTGTACTTTGGTTGATTTTGGGTTGCAGACCAAGCCTGATCAGTGCTGCACTCTCAGAACTGTGTGGGGTGAACAGGGACAGCACCTCCTCCTGTTTCACTCATGTTCAGTGGTTTGGCAGCTAATTAATCCTTAATCCATTTAATTTCTGTCCTGTTTGTGTAATGCTGAAATGCTTGAATTGAGCCCTTGTGCAGAGGCAGCTGTTCCTGAGATAAACCCAAACAGACCCTTATCAGCCCTTATCAGTTATTGTCACTGCAGTGCTCTTCTGCTCAGGTGACACCTGGGCACTGAACTGGAACCAGGGCTGCTGTTTCTCTTGCATTTCACACAAAGAATTCCATGGTTTGAGTCTGTGTTCTGACCAGGCTTGAGGTAAACAAATTATTTACAACCTGCCAGATCAAAATCATCCTAAAAGCCTCTTGTGACAATTCTTTTCCTCACTGTTTTTATTAAGCCTTCTCCTAAGGCAGCTTTAGTTAAAAAATCCAGACTTGCAGTTTCTTTGGATATCTTTATGAATGGGTGGTTTAAGCATCAGCATCTGTGTGAAATTGGTGTTGAAATGATGATGATGATGATTAATGACAAAATCTGTCAATAGTGCACAGTTTGCTTTGCCTGCTGCAGGATCCCCAGCCCTGTCAGGGATCAGTCTTCAAATTCCTGCAAGGTGGCTTTGGATCTTGCTTCCAGAAATATCTTCAGACAAGCCAATCTCTAATTATAAAGTTGTTTTTCTCACCCTCTCTAAAGGCACCTCATGTAATTTCAGTGATTAAGGAATTCAGGGATTCATCTGCCTGACCTGCCAAACAATAATTGTTCTGTTCAGATCCTCCATGTCCAGGTCCACTGCGCATGTTTAACAGAGCTGCTTGCCTTTTGAACAGCAGATTTATATCATGAAAAATTGGTTCAGAGTCTGTGCGAAGTTCTGCAGGAGAACCAAACCCTCGTCCCTGTTTGGAGGTGGCTGTGAGCAGCCCTGGGTGTGCTCTGGTAACCTGTGCCCTGTGTCCCCAGGGAGACTGCAGCTATGAGCAGGAGCTCCAGCCTCACCTAAGGATGGAAGATGTGAACATTCCAGGGAGCAAAAGGAGAGGGCACTGCTCCAGGAAAGACCTGGCAAAACCCAAACCCAAACCATTCCCTCCTGATGCAGGTGATGATGGGAATGAGTTCTTTGCCACCTTTAAAAGGACCAAAGCCAAGGCTGCCAGAAGAGCCCCTGGGCTGAGTGAGGAAGTGCCTGTGGTGCCTCAGGATCCCCCTGCCCCTTCCTCAGGAGCAAGGCTTGCTGTGCCTGGACCCTCTCACCCAGGCAGTGACAAGGATGAGGGGATGGAGGTGACATTTGACTTAAATGCATTTATTGACCTGTGTGACAACAGTGACAGCCCTGAGAGCCCTGCCAGTCCAGCAGCACAGGGGAACAGCCCTGCAGGTGAGGCCCGTGGGGCCCTGGGCAGGTTCCACAGGGACTCAGGGTACGAGACCTCCCCTGTGGCCTCAGACCTGTTCTATCTCCCTGAATCCTGCAGGGATCCCTTCACCCTCCCAGGGCCACCCCAGGAGCCCCCGGGGCTGGAACAAACATTTTCCCAGGTGCAAAGGCTTTTGTCACAGTCCCCTCCCTCTGGGGATGAACTGGAGGCTTTGGAGAGCCTGGTGAGAGAGGAAGGAACAAGATCTCCTTCCCCAGAAGTTCTCCCTGATTCTCACTCAGAGGCACTGCAGGACAGAGTCTCCCCCACGTCCCCAAAACCTGATCCTTCCCTGCTGCTCCTGGAGAATCCCAAAGCGACAGTTCCCAGGGAACCCTGTGCCTCAAGAAGTCCCCATTTGTCCAAAACTGTGTCATCTGCCAAGACTGCTGCTGTTGAAGAGGAGCAGCTCTGGAATGACAGCTTTGATGGCCTGTTCGACAGCGAGGAATTCCCTGAAATCCCAAACAACGCTGCCAGCAGGGACCAGCCCCTGGCAAATGGCCCTTCAATGGAGCCTTTCCTCCCCAAGGACACAGCAGAGGCTGCCCTTGCAGGTCCTGGTGAGGAGCAGAGTCTGCATTTGTTTGAGGATGAGGCTGGTGAGGACACATGTGGGGGCAGCCCTGTGAGCACTGAGCCTCCAGCTGGGACAGAGGGGGAGCCAGGCAGGGAATTGCCCCGTGTGAGCCCCACCCAGCCCTGCAGGGAGCCCATGGGGACATCAGCAGTGGCCCTGGAGAAAGATGATGCCTATGACTGCTCCCAGGACCTGTTCTCTGTCACCTTCGACCTGGGCTTCTCCCTGGAGGACAGCAGGGATGAGAGCCCCGAGGAGAGCAGCAGTGTTGGTGACCCCACCCTGGACAGAGCCCTGGGGAGTGCCAGGACACCCCTGAGTGATGGCTGCAGGCTGGAAACCTCCCCAGGGTGGGACTGCAGGAGGCTGGGGAGCAGGGACATGTCCACACCGCTGTCACACCAGAGCTGGGGCAGGAATGGCAGGGAAGGGGCTGAGGGTGCTCCTGCTGCAGGGGCTGTGCTCGAGTCAGGAGGCAGCAGGAGGGGAAGGGAACCCCCTGAGCCTTTGCCTTCAGCAATTCTGACCCCAACGAGCAGGAAGGGTGTGAATATCAAAGCTGTCAAAAGAATTTCTATGGAAGTCTTCTCAAATGCCAGGGAGCAAATTCCAGAGGTGCCTCCTGTAGATCAAGTCAAAGAGAGCCCGTGGAGGCAGAACTTTGGGAGATCAGCCTTGGATTCCCCTCTAGGAAGGACAGAAAGCCTGGAGAACACCAAACCCCATGGATCCCATGCTGCAGGTAGGAATTTGGTGGGACAGGAGTCAGACCTTCGTGGTTTGGAAACAGGATCCAGGATCTTGTGGATCCTCACTTTGGTTTTATGGCTGAGGTGGGAGGGTTGGAAGGAAGAGGAGTAATGGCTGAGATGCTGAAGTTGGGTCAATGAGGGGACATTCCCTGGCTCCTGTCCCTCCATCCCTTGTCCCAGTCCCTCTGCAGCTCTCCTGGAGCCCCTTCAGGCCCTGCCAGGGGCTCTGAGCTCTCCTTGGAGCCTTCTCCTATCCAGGGAACATTCCCAGCTCTCCCAGCCTTGGAGCAGCTCTGTGGCCTCTCTGGCAGGGACATCTGCAGCCCCACTGCTGTCACAGGGATTTGTGTCACAAAGCGCTGCCACAACTCTGGCTCTTGCTCAACTTTTAATGGCTTCTTCTCTTGGTGTCCTGCTTTCTCTTCCCTTTTTCTGCCTCTGCTGCCTGGGGAAATCACTTCCCCCAGGGCTCTCCAGGGAAGCAGGATTTATTGTCCATCCCAGCTGGAGATTATCTCTTTTGATTAACAAGGCTGAAGAGAACAATATTTGCCCTGTAGATCAATAAATAATCTCCTTTGGAGGTGCTTTTCTGAGAGAGGCAGGGTTTGATTGCTCAGCTCTAACAAAATTGTGTTGGGAACTGTGCAATTCTGGTGAATGTTGTTTATTCTGTTTTCTGCAGCACCCAGCAGTGACAGCGAGGAAGAGATCGTTTTCCAGAGGAAAAAAAGGATAAAAAATAATGTTTTGAAGTCTCCTGATGTGAGTCTTAGAGGAAAAAAATAGACCAGAGAAGCAAAATGGCAATTGAAGCAGCCAAACACAAACTCTGTGTGCACTGATGTTGGTGTTGTTCCCACAGGGCATGGATGAGAGCGACCTGGAGTCTCCAGCTCAGGTCACCAGGAAGCGCCGGCGCCCTCCCAACGTGGTCAGCAAAGAATGGGGACAAATATGGGAACTCACTCCTGCTTCCCTTCTGTTCCCTCCCAGGGTCTCCACACATCACAGGATCCCAGAGTGGATTGGGTTGGAGGGACATCAAAGTCCTCCCAGTGCCAGCCCTGCCGTGGCAGGGACACCTCCCACTGTCCCCGTGTCCAGCCTGGCCTGGGACACTGCCAGGACTGGGGCTTTGGTGACTCTGCAGTTGTTGTTTGGCAGTGAAACATTGCAACAGCTAGGAAGGGTGATGTTACCTGCCTGCCACAGAGCTTTGAACAAAAAAAAAGCAAATTCATGGCACATTTGAGCTGATTTTTCATCCAAATCCCATTTCCCCGCCCTGTTATTGGAGGTGTCCCTGCCAGGGTGGCACTGGAGCAGCTTTAAGGTCCCTTCCCACCCTGCCAGGCTGGGGTTCAGTGGCTCCTGGGAGGGTCCCTTGCTGCAGCCCTGCTCACTCTGTGTGTTCCCTTTGCAGTCAGACACATCCAGTGAGGACAGTGGGGACTTCCAGAGGGGCAGGAGCAGCTCCAGGGCCAGGCCCCGGCCAGGAGGAGCCAAACGTGCCAGGAGCTGTGTGACAGCCAAGGTGGGTGGCGCTGTGTGCCCAGGGACACCGAGCTCAGCTTTGGAGCTGCTGGAATTTGGGAATGCTGGGGAGCATTGGGGCCTGGGGGCAGAGGGGACTGCAGGGCTGGGGGGCAGCTGTGACACCAGAGAACAGCTCAGAGGGCAGCTCCAGGGACACCCTGAGAGGAGTCAGGGTCCTGCCCAGAAAGGAAAAAAAAAGTGGTAATATTACAAATTATAGTAAAAATATTATATTATATTATATTATAATTATATTATATTATATTATATTATATTATATTATATTATATTATATTATATTTTGGGTATTTGTTATAGTATATTATAGTATAGTATGTTTATTATAGTATAGTATATTTATTATTCATTATATATATTTATATTTCTTATATTTTATTATATTGTATTTGTTATATTTTATTATATTCCCTGTGAACTCCTTTGCGATCAGGGTATTCTGGGATTGTATGTTATATTATAATAATATACAACATTTAAATATTTTTACAAAAAAACTCCACAAATTTTATTATTATTATTATTATTATTAATAATAATAATAATAATAATAATAATAATAATAATAACAATAATAACAACAACAATAATAATAATAATAATAATTTTATAACAGCAATAACTACAATAAAAATTTATTGTTATCATCATCATCAGGATTGGGCTGCTTGCTCATATGAATGATCCCCCCTTATGGCCTCAGCCCTGGATGTTTAAGGCAGCAATGGTCCCTCAATCCCGAGTGTTAAATCTCAGCTCAATGATTAACACTTCAGCAGGAATGGAGGCAGGAGGGGAGGCAGCACCAGAATTGCTGAAGCTAAAAAGCTTTTAAATATTTATGGCTGTGGTTTCACTGGGCAGAAATTGCCATAATCAGGGCTTCATGGCACAATACATTGGACACTTTAAAATTTTTTAACAATAATATTCATTATTAAGACTTCTCTTATGGTATCTGTTTTATGGCAAGCCATTCTCTTGGAGTCATGGAGATAAATAATATTTTTGGGGCTAATTTGATGTTTTACTATAGTACTTTATAGCTGAAATTACAGGAGAAAAATTAACTTAATGTAAAACATCTCAGGCAAAACACCTTCTTGCATTAATTTTGGTTTCTGTGTACGACCTTGGGAGTGTTTTGTTGCATGGTTTTGATGGAATTTAGGATCAAGTCTCCTGCACTACAGTCACAAGGGAAGTGTCTCATCTTCCCTGGACTGAGCTGCACCATCTGAGGGATTCATTGCTTGATGAGTCCTAAATCCTGAGCAGAAAAGGGAAAACCAGGGTGGGGGTCTGTGTCTGAAATTCCTGCTGCACTTGGGTTTGGAGGAATCCTAAATCCAACTGGATTTTGGAAAGCACAGGTAATGAGTAAAACTGGATTTACAAGTGACAGAGTGACCCATTGTGTGTGCTGGGCACTCTGTTCCATTCCCTGCCCCAGCAATGGATCCCCTTCCCAAGGTGGGTCCCTGCGCTGCTCCAAGCACTGCTGGAGGGCTGGGGTGGCTCGGGCAGAGCTCTCAGGGCAGCTGGAATTGCCTGCTGGTGTGTGCAGGCTGCAGGCAGGCAGTTCCTGGAGGAGGAGGCCGAGCTGTCCCTGCTGGATGCTGAGGGGATCTCGTCGGACGAGAGCGACGGCGCCAGCGAGGAGCTCAGCCCGTCCTTGGCCCAGTTCCTCGATGATGAAGGGGAACCCACACAGGCCCTCAACGGTGAGTGGGGAGCTCCCAGAGCATCCCAGAGCCAGGAGATCCCTGGGGTAGCACCCAGGAGCTGCTCCTGCCACAGCACCCAGGGCTCTGCCAGCCTGGAAACCTCCTGCATCCTGAGGGAGCAGCTGGGGCTGGCCCAGGGGAGGTTTGGGATGGATTTCAGGGAAAGCTTCTTCCCCAGAGGGTGCTGGCACTGCCCAGACTGCCCAGGGAATGGGCACGGCCCCGAGGCTGCCAGAGCTCCAGAGGGGTTTGGGCAGCACTGCCAGGGATGCCCAGGGTGGGATTGTTGGGGATCTGGGCAGGGATGGGGTTCGGATGATCCCTGTGGGTCCCTCCAGCTCAGAATATTCTGGGATTGAATGGCAGCTTTCATGACACAGGCTGGGTACACTTGGAATCCAAGAATGGTTTGGGTGGGAAGGGACATTAAAAACCTTACAGTGCCACCCCTGCCATGGCAGGGACACCTCCCACTGTCCCAGGGTGCCCCAATGCCCAACCTGGCCTTGGGCACTGCCAGGGACCCAGGGGCAGCCACAGCTGCTCTGGGAAGTCCATCCCAGAATTTGAGTGTTGCTTCCCAATCTCCCATCCATCCCTGCCCTCCTTCGTCCTTAATCCTGGGCTTTGGGATTTCTAGAGAGGGCTGGAGATCTTTACTTTGGGAAAATACAGGCTTTTGTGAAATCATGAAGGAACATGGAGAACACGGTGTAACAGTATGAGCTGAATATTCTCTCAGTGCTACCCCTGAATTCCTGTGTCTCTGTGCACTGCAGACAGCGAGATGAGGGCAGTGTACCTGAGCTCCGTGCGCAGCCCCGCCCTCGGCAGCCGCTACAAGATGGTGCACAGGCACTTCAGCCCCTCGGCCATCTTCTCCCAGGTGGGCAGCTGTTGTCCTACACATCACAGCAGCTCTGTTATCATTGTATGTTGTCTTATGTATCAAGAGTTCTCTTATCATTGTAGTGCAAGGGTTCCATACCCTCAGAGTTTCATTCCTCCTCAATGTTTGTCACAAGCAGCTCCTCTAAGCACTGACTGCTCTTGGTCCTTGCAGCAGCCATCTGACTCCAGTTCCCACCAATCCACTCTTTTATACCACTGTTCTTATTGGTTACAGGTGTTGCTTGTTATCATCTGGCCTGCTCCTAATCTTTGGTAATAGGGTCCAGCTGCAGCTCGTTGGGGGATAGGATTGCATTCTGCATTGCCCATACTGTGTCCCCTACAGGGGCTGTGACCCACAGCACCCACAGAGGAGAAAGATCACATTCTGCATTGCCCATACTGTGTCCCCTACAGGAAGGCAGGGGCTCCTCTCCTTGAGGACCTCCCTTGTGGGAGGATCCAAGAAAACCTCAGAGCCCCTGGCAGGGCCTGAAGGGGCTCCAGGAGAGCTGCAGAGGGACTGGGGACAAGGGATGGAGGGACAGGAGCCAGGGAATGGCTCCCAGTGCCAGAGGGCAGGGATGGATGGGAGATTGGGAATTGGGAATTCCTGGCTGGGCTGGAATTGCCAGAGCAGCTGTGGCTGCCCCTGGATCCCTGGCAGTGCCCAAGGCCAGGTTGGACATTGGGGCACCCTGGGACAGTGGGAGGGGTGGCACTGGGTGGGATTGAAGCCCCTCAGCCCCAGTATTTGTGTGTGGGGAGGACTGAGTAAGCCAAGGGCCCTCCTGCTGAGGAGCAGCAGAACCACTGCAGCTTTCCTGGCTCTGTTTCCCCCCAGATCCCCGAGCAAGATGTGACCTATGCTGAGGACAGTTTCTGCGTGGGGGATGAGGAGGAGGAGGCTCCCAGTGGCTGCAGTGAGGAGGAAGAGTGTGTGGATTTTGCTCTGCTCACCAGAGAGGGCAGCAGCAGCAGGCAGCAGTACCTGACCCGCCGCAGGAGGAGGCTGAGCCAGGCCCGGGCAGGGAATGCTCCTGCCCCAGGGCAGAAGAAGAAACCTTCCAGAATCATTGTCCTGAGTGACTCCAGTGAGGAGGAGACGGGAGCCAGCAGGGAGAGGCCCCTGGAAGCAGGGCAGGGCAAGGGGCAGCTCCACAAGGCTCTCCCCAAAGCCCCCTCTGCACAGCCCAGGAGCGGGGCTGGGGAAGCCACAGCTCCTCAGGCTGGGGGGCAGGACACTGAGAGGCTGCTGGGCCTGGAAGCTTCTGTGTCTGGGATGCTGCATCCACCCCCAGAGCAGCCAGGCAGGAGCACATCCATCCCCCCAGCTGGCTCTGGCTGCAGGAACACGGATCTGCAGGCTGCTGGTGAGGTCAGTGCCCAGGGAGAGCAGGTACCTTCCTTGTGGGAGAGAATTCCTGGGCAGCAGCAGGGTCAGGGAATCATGGAATGGTTTGGGTTGGGAGGGACCTAAAGCCCTTCCCATTGCACCCCTGCCATGGCAGGGACACCTTCCATAGACCAGCTTGTTCCAGCCTGGCCTTGCACATTTCCAGCACCATCTCCCTTTCCTTGCTGCTAGGAGCTTTGTACTCCCAGGGTAACCTGGAGTATTTCAGGAGTGAACAAATTAAAACTGGGATTAGATTCTCCCTTGGTCATGGAGGATGGTGGAACAGCAGTGTGCACTGATTCTTTGGGTTTGTATAGAAAATCCTGGTTCACTGTTTGAATTCAGGGCTTGGGTTTGTATAGAAAATCCTGGTTCACTGTCTGAATTCAGGACTTGGGTTTGTATAGAAAATCCTGGTTCACTGTCTGAATTCAGGGCTTGGGTTTGTATAGAAAATCCTGGTTCACTGTCTGAATTCAGAGCTTTCAGCACCTCCTTGAGGTTGGGTTCCTGATCTCTCACACTTCCCAGCCTGATCTCTGATTCATGGGATCCAGGTTTTGTTGAACTTCTCAGTGAAAGCTGCTGCTTTTGTCATCCAAACCTTGGGATAATCAGCTCAGCTCAATGGGGAGACTGATAGAGGGATTAAAGTGTTAATCTGAAAGTGTTGATACCGCAAACCATCCTTTTATTGATTTGATGTAAAACCTCCACAATCTGTGATTTTCAACACTCACAGGTGTCCCGCTCTTTGAAGACCAACGGGAGCAGCTCAGGCTTGGCGTGTCCTGCTGTCCCAAACCCTTCCTCAGCCAGGGCTGGGATTTCCAGCGCTCTCTGTGGGCCCAGCCCCTCGCTGGCTGGGATATCCCGTGTTCCAGGGGAGCACAGCCATTCCCTGGCTGGAATCCCCCGTGTTCCCTGTGGGCCCAGCCCCTCGCTGTGCATCCTGGCCGACAGCCGCGAGATGTGCTCGGGGCCGGAGGTGCTGTCGTGCCTGCGGGCCGGCCACGGGCTGCGGGTGCAGGTTTGCTCCCTGGGCAGCAGCGATTACATCGTCAGCAACCGCCTGGCCGTGGACAGGGTGCTCCAGTCGGAGCTGCAGAGCCCCGGGAACAGGAACAAACTGAGCCAGAGGCTGCAGCGCCTGCAGGGCATCTTCGAGAGGATCTGTGTGATTGTGGAGACAGACAGGATCAGGCCAGGTGGGTGCTGCCACAACGCCCTGCCCTGAGGGACACAGAGAATGGCTCCCACTGCCAGAGCAGGGATGGATGGGACATTGGGAATTCCTGGCTGGGAGGGTGGGGAGGGGCTGGGCTGGAATTCCCAGAGAAGTTGTGGCTGCCTCTGGATCTCTGGCTAGGTTGGACATTGGGGCTTGGAGCAGCCTGGGACAGTGGAAGATGTCGCTGCCATGGCAGTGCTGGGATGGGATGGGATTTAAGGTCCCCCCCAACACAAACCATCCTGGGATTCCATGTCAGGAGCAAGCACAATTTTATCCATGCACAGACATTTGTTGTAATCAAAAAATCCACACCCTGCAATGAAATGATTCCCCTGGACAATAACAGGTCTTGCTTTCCTGTGCTTGCACTCCTCAGGAGAGACATCCCGGTGTTTCCAGAGGACTCAGCACTACGATGGAGTGCTCTCAGCCTTGGTCCAGGCTGGAATAAGGATCCTCTTCAGCTCCTGCCAGGAGCAAACTGCAGCTTTGCTGAAGGAGCTGGCTCTGCTGGAGCACAGGAAGGACGCTGCCATCCAGGTGCCAACGGAGCCGGAGGGGCACGGCCGGGACCTCCTCAACTTCTACCTGAGCATTCCCAACCTCAGCTACGGAGCTGCCCTCAACCTCTGCCACTCCTTCGGCTCCATCGCCGCCGTGGCCAACAGGTAAGGGCAGCACAGGGCCTGGCGGGGGCTCCAGGGCCCAGCCTTGTGCTCCCCTGGAGCCAGGGAGAGCCTTCCTGCACCTTTCCTGCTGGGATCATTGCTCAGGGCATCCCTTCCTGCCGGTATAGCTGCTCAGGGAATCCCTTCCTGCACCTTTCCTGCCGGGATCATTGCTCAGGGCATCCCTTCCTGCTGGGATAGCTGCTCAGGGCATCCCTTCCTGCACCTTTCCTGCCGGGATAGCTGCTCAGGAAGAGCCTTTCCCACCCTCACCCAGGAGCTTTCCTGTCCCATCTCAGCTCCTCACACATTACTGTCTCTCCCGCTGAGCAGCCCAGGGCCCTGACACGGGCTCTGCTTCCCCCTTCCCTCGTGCTGCCCCACACTCTCTTTCTCTCTGGCATTCCCTGTTTGCACTGCTCAGGTGTGCTGCCCACCCTCGGGGACCTGTGCAGAGGTGACTGCAGCAGCTCCGGGAGCTGCCCCATCCCGGGCAGTGCATCCCCGGCTCCCGGTGCTGCCCCATGCCGGCTCCGGGCTCCTCCCGTTCCCTCTCTTGCAGCTCGGTGCCGGCGCTGGCGGCGGGGGCGCGGCTGAGCCGGCCCCAGGCCGAGGAGCTCCATCGGTTCCTGCGCCACGAGTTCGATCCGCAGCTGCTGCCGCAGGCGCTGCCCGCCAAGGGGAAGGGCTGAGCGCGGCGCTCCGGGCCCTGCACTGCACTTTACCCGGACGGGATTGGATGTAAATGCTGTAAATAAACACTTGTCGAAGCTCAGGGCGTGGGAGCCGCGCTGGCGCCGCCCCGTGTGTCCCCAGGGTCCCTGGGCCCGGGGAGAGCGCAGCTCTGGGGGTGACCATCCCCAGTTCCTGCACAAACCACAATAATGGCTCGAGTACTTCAGTAAAGATTTAGGAGCCCAGCAGCAGCTCCTGCCCTCACTGAGCCCCGCTGTTCCAGGTTAACACGGGCATTGCCGCTGTTCCGTGTTCCCGGGACAGGGCTGGGCTCGGGGGGCCCCGGGGCAGCGCGGTCCCGTCCCTTGGAGCCTCTGCCCGGCCCCGGCGCCGCAGCCTCTGCTGCCCCCGGCTGGAACAGCGCGGGATCCATCGGTGTTCCCGAACAGGGAGAGAGAAATCCATCCCTGGAGCGGGAGCTGTCCTGGGCAGCCGGCTCAGCACTGCCCCGCGCAGCTCAGACCCCCCTGCAGAGCTGCCGCAGCTCTGGAGAGATCCAGAGGAACTCATGGAGCTGCTCCAGGGCTGGAGCCCCTCTGGAGCCAGGCTGGGAGAGCTGGGAATGTTCCCCTGGAGAGGAGAAGGCTCCAGGGAGAGCTCAGAGCCCCTGGCAGGGCCTGAAGGGGCTCCAGGAGAGCTGCAGAGGGACTGGGGACAAGGGATGGAGGGACAGGAGCCAGGAAATGGCTCCCAGTGCCAGAGGGCAGGGATGGGTGGGAGATTGGGAATTGGGAATTCCTGGCTGGGTTGGAATTACCAGAGCAGCTGTGGCTGCCCCTGGATCCCTGGCAGTGCCCAAGGCCAGGCTGGACATTGGGGCACCCTGGGAAAGTGGGAGGTGTCCCTGCCATGGCAGGGCTGCCACTGGGGGGGTTTAAAGGTTCCCACCCAAAGCATTCTGTGATTCCAAACCAAGAGGATGAAGCCTTGCAGGCACCATTCCAAGCTGGACAGCTCCTGGATTCTGCTGCCCCACAACTATGAGTAATCTCTGAGTAAAAAAGCTTCTCTTTATTACATTCAGGAAATGTAAAAATTCAAGCTGTCCCTAGAGTAAATTAAAAGGCAATTTCAGTTCCTTCTAGAGTGCTGCTAAATTTATTATACAGCCATATCCCAGAAGATATTCTAGCTTAAAATGAATCAAAACTTGGCAGTCATTGGTATCTATGTATATTTCTCCTTCCCAGGAGAAGCAGGACACAGAGGGGAGGAGCCTGGACAAGGAAATGCCACTTTGTACACATGGAAAAGCCAAGCATTGGCAGCAGGGTGGGAATGGAGTTAAAACACATAAAACCATAGCAGGACAGCTTTTCCAAACTGAAATCATTCCAGCATTCCCTCCTAGAGGGGCAGCAGAACCCCCGTGCTCTGAACAGCAAGTGCTGAACAAGACATCCAGAGTTCATCAGACAGAAAAGTAGGAGGTGCTGAACAAGTCATCCACAGATTCCATCACATGGAAAAGTAGGAATCCTGCTCCTCACTGGAGCAGGACAAGTTTGGAGTCTCAGCCCTGAAGAGCTTCCCCACCACTGGGGCCGGGGTCACTCCTGCAATGAAAACAGGGATCATCAGGGTGTGTCCCAGGGAAAATGGGGCAGCAAAGGTTCAGAGAGCAAAGGGCTGATGGGACACAGCTCATGGTGATGGAGAAGGAAGGGAAGGAGCTGGAAATGAGGAGGAGGAGCCAGGAATACTCACTCTTGGTTCTGCAGGAAGCTGGTGTCTCGTGCACAGCTCCAGCCTGAGGGAGGGAAGGGAAGAGGCTCAGCCAGGGCTGGCACCATGGTCCCCAGTTCCCAGAATTTCCACACCTGCTGTCCCTGAACCACAGGCACAAGCTGCTCCCAGGACCACGGGGTTTTATGGAAAGAGCCTGGGAGAGCAGAAGAACTGATAGCTAAATTTAGGGATACCAGGCTGACTTATGGTCACTGTTAGGAGCTGGGCTGGGTGATCCTTGTGGGGCCCTTATTGTACCTCAGGATATCCAATGGCTATTGTCATTTTCCCCCTGTTCAGAGGAATTTAACAAGAACCTAAAGACCACGGAATTCCAAAGCAATTCCAAATCCTGACCAAAAGCAATGGAGTTAATCCTGACAATGAAGAGCTCCCCTCTCACAAAGGAACTTCTCCCCACAGCAGCAGATACCAAACCCAGGGAGGGTTCCCATTTTCCATCCAGAGCACACAGGGGGCTGTGATCCCAGGATTGTGTCTCCCGTGGCCAAGCTGTGCCTGGCTCAGGTGGCAGTGGCAGAGCCAAGGAAAGCAGCATTACCGACTTCTTCTTGACCTTGTCCCAGGTGCCTCTGCTGCCCCGGGTGTTCTTCTGCATGCGGAACACGTGCCGGTCATAGTCACTCCTGGGCACAAGGGAGCAGGGCTCAGCAGGGCTGGGACCTGCCCTGGAACCTGCCCTGGAACCCTGCCCTGGAACCCTCTGCAGGCAGCCAGGGAGCCCCAGAGCTCCAGCTCCCACAGGGAACGAGCAGGGCTGGGTCACGGGCTGCACATCCCAGTGCAGGAATCCCACCCAGCCTCATCCCAGTGCAGGGATCACACTGAGCCTCCTCCCCTTCCCAGGCCCAGCCGTGTGACACAAGCCCAGTGGCTCCAGGCTCCCAGATGGTTCTGGTTATCTGAGCAGAGCCTGAAGCCCTGGCTGAACAGGGCAGGACTGAAGGCTCTGCTGAGGCTGAAGGCCAAGCCATGACCGTTCCCAGGGCTGGGAGCAGGAGCTGCCCACAGGGAGCTGAGCAGCTCCAGCAGCACACAGGCTGCAGGGAACAGCTTTTCCCAGGCTAAGCAAGGCTGCAGGAGTGGTGGAAGCGAGCTGCTGTCCCAGCTCCAAAGCCACCTTTCTCAGAGACAAAAAGGGACCCTGGGCAATGCCAAGGCTCACAGAGAGCTGGTGGAAGAGCTCCTACCTGTTGATGGGGACCAGCATTCCCGGGCTGATGTGCTCACACTGTGGGGTTTTCACAGGGGGAAAGAGGCCTGAGGAGGGGGTGAGCGGGAGCTCCGAGAAGGCGAAATCCTCGGTGTCCCCGTCCTGGCTCCCTCGCAGTGCTGGCAGCTGTGGGGCCACCTCAGAGCTGTCAGTCAGTCACCTGAGCCTGCAGTGCCCCTCTGCCCCTCTCTGCACTCCCTCCATTCCCCCCTGCCCTGGCTCTGAGTCCCCCTGTCCCTGCTGAGGCACAGCCCCAGCCCCATGCCCAGAACTGGACACGACCCTGCACCTCCACCTTGGTCTGAGTGCCCCTCCAGATCCTGCCCAGCACTTGGCCCAGGGGTTTTGGTGCAGCCACACCTTCAAAAAGTCATTTCTGGTTACAGTCCCAAGCTCCAGGCTGCCCAGGACTGCTCAGAAGGACAACTGCTCAGGTGGTGCTGTCACCATGCAGAGGCTCCTCCCAGCCTGTCGACTGCCACCAGCATGTGGGGGAAAGAAGCCCCTTCCCACAGATCCCCAGATTGTGCTGGTGGAACTGGAGCAGCCCCTGGCACACCCAGCAGGAGAGCAGTCCCACAGGAGCTGCTGTCCCAGGCTTACCTGGACCCTCCTCTTCTGGAGGGGAGTTGCACTGAAGACATCATCGTGGTTGTCCTTGGGCAGGTGCTCCAGGAACTCCCTCATCTGCTGCTTCCGTTTGAGGGTGCCCACCTTGGCAGTGATCACTGGCTCCTTCCTATCTGCAGGATCTGAACAGGAATTGTCTCAGACAGCAGCCATGGGGTTAAAATTCACTGCCACAGGCAGTGCCACAGCCCAGTCTGTCCTCTGGTGAAATCCCTTACAGCTTCCTTAGGATCCCTTGGAGTTCTCACACAGTTTCTGCTTTCCAAAGCAGTTTCCCCACTCCATCTCCAGGGGAGGGTCACTGTCACTGACATTTTTTCATAAAAATCCTCTCTTTGGGATTTTTCCTCTTCTGGGAAGCTGAGGCCCAGAAGAAGAATGTAAACAATTGTTATTGGCTACTGTGGAATGCAACAGGTGCATCTATGATTGGCTCATGTTCCATGTTTACAATTAAGGGCCAATCAGGACCAAGCTCTCTGGGACAGATTCACAGAGAGCTCTCTTGTTTATTCTATTCCTATTCTATTCTTAGCTTAGCAGCTTCTGAACTTCTCTCTCTATTCTTTTAGCATAGTCATAATGTATTATATATCCTATATTAATAAATCCAGCCTTCTGATTATGAAGCCAAGATTCTCATCCATCTCTCTCACCCCGAGGAACCCTTGCAAAGCCATGCAAAGGTCACTGCAGAGCCCCCAGAGCCACTGCAGGGTCACACACAGGGCTCACTGTGACTGTGACAGAAGTGAGCTCACGTGGGCCTTGCAGAGAGCAAACCCACAGCAGCGTCCCCGTGCCAGGAGGCAGCAAGGCCCAGAGCTCTGCTGCTCAGGGACACTTGCACTGAAGCCAGCTCAGGAATGCTCAGCTCAGCTCGTGTCCATGGCAAACCTTAATCCAAGCCAGCCCCAAGTGAAGCTGCAGTGTGGGGATGGCAAACACCAGAGAATGGGACCAGAGTGCCCTTGGGCATCCAGGGACCCAAACCCCACCAGGACAGCGCTCTGCAAGGAGCTCGTGACCTGCTGGGCCTCCAGGAGCCTCTCAGGATGTCAAGAGCTCTTTGCCCTGAGGGGTGAAGGCCAGAGAAAGTCTTCCTGTCATGCCAACAACTGGAAAAGTCTACAAGAGGAAGGTTCTTTCCTTTCTCTTCTTGTCACCTCAGTCATTCATGACATTCTCCAATCTCCACAGCAAAAGGTGACCTGGCTCACTGCCACATCCTGATGTGCTCTTGTGGATTTATCCCATAGGAGCAGAACTGGTGAGGCTGGAAAAGCCTTCCCAGCCCATCCAGTCCAACCCTTCCTCAGCACTGCCCCATGTCCCCAAGTGCCACATGCACAGGGCTTTGAAATCCCTCAGGGATGGGCACTGCAACCCTCCCTGGGCAGTGCCAATCCCTGAGCCCCCTTTCCATGGGGAAATTCCTGCTGTGCCCACCCTGAGCTGCCCTGGCCCAGCCTGAGGCCATTCCCTCTGCTCCTGTCCCTGTTCCCTGGCCCAGAGCCCGACCCCCCCGGCTGTGCCCTCCTGGCAGGGACTTGTGCAGAGCCACAAGGGCCCCTGAGCCTCCTTTGCTCCAGGCTGAGCCCCTGCCCAGCTCCTCAGGGATTCTGCAGCCCCTGCCCAGCTCTGTTCCCTGCCCTGGCCATGCTCCAGCCCTCAGTGTCTGAATGAGAATCAGTTAACCCCCAGCCAGCCCCCAGACAGAAGATGCTGTACCTTTCCTCTCGTGTTTTCCCCCCGTGGTTTTCCTGGGCTGCTGTTTGTTGGCTCTCCCCTGCTGCTCCTCCAGGTACTTCCCCTGGCACTCCTGGGCCGAGCGGGACCCCACGGCCATGGCCACCTCCTGCCAGAAGCCGCTCCTGTGCTTGGGGAATGCCGTGATGGCCCTGGGAGGACAGCAGGGACACGGTGTCACCTGTGGGGCACAGCCCTGGCAATCACCCGGGCCACGCACTGAGGCATGCTGGCTCTGGCCTCTCGTTGCCCCCCAAGGCCAGGCTGGACATTGGGGCACCCTGGGACAGTGGGAGGTGTCCCTGCCATGGCAGGGCTGGCACTGGGTGGGATTTAAGGTCCCTCCAACCCAAACCATTCTGTGATCCTGTGCTGTCTTTTATTCAGAACAGGCAAATTTATTTAAACACCTTCAACTGCCAGATGTGTCACAAGATTTCCTGCTCACTTGTGCAGGTCCCCTCAGACCGGAGCTCCTGCTCATCTAAAAGAGCTAAAGCCAAACCTGGCCATTTTACACTCAGTGTCTATGAAATATTGCCCAGTGGTTTAAGTAATTGGATGATGGATTAATTAAACACCCTTGCAGTTAACCTGCTCACAAACCACATCATGTTTAACCTGTTACTGCAGTTTGGGGAGGGAACCTGCTCCCTCTCACCTGTGGCCTTCACTATATTATACTGATGTTTCACTTGTGAAGAAAAGTAATAGGGAATAATAATTCTAATTATTATTAGGAAATAAAAATAGGGAATTGAATGGAAATATTTCTAATAGGGAGTTAAAACACAAAGGAAACCAGGGAAATAATGAATCTGATGCCCCCCCAATCCAGACCATCCAACCCCCCCTGATGCCCGAGGGAAACTTTTCCTCCGAACACAGAAGGAGCCCTTACTTGTGAAGCTTCTGCAATTCCTTCTCAGACCAGCCATCACCTGCCCTTGCAAAGAGTTCCAGAGATTTCTGCCCCTGTGTGTCTCTGGGTTTGGCTGCTGCAGGCCTGGCACAGTTGGGGCCTCCATGGTTTGTGTTTGTGGGGGGTGCTCTGGCATCGGTGCCCTCGCTGTGCATCTCCTCGGGCTCGGTGTCGGATCGGAGCCGGTACCTGGCAGGGTTGGCACTGCCCCGTGCCCTCCTGGCCCGGGCAGGCAGCAGGGAAGCACTGGACTCAGAGGATGTTCTCCCTTCAGAAGGGGGCTCAGACTCCTCACTGGACCAGAGCCCATTGAGCCTCACCAGCACATGCCGGGAGGGCTTTGCTGTCCTTTGGCCACAGGACTTGTTTGCACCATCCCAGGAACCTCTGGAGCCAGGGCAAGGATTCCGCTTTCGAGACTCTGGTTTTAATATAGATTTGTTCTTCCTCCTGATCAGCAGTGGGGTGTCCTCACTGGACTGCTCCTCCTCATCCTCTGAGGGCTGCTGGCTGAGAAGAATCCTCTCCTTGGCTGGGAGGCGCTGCTTGGCTGACCGGAGGGAGTTCCTGTAGCCCTGCTCATACATGCTGAGCCCTGCAGATGCTGCTGCTCTCTGTGCTGCCCCCGGGGCTCGGCTGCCGTGTTTGTTCAGCTCCCTGGGCTTTGAGGAAGCCCCCTTGGCAGGGAGCTGGGATGGTTTGGTTTTTGTGCCCCTGGCTCCAGGATCATTCTTCTCCTCATCCGACAGCACCTGCCTGCCCTTCCTGCTGCTGGCAGCCCCGGGCTCCCCTCGGGCAGCGGCTCCTCCCTCGCTGCCTTTCCCTGCAAGAGAGGGAGCAGAGCCCGTCAGGGGGGCAGGGGGGTCCTGCTGTGCTGGCAGCACAGGCATCTGCACCCCCTCCAGAGCTTTACCTGCCACACTACAAACTCAGAGCTGCTCTCAAGGGCTCTCCGAAACTCTACTGACTGAGCAGGCACATCCCCAAAGCTCTGCTCCAGAGAGCTTTTCTGCAGGAAACAGTGCAGCTGCTTAAGAGAGAAACTTCTGCTTTATATTCACATTCTTCTCAGGCTTCTACACCACCCAGATTCTACTGAAACCAAATTTTTATTAAAAACTCTGTTAATAGATTTTTTTGCCATCATTTCATTTTTTTCCATCCACGTTAAAAAGCAAAGCCAGACCTCCAGGTCACTGGATTGGTGAACTCCAAAAAGTCCAAATCCCTTCATTTCAATTTCCAGAATGAAATCCCTGTGTTCCCATTATGTAATTAACAAAGTGATTTACAAACATAGTTCTTGTTTGGAGCTGTGAAACTCCACATGAATGCTACTCTGCTGATTCTTCAGAGAAAAAGCAGTTGATCATTAAAATATTTGAATAATTTCTTTGCATTAACAGACCCAACCCTACTTCTCCAGCATCCACTCACAAGTCCACAGATTCCATCAATAACTTGAAAATAGAAAAAAAAAATTAGTTTTTACCTTTACTTTGGCTTTTTGGTATTCCCTGTGTTGTCTTCATGCCTTCCTTTGGTTTGTTCTTGGTCTTTCTTTTGGGTTTTTCACTACTAGGGATCTTCAAAATAAAACAATTGACTCTAAAATTAATTTCATCTCCTTTTCTCCAGGCTGAGCCCCTTTCCCAGTTCTGTTCCCTACCCTGGAAATGCTCCAAACCCTCAGAGTCTCTTGCAGTGAAAGGCCCAGAACTGACCCCAGGATTTGAGCTGGGACCTCACCAAATTCCTGTCTGATACAATCATCTTTCAAAACACCCCCAGCATTTTTCAATTCCTCATTATGTCAGATTTAGAGACCACAATTACCTGATAATATGGACATAAGACTATTTTTTGATGTGTTTTCTAATATTTTGATCATGTTTCCCAGATTTCCTTTCCCTTCAGGTGTGTCTAAGAGCTGCCCCTGCTCTGTTCCCCACCTGGCCAAGTTTAATAATTCTATTTAAGTCACACTTCAGAGGCTCTTACCAGGCTCAGATAATCCACCCATCCATTCTGTATGGTGACATTGAGCCCCTGATCCACAAACTCCCTCTGGCCACACCAGTAGCTCAGGGGGGGTTTGACGAGGCGCCCGCTGCGGGTGTAGACCATGCTGGAGTCATTCCTGGAGCTGTGACTTGGTGTCACAACTGCAAGGGAAAAATGCCCAGAGAAAGAAGAGTTTAGTCCCAAATGCTGCATGGAAAATTCAGTTTAGCAGGAGGAACAATGTTGTGTTTAAACTGGACTACAAGGGAAATGTAAAATGTACCCAAAGTTGTTCTTTTCAAAGGATTGTGATAGAAATGACAGGACTGAAGTAAGAAGCTTCCCAAATTATAAAATTTACTGTGGTGAACTTTTCACTTTTAATTTGATTAGAAGGTTATAAATCCTGTGAAAGTTGTTTGAGGAGGGAAAATGATCAAGCAAAGTTGTCACATGGAACAGCTGCTCACTGAGACAAATGAGAGTGAAAAATGAATGGGAGTGATGAGAGAAAAGCAGAAAAGCTTTTGCAGGGCTAGCAAGAAAACCTGACTGCAGCAATAACAAAGAGCACAGTGGGGTTTGGGAAAGGCCCACTGGACAAAGAGCCCAGAAAAAGTTAAAAGTTAAATCTGAGTTAAAGCCTAGAGCTGTCAGTGCCTGTGGCAAGGCAGGGACTGCACTCGAAGGCTGAGCCAAACCAGGAGGCTTTCACAGCTCTACAGCCAATTCCTGGACACACAACCAGCACAAGGAACCTTTCCACAGCCCACTCCAGCTACCCCCAGGTGTCTTTTCCAAAGGAAAGGATTGGTGAATACTCACAGATGTTCTCACGGTTCTCAGGTGATACCTCATAGGTGGAGTTCCTCAGTGCAGGTTTCCTGGCTTTGCTCACTGAGCCTCCTGCAGGTTCCAGCACATCAGTTCCCCCCACAGAGTCATTCTCCTCATTCTCCTCCCCACCACTCTCTTGAGCTCCTTCTTTCCTGAGGGTTTGGAGTTTGAGACAAGAAATAACAGTCACTGAGGGAGCTGTTCTTTAACAAACAGGGAAGACTGAAGCCCTGGTGGGCCAGCACAGCAGAGTGGCCTCATGCCCACATCTAAAACACTTCACACCCCTCTGGTGTAATATCCTCAAAAAGAAAAGTCTCAATGAACACTTAGAACATTGCAGGGATAGAGAATCCCCAAAGAAGTTACCTCCTCCTTTCCTCCAGGAACTCCTCCACGTACTCCTTCCACCTCCTGGAGAAGCCAAACGTGAATTTCTTGATGAAGCGGTACGGGAACCCTGGGGGAGCACAGGGGACAGGAACAGCAGCTCAGCAGGGCTGGCACCCCTCAGGGGACACAAGGAGCACAGAGAGCAGGGCTGGCACCCCTCAGGGGACACAAGGACTCTCAGAGAGCAGGGCTGGCACCCCTCAGCGGACACAAGGAGCCCCAGAGCCTGTTAAACCCAAAGAGCAGAGGAACTGACCCACACAATCCCACCCAGCACACTCCAGTCAGTCACTCTTAGCTCTAGGAGACCTCTGCAGCCCTAGAGCCACTCTGCTCACAAGCCTTATGCTGCTACTTTTCCTTCTCAGAATATAAAAATAGAAATAAATAAGTTCTTAGCAAAGAAAGCAATAAAATCTTTATGTCACAGAGCAGCCAGAGCAGGTATTTATCAGCAGGGACCCCAGTGCTGTAACTGAGAAGGAAACACTGAAGCCACAGACACTTCTTTGGGCCTGAAAGAGCCAACAGTGAAGGTGTGCTGGGTAAAAAATGGTGCAACACACCAGGGTCACAGCTGTGTTAGGGGAAATAATGCTGAGGGAATGGCTGGGGCTGGAAGTGGGGTGGGCTCAGGCTGGAGATCAGGAAAGGCTCTTCCCCAGAGGGTGCTGGCACTGCCCAGGGAATGGGCACAGCCTGAGGCTGCCAGAGCTGCAGGGGGGTTTGGGCAGCACTGCCAGGGATGGACAGGGTGGGATTGTTGAGGTCTGGGCAGGGATGGGGTTGGGATGATGATCCTGGGGGTCCCTTCCAGCTCAGGACATTCCATGACTCCAACTATTCCTTCCACCCGTGCCACAGGGTACCTCTGTGTCACAGAGCTGCCTGTGAGCACTGACAAGCAGCTCATTCCCAGGCAATGAGCACACAGAGCAAGCAGAAGAGAACAAATCCTGCATTTGCACCTGCATGAAAACCCCCTTTCCTTACAAACCCCACGTGCTCCAAAGCAAGCTGGAACAGTTGTAATTTGTAAGGCATTCAGAACAGCAGCTCACCTTCCCTCCTCATGGCAGCTGAGTCAATCTTGCCCTGCAGCAGGTACACAGCTCCCGAAGAGGTCTGCACCTGGTTGTGGGTGAGGCGCTCCGTGATGGCGCTGCTGTGCCACAGCTGCTGCCTCATGTCCCTGCCAAGAGACACCAGAAATCACTGCCAGGGAGGATTACAGCCTGGAATGCTGGCACTCCATGGAGGGGTGGGCATTTCTGAGGGATTCAGGTGCTGCAGGATGTGCTCTGGGCTCAGGTTTCCTCTCTCTGGATGGGGCTTGGAGCAGCCTGGGACAGTGGGACCTGTCCCTGCCCTTAGCAGGGGTGGGGCTGGATGGGCTTTGAGGTCCCTCCCAACCCAAACTGTCCAGAGCAATTTGATATTTGATTGATTTCTCTGAACCTTTCTGATTCTCTCAGCACAGGACTCTGGAATGCGCTCCCCAGGAGTTCCCTGGGTGCTGTCCCTCTCCTGCCCACACAAAGGAATTGTGTCTTCCTTGACAAAGCAGCCTAAGCTCTGCACCATTACCTCATGTTTGGTGTCCATGGTTTACTTTACAGCAAAATAAAAAACTGGTTCTTACTTCCTCTTCCCTTCCACACAGATTGCCGTGTTTCCAGCCAGCACTTTAATCCTCCAGCTGCTCAGGCAGATGTTTTTCTTTTCCAGAAAAAAAAAAAAAAGAACATAAATAATTTAGAAGTATTTATTAGCCAGCACTCCTCAGTGATCAGATCCAATAACAAAAATAACTCTTTCAACATTTTCTAAGCTACAAATCTGGAATATTAGAGGATATCTGATCCTCAGCTCAGTCCTGAAGGTGACTTGGTTTAATTCAAGAAAAACATCAAACACACTTGCCCACTGTGAGGGAGAACAGAACAAGTCCCCTGCAATCCCAGATTTCCCAAGGGAACCCCAAGGACTTTGCCAGGATGTCCTCAGAAAGGGAGGGGTGCTGCAGGCTGCACACTGCCCTGCTGGGAAAAGATCTGCTCCAGTTAAACTGAACAGGAGCCTGGGTGTTCCATGGACAGCCAAGCCCTTCCCCTGTCCATCAGCAGGGCACGCTCTGGATGGATCCATGCCCAGCTGGGAGAGCTCTCTGCTCCCTGGAGCTGGCAGGGCCCATGATCACACCATGGCTTGTACACACCAAGCCAAAACTGCTTCTTTTACCAAGGAACCCCAAACCCTGAACATGTGTCATCTTGGAGTATGGAAAAAAGGAACCCTTTGCATGGGAAAATATACTGCTAAAATCTGAAGGAATAACAGTTTATCCTCCTCTCAGTGTTCCTGGCTTTTGACAAGAAAAAGAATAACTTTTGGTGTTATTGAGGAATTGCTGATTTGCCCTCAAGGATTATTTTCTCCCACCTCTTTGTGTGCTTTGCCAGCAGGTTGGTCAGCAGGAGCTTTATCCAAAGGGATCTTGGGGTCTTCTGCCCTCCTCTGCCTCCTTGGAATTTGGACTGGGGAGCAGAGCAAGATGCTGCAGAAGGGCTGGGAGGGGTTTGCAGGATTAGCCTCTGGTGCCTCTTCCACTGCTGGAGCAGCTGGTTTTCTGCTGGGCTGCAGCTCTCTCCTCTCTTCATGAAGCTCTGTACATTTTCCTTCTGCATTTCTCCACCTTCCTTTTGCCTGATCCCCATTTTCCCAAGGGCTGGATTTCACTTGCAGAGGAGAAGCCACTGTTGTTTGAGACATTTCTCCATCAGCATCCACCTCGACAGATTCCACCAGGAAAACATCCACATCATCCTTGTCAGAGTCCAGCTCCCCTGCAGGCCCATTCCCTGCCTGTCCAGCACAAGCTGCCTGCCCTGAAGGATCCTCTGCACCTCTGCAAGGAGGAACATTCTGCTGCCTCTGGCTTGAGAGTGGTGCAGCTGCCCATTTAAAGGGAAAATAAAGGAATAACAAAGAAATTAGGGATATTTAAACATGAGGACATGCTTAAATAAAGGACTTACAAAGAAATTAGGGATATTTAAGCATGGGAACAGGCTGCCCAGGGGGTGGGGGGACCCATGCCCTGTGGATGTGGCACTTGGGGACAGGGGACAGTGCTGGGGGAACTGGATGGCCTCAGAGGTTTCCCAGGCCCAGCAGTGCCAAGGTTCCCTGTCTGGAAGGAGGGAGGGATTGGTGCTCCCCAGAGCAGCCCCAGTACCTCGGTGCTGCTGCTGCCACTTGACCCGCAGGAAGAACTTCTGGGGGGTTTCCAGCATGGGAGGCTCTGCTGGGGGCACCTCCAGGGGCTCCATCTTGGGAGTCTGAGGCAAAACTGGCTCTGCAAAATAACCAGACAAACAAACCCCAAACCCCTCTTTCCATTGGGGGAAGAAAAACATTTTCATGGGGGTGGGGGGGAGAAATATGAACTTTTAATATGCTTTTTATTAAAAAAACCCACAGAATCCCAGAAAGCTTTGGATGGGAAGGGACCTTAAATCCCATTCCACTCCACTGTCTCCACCTCCCACTGTCCCACCTGCCCCAGTGTCCAGCCTGGCCTTGGGCAGTGCCAGGGATGCAGGGGCAGCCCCAGCTGTGCCAGGGCCTGCCCACGCTCACACCCAGCTTGGTGCCAGCTGCAAACCTGCTGAGGCTGCCCTGCATCTCACCATGGCATGGATAAAAATATTGAACATAAAAGCCAGCAGGGAGAGCCCAGGAAAATGCCCCAGTGGGATTTCAAACCCCACAAACCCTTCCCTTCCCAGACTGTCAGGAACAGCAATTTGTTTTGATTTTTTTAGTTACAAGGTGGTTTTGAAGGTGTTGCACGGGCCAAGCCCGCTCATGAACACAGCAGAGGGAACAATTAGTGCCAGAGTGAGGGAGAGGAGGAAGAAACCAAAAGGGAGGGAATCCTCTATGGTACAGAGCAGGGAAGAGACATCAGCACTAAAAAAACCTTCATCATCCAACAATTTTTAATCCCAGCATCTGAAGTGCAACCAGTGCTGGTGCCAGTGATTTTTGCACCCCCCAAGGGGCTCTGGCTGCTTTTCCCAGATCCTGAAAGAGCCGTGAATGGGACACAGAGGGAAAACGTTCACACCTGAGCCAGCTCTCCTGGAGAAGCTGTGGAACAATCATTGCTTCCCAGGTGTGCCCAGGCTCAGGTGTGATGGCTGTGGGTGTCAAGGGGCTTTGTCTCTCCACGGGCCTTCCAAGGAGAAAGGATTAAGGCAATGGGCAGCAGCATTGAGAGCTCTTTCCTTTCAAGAGATGACTCTAGCATGCTCCAAAATAATAAAAACCGTCCGGGAGAACTATTAATAATTCCTGTCACTTGGGATTGTGGACTAGTGTAAAGAATTAAAAAGGTTTAGGAGAATATGAAAATCAGGGATATCACTTACTGTAGCAGAAGATACCTGCAAGTTCTATGAACTAAACTCAGGTTTATATCCTCGTGCTATTTATTCCAGGCATTCTGAAGGCAAACCCACCATTCTCACGGAGTCACCGAGGGTTCCTGGAACTCACCTGGTCCCGGCTGGGCGCTGCCCGCCCCCCGGGCCGTGTCGGGCCAGCGCTGCCGGGCCGGGGGGCTCAGGATCACATCGGGGGCCATCCCGCGCCGCTGCTCCGCCCGCGCCTTCATCCGCTGGAAGATCTTGGCCGGCGACTCCTGCCCGGGCGGCTCCGGAGCGCGGCGCTTCGGGGGCCGCTCGGCGACGGGGCCGGGCCGGCAGTCGAGGCCGGGGCCAGTCCGGCAATCGAGGCCAGGCCGGCAGTCGGGGCCGGAGCCGGGGCCAGGCCGGCAGTCGGGGCCGGGGCCGGGGCCAGGCCGGCAGTCGGGGCCGGGGCCGGGGCCAGGCCGGCAGTCGGGGCCGGGGCCATTCCGGCAGTCGGGGCCGGGCCGGCAGTCGTGGCCAGCCCGGCGCTCTGTCCCCGCGATCTGCGGGCCCGACGCGCGGCTGTCGGCGGCCGCGCCGCTGCCCTGGCCCGGCAGGAGCTGCTTCAGCGGGGTGAGCGTCCCGGCGGGGATGCTGCTGAGGGACACCGAGTGGAGTGGCGGTTCTCCCCAGGCGGAGCGGCGGCTGGGGGTGGCGATGATCTCGCAGAGTCGCCCGCGGCGCTCCCGGGTGGATCGCAGTGCCCTCATGGCTGCGGGTCGGCCCCGCCGCTCCGGCGGCACTCCCAGGCCGGCCCCGCTCCCCTCACGGCGCCCCGCGCTCAGATTCGAGCGCAGCCGCCGCGCCCGCCGATTGGCGGAACGGAGCGCAGCCGCGGGCCGAGACCATCTCGCGCGGTTGCGGGGGGTGTTAGGAAATAAAGCCATTGCCGGACGGCGTTGAGGCAGGCGGCAGCAGGCCCGGGGTATGCCTGAGCTCCCCTCTCCTTAGCACGGTGGTTCGGTCCGCCCGTGGGCGGGCTCCGCGGCCGTTAGCGAGGACGCGAAGCGGTGCCGGGGCGGGGCCGAGGCGGGGCCGGGGCGGGGCCGAGGCGGGGCTGAGGCGGGCCCGGGGCGGGGCTGAGGCGGGGCCGAGGCGGGGCTGAGGGGGGCCCAGGGCGGGCTGAGGCGGGGCTGAGGCGGGGCCGGGGCGGGGCTGAGGCGGAGCCGGGGCGGGGCTGAGGCGGGGCCGGGGGCGGGCTGAGGCGGGCCGAGGGCGGGCTGAGGCGGGCCGGGGGCGGGCTGAGGCGGGCCGGGGGCGGGCTGAGGCGGGCCCCAACTCACAAAAAGCTCCGGGAGCGGGGTGGGTTGTGGCTTGTGTCCGCTGGCGTCCGGGAGCGCTCCGAGCCGCGGGGGACAGAGCGGGGCCGGGCGGAGGTACAGCCCGGCTGCGCGGGCTCCAGAGTGAACAACGGGGGCTGTGAGGGGCCGGAGCGGCGTCCGGGCCCTGGTGAGCGTGCAGGGTTGTAAAAAAAACCATCAGTGCACGCTATTAATTGATAAACAGTAGATTTAATTAGCGCGCTGGAGGCCTGGCAGGCTCTGGTGTGTCCCGGCTGAAAGATTCTGTATTAGGGGTTCAGGTGGAAAACAGGGGAAGGTACTTGAATAATGCATAAAAAATAGAGGATAAATCGGAATCCCAGGTGCGCCCAGCAGCCCGGTTCTCCCTGCTGACAAGCAGCCGCAGTGGGATCAGGCGTGTGATCCTAAATTACTCCCAGCAGGTGGGGGAGAAACGGCTCTGGGTAAGAAATTGCTTCAGTGTGTGCCTGTTAATAATAAACAGCTGTGGTAAAAACAAGGTGTTATTCTGGTGTCCCGTTTACTACTGTGCAGCTTGTTACAGTAATGAAAGGCTTGGGTTCATTACAGGAGGCGCGTGTGCCAATTAGCAGGGCAGTTAATAAAGCAGGCAGGGAGCTCATGAGCCCCCAGGGATGCAGTGCTGGGATTAGAGGCAGGTGAGTGCCACCTATTTCATGAAGATCCCGTCACGAAAACACAGAAGGGATCTCTGATTTCCCCTCCTGGTATCTGCTGCTGTTCTGCTATCCCTAAATATTCAAATATTCATTTGAGTATTTGTGAAAAACCCATCATTAAATACACAGGTCCTGCTGGAGCCTCCCAGGGAGGAATGGGGCTGGCAGATCTGTGGGTGGGTTAGGGAAGGAGACCACGGAAAAGTTACAGCAAGGATAACAAGCTGTGTTTAGGTGTTACATCAATTAAATGTCTGTGGTCTCTGATGCACTGACTTCATACAGGTGGCATAGCTTCATCTAGTTCATTTGTCCTTTAAAAAACCCATTCAATCCATGTTTTACACCTTATATTTAATGATATCTCAGTGCTCCCATAGTTTCTTATCTCCTTATCTACTCAGCTTTTGCCTGAATTATCAACAGCAAAGAAAATTTGTTTTGCCCCAGTTACTTGCACAGGCCACCATTGTGCTTCCTTCCAGGAACAAAAGAGAATCCACAGGAAGCCAAGGGAGGAGAAATTCCTTCTTTCCAGGAACAAATGGGGATGTGAGATCTGTGGGTGTGATTTGGGTAGCTGTGAAATTCCTACGAGTTTTGTTAGAATTCCTAAGCTTGGTCAGCATGGCTGAGCAGGGTTGGAAGGGACCTTAAATCCCATCTCATCCCACCCCTGCCATGGCAGGGACACCTCCCACTGTCCCAGGGTGCCCCAATGCCCAGCCTGGCCTTGGGCACTGCCAGGGATCCAGGGGCAGCCACAGCTGCTCTGGGAATCCCAGCCCAGCCAGGAATTCCCAATTCCCAACATCCCATCTAAATTTCCCCTCTGGCAGAAATACTCTTTTTCCATAAATGGCATTTCTTGAATAATTTTTAAGTTTTCCAAGCCCCCCTTCTAGACTTCTGCTCTTTAGTTCCCAGTGGAGGTGCAGAAATTCAACCCCAAAAGTCTGTGGTGTGCATTGTACAGCCCAGCCACCTCAGTGAGATCTGTGGTGTGGGGTTAAACTGGGGAAAAACCCCAAACCCCACCTTGCATGCTGTTTTTATGTGTTTTTTTCATGGAAATATTTAAGTTTTTCCCTTTTTTTTTGGGATGTTCCTTTGACAAGTCTTGTCAATCAATCCTGTGAATTATATATGTTAAGTATAGAGGTATAAGAATAGATGTTTATTCAGCGTTTTGGGATCTTAAATCAATTAATTGCATGTCTGGAAGCAAAACCCAAATGTTTATTTTCTTTGGAGCAGCTGGAAGAAAATACTTATATTTCATATATTTGTGCATATATAGGTTAGGTTTATTAGTGACTTTAAAGTGCAGAAATACAGAACAATCTTCATTAAACGTCAGGAAACCTTTTCTTGCTGGATTTCTTTGTATCTCAGGCTGACAGAACACCCCACACTGTGCTTAGAGTGTTTTATTCTTATTTCTTCTTTTCCTCCTCTGGGTTAGGATTATTTATGTTCTCAGCCAGCAGCTCAGGGGTGGAAGGAGAGAGTGGGAAAGGATGTTGAGCTTTAGGGATAGCAGAAAAAGAATGAATAAAAAAAAAAGAATTATTATGAGCAGATGTGCCCGGGATGGGGTTACCCTTGTGAGGTGTGAAAAATGCCAGTCACTTGTTTTTGAAACTTAAAAGTTTAATAGTAATAAAATGGTTATAAAAATAGTAATATAATTTAATAATAATTTGGACAATTGAGATTAGGACAATATGGGACAATAGGAACAAATGGTTGTGGATGGTCTGGGTACCTCTGGGCAAAATAAGCCCGGAAAAGGCCCCACATTAACAGAGGATTAACCCTTAAAAGCAACAGCCTGTTGTATATTCATCCAGCTCATCCATGATGCATAAATTCCATTCAAACACAGGATTCTGGCTGGGCAGGGTCAGCTTCTTCCTCTTCCTCAGGGCTGAGGAGGCAGGAAGAACTCAATAAGAGAGCAATGAATTCTCTTTCTCTGAGAGATTCAGGTGTCCTGTGGCTGCTATCTGGTGTGAGTCCTTTCTTTACAAAAAGTATTTTACATAGCACAGTTTCTATTTTAACCTTGTGTTATAACCTAAAACTATATCTAACACACTACTTAAGAGAACTAACACAGCATAACTTTCTAACACTACACATACAATATTCATTTGAATATTTGTGAAAAGCCCATCATAAAAAACACATTTCTCACAAGGTGGAATTTGCTGCCTACTGGAGGTGGGTGCTGGAGTGGAGCCCTGCAGGTGTGTGAAAAACGCCAATCACTTGTTTTTTAAAATTTAAAAGTTTAATAGTAATAAAATGGTTATAAAAATAGTAATATAATTTAATAGTAGTTTGGACAATTTGGATTAGGACAATATGAGACAATAAAAAGAAAGAGTTATGGACAGTCCAGGTACCTTTTGTGGGCAAAATAAGCCCAAAAAAGGCCCCACATTAACAGAGGATTAACCCTTAAAGCAACAGCCTGTTGCATATTCATCCAGCTCATCCATGATGCATAAATTCCATTCAAACACAGGATTCTGGCTGGGCAGTGTCAGCTTCTTCCTCTGGATCCTGACGGCGTCTCCAGGGCTGAGCAGGCAGGAAGAAGTTCGTTTGTGCTGATAATGGAGCAATGAATTCTCTTTCTCTGAGAGATTCAGGTGTGCTGTGGCTGCTATCTGGTGTGAGTCCTTTCTCTAAAAAAAGTACCTTACATAGCATAGTTTCTATTTTAACATTTTGTTATAACATAAAACTATAACACACTGCTTAAGAGAATTAACACAGCATAACTTTCTGACATAACACATATAATATTCATTTGAATATTTCCGAAAAGCCATTCATAAAATAAATATTTTTCACATGAGGGAACATGTCTGCATCCCGGGGAAAGCTGCGGCTGATCCAGAGGGAAGGAGAAGCGCCGAGGCGCGGTGGGAGAGGAGCGCTGTCCCCACGAGGTGGCAGGAGCTGCCTTCCACATCATCCATCCATCCATCCGTCCGTCCGTCCGTCCGTCCGTCCGTCCGTCCGTCCGTCCGTCCGTCCATCCCTCCATCCATCCGTCCGTCTGTCCGTCCATCCCTGGCTCTGTCCCGCTCTGCCTGGGCTGCTCGGGGGCAGAGCTGGAGCAGCTGTGGGCAGGTGTCGCTACAGGACACTGTGAAAAATGCACATTACGTGGCTCTGCACAGATATTTACTGCATCTATTTTGTTGTATTGATTACTAGTGCTGTATAAACATTTTAATAGTTTGCTAAATGTAGTTTTGTAGTTAAATGTCACAGACATATTTTATGAGAAATCCTTTCATTAGGATCTTTTCTCCTGAGAAGCTAGGAAACTTCAGCTTCTCCCTGTTCTGCTGCTTTGGAATGTGATTTGG
>JAHXMQ010012340.1:27391867-27404386 GCA_020466415.1 Ammodramus savannarum pratensis | reverse complement strand
GATTCTCATCTCTTCCCTCATCCTGGGACCCTGCAAACACCAGCACAAACCCAGCAGGTTTGTGGGCAGGCAGAGCCCTGAGAAGGATCAAGGTGTGTTTGCATGCAGAAAATGCAAAACCTGTGCAGGTTTGTGATGGAGCAATGTTACCAAGGAACATCAGTGTTGTGGGCAGTGCTATTTTTAGCTGTGCTGAAAAGGGATGAATTCTGAGCTTTTGGAATCTCTGAACAGCTTGGGGTGTGCCAGCCATGGAGACCCCATCTCTGCTCTCCATTGCTGTCAGCATCCAGGTATGGTTTTTCTGAAATGCAATCAGTATCCTGGTAATTAATCTGCTCCCAATTAATCCAGCTCCCTCACTGCCAGCCTGCCTGGTCAGTCCCAGTAAACATTCTGGAGCTTTTGGGGCTGCTCACAAGTTCAGATTGTGGTGAGTTAATAATCTTATTTAAACAGTGAAAATAGAAAATATATAGAGAATAGAAAATATTCAGTTGCCATCATCAAAAATGAAAATTTCCCTTACAACCACAAAAGAGAAGTATTTGTTGTATGCATTCTCTAAGAGTTACTGTATTGATTCCCAACAACAGATCCAAGCTATTACAATCATTTCACCTGTTAATTCTTTTAAAACATCCTTGTTGTCTTTTCCCTTTCTAGTAAAGTTTTATTTTCACTCATCTCTGTAACTTTCCTTATCTTTTGAATGTTTTTGCTAAGTGATCTCTTTGAGTAATCTCCATTGGTTGCAAGGCTGATTTTTCTTTCAAGACAGATTTGCAGTGCCTGTTATTAATACACAGCACATTGTGGTGATGGAGTGTCCTGGTTTGGGCTGGGATAAGGTTCAGTTCCCTCCCAGGAGCTGATTTGAATTCAGAATGAGGGTAATGAGCTGGGGTTAAACCACCAGAGGCTGACATTATCTCCCTGCAAGGTGAGATGTGCTCCCAGTGCCATAACCTGCCCCAAGATTCAGCAAGAAGTTATGCAGAAGTAATAAAGGAAATAAAAAATTCTTGCGAATATTCTTGTCATAATTAAGGCTGTTTTGAAGAGGATTTTTCTCTGGTGGTCATTTCCCAGCAGTGAAATTGCAGTGTTTCCATTCATGGAAGAGAAAGCACCTCAGAAATAACAAACAGATCAAACTTGTGCATCTGAGCAAGCCCTGAGCTGAAACGCTGTAAAATAGGACAGTGCTTAAGGCAGAGCCCTCTGCTTTTCTTGCTTTGTTTTTCTTCACCAAGGCCTAAGCCAGTGCTGGAAAGACTCCCTGTGTAATTCCCTGCTCACTGGAAATGGGGGAAAAAATGTTCCCCTCAGCTCTTTAAACAAGAGCAGTTGGTAATTTCATTCTCTCCTGGAGTGTTGCTCCAGTGTGATGAGATTTACCCTAATCTGCATTAATGCTGCCTTTTAGCACTGGGTTAGGAAGGAGCCCAAAACCCCACCTGGAGCTCACAGGGCTGCTCTGGAACAGGCACAGAGCTGGAGATCCATCCTTTATGGGGAATAAGAAATGTTAATGCACTCCTTAGCATTTCAATGGCATGATTAAAAATTCCAGAGCCTTATTAATTGAATATTTTATATTCCTGCAAATGGCCTTGATCCTCACAATGGCATACTAATTCCAAGGGTGGGGAGAGGGAACACGTTCAGATTCCTGCAAGGAGTCCCTGCAAACAAGGTTTTAAACTGCCTGCATTGATGGGTTCTTGGGCAAGGTGTGGGCATGAACAGGGATGTGGAGGCCACGTGGATGTGTTTGCATTTTGGGTTTATAGGGTTCCAGAGTGTGTTTGCATTTTGGGTTTATGGGGCTCCAGAGTGTGTTTGCATTTGGGATTTATGAGGTTCCAGAGTGTGTTTGCATTTTGGATTTATGGGGTTCCAGAGTTTGTTTGCATTTTGGATCTATGAGGTTCCAGAGTGTGTTTGCATTTTGGATTTATGGGGTTCCAGAGTGTGTTTGCATTTTGGATTTATGGGGCTCCAGAGTGTGTTTGCATTTTGGATTTATGGGGTTCTAGAGTGTGTTTGCATTTTGGGTTTATGGGGTTCCAGATGTGTTTGCATTTTGGGTTTATGGGGTTCCAGATGTGTTTCCATTTTGGATTTATGGAGTTCCAGAGTCACATGGGTGGGGTTTGCTCTTGGCACTGCAAGGAGAAGCTAAGTGATGGATTGTCCAAGGGGATTAAAATTCTGTAGGTTTCAGTCTCCAACCCATCAAGGACACCAACGTGGTGATTCTGGGCTGTAGAGCTGAACCTTTCCCCTCTTGTTAGAATTTAATGAAATTCCAGGCTTCTCCTCTCTGAAGTCACAAAGGCTGGGAAGATTTGACAAAAGAGAATTCATGACCCTGTTCAGGAGATGAGGAGGAGAAGCTGAGAGAGCTGGGCAGGGGCTGCAGAATCCCTGAGGGAGCTGGGCAGGGCATTGGGCACAGCTGGGACTCTGATCTTGGAGCTCTTTTCCAGTCTCAGGGATTCCAATGTTCCCAATTTACTTTTCTCCTGGCAGAACTTCCATGCAGGGTTACAGGGAGTGCATGTTGTTATAGATTTCAAACACATTTCTTGCTTTTCTTTCTCACATACAGCAAAAATAGTAATTAACAGATAAATAAGCCATTAAGACTGTGTGAGGCAGCCAAATCTGCCCCTTCTTTTGTGAGGCTGACATTCATCAGTCCATTTCTGGTGAAATTTAGTGTCAGGTGTGGAGTTTTTCCCCCACACTTTTATGGCTATCCCAGTTTTCCATCCACAGCACTGGTGACATCTTTTTCCTTCCGCTCTCTCCTATTTTGACAAAATCTGATTTTACTTTCAATGCAAAAAAGGAAAAGCCTGTTAATAAAATCATTTTCCAAGAGCATTGGTGTCCCAGCTGGGGCTGGGAGTTCTCCAGGAGGCTGGGAAGCAGCAGCTGGGAGGGAAGCAGTGATGCAGTGGGAAGGGGAGCAGGGAGCTGCTCTGGGTTGCCATGGCTACTCCATCCTGTGGCTCCTGTCCCTTTGGATGGCTTCATCCCAGAGCTGGCACGGCTGGCACGGAGCCCACCAGCTCCGGGCACACTCAGGGGGGCTCCAGGAGGGCAGGGTGGGCTTGGGGATGCTTTAACATCCTTTCCAACCCAAAAGTGGATGGTTGATTGATGATTTGTGATCATACTTATATTTTTGTTTGTTTTTCTTTTTTTTGGGGGAGGGCAAGAAAACAAAGAGATTGGTTTTAGGTTTAGTTCTGTATTTGTTTTGGGTGATTGTGGAATGATGATGAATTGTTTAGTTTTTAATTCTGGTAAATATAGAGGAAGATTAATTGAAAATGGATCGATGATAAGTGCTTTGGACAATGTAGAGAGATGTGATTTTGGGAAGAGATGCTGCCAGGAGCTGGAGTGATTGGACAAAATAGGAGTTTAGATATTGGGATATTAGGAATAAATTTAATTATTTAACAAAATAATTAAATTTAATTATTTAACAAAAAAATTAAAAAGTGAAAATAAAAAGAAAACGAATGCATAAAATGAGATTAAATGTTAGTTCCTAGCAAGTGTTAAAATAATTAATATAAAAAATAATTTAAAAGAAGAATGGTCTGCTGACCATTACACTATGTGTTGTGCACTCTGGGATTTGATGAAAATCAGCTTTGCCAATGATCAGACAACCAAAAGAAGGGAAGGAGCAGACTCTGGATTATAGTCTAACTGCAGAGAATGACTGGAATATTCGGTCTCCTTTTTGAAGCATCAGCAACAGGTCTGAAAAGCCACTGTGGCGTTTGAGCCTCCCCGAGCTGCAGAGGGGAGGTTTCTGTGTTAGGAGGTGATGGATGGTGCTCGTTGCTCAGTGTTTTATTCTCTGCAGGTGCCAGGGGCAATAAAGCCAAACCCTTTCTCCTCTTGCCCCTCACCTGGAGCTGCCCTCTGAGCTCCTCCCCTGATGGACACACATCTGCCAGATCCAACCTCTGCTGCCCCTGCCAGGTCTCCTTCCTCGGGGCTGAGGGGTTAAATTGGGTTAAATTGGGTTAAATTGGGCACACGGCTCCTTTCCTCCAGAGCTGTGAAGGATTTCAGAGCATTACAGCTTCATGGTCTGTGCTTTCTGCTGGAATTACTGCTCTGTAACCCCCTGGAACGTGTTCACCTCAGCCCTGCCTGGCAGTGTTCCTCTGGAGCACAAAGAGCAGCAGGAGCATGGCTGAGCAAGCAGAAATGTGCCATTTTTAACATTGTCAACCCTAAAATGTGGGGTTTGGGCACTGCTTCAGCTGGGCAGGGCTGGCCAGGTGAATTTGGATTTTTATTTCCTGTCACAGAGCACTGGCAGGGTTTGACACTAAGTCAGATGGATAATTTCCATTCCTTACAGTCCTGGAATGGTTTGGGCTGGAAAGGGACCTCAAATCCCCAGCAGGGCCATGGCAGGGACACCTCCCACTGTCCCAGGGTGTCCCAGCCCTGGCCTTGGGCACTTCCCTTCCAATCCACACCATCCCTGTGGCTCTGTGACTGCTCCCAGGGCAGCTGTGGGGTCTTGGAGCCCATTCCCCCTTTCTGTGGGAGTGCACATACCCTGGGATATGCTCAGTGCATCCTGTGAGGCTGGGCAGGAGCCTGAAGCACGAACCCAGCTGGCTTTGGGATGATTGCTGCCTTTCTGTGTCACTCCTCCCTGGAAAGCAAAGCCAAGAATCCCATTTTTTATTTTTATTCTTTGAGCCTGGCGTTGCTTGTGTGCTCCCAGTGCCCCAGAGCCATCTCTGTGTGACAGGAAATGTGCCTTGGGCTGGGATGATGATGCTGGGACAAATCCCTGCCCTTTGTGGCTCCACCTGGGCTCTGGGGCTGTGACCTATGTGAGCCAGGCCAGCCCTGCACTGCTCCTGAGGGAAATGAGCCTTTCCCAGACCAAACAGGGTGGGAATTCCCACAGGATCTCCTGTCAATGCCTCCAGCAGCAGGGAAAACCAACCTTCCCACGGGCTGGCCCCACTCCTGGCACACCTGGGCTGCATTAATGGGGCTTCCAAGCTCGTCATTCAGGGTGACACCTGGCAGGACAAGGAGCTTGGCTCGTCCTCGTGTTCCCCTCATCTCAGGGGATTTTTCCTTCCAAAATCATTTGAGATGTCTGGAGGAGATCATTGGAGTGTCACCAGTTGAGTTTAGCACACAGGACTGGGAAGCAGCTGGAAAAGAGGGCTCAGGAAAGGGGAGGCTGTGATATTGTCAGGGTGACACCTGGCAGGAAGGGAATTATGAATCTGACTCCATGTTCTTAGAAGGCTCATTTCTTGTTATACATTACATTACATTACATTATTTTATTTTTTTAAATTTGATTTTATTTTTTATTTTATTTTTCTTTTTTAATTTTTATTTTTTTATTTTATATTTTATATTTTATTTCTTTTTTTTTATTTTGTTTTTATTTTATTTTTTATTTTTTATTTTATATTTTATATTTTATTTCTTTTTTATTTTATTTTTATTTTAAATTTTTATTTTTATTTTTATTTTATTTCTTGTTTTTATTTATTTTTTATTTTTTATTTTATTTTATTTTTATTTTTTATATATTTTTTATATTTTATTTTATATATTATAATATATTTTATATATATTTTTATTTTTTTATTACTGTACTAAAACTATGCTAAAGAATAGAGAAAGGATACTTACAGAAGGCTTAACAAGATACTAAATAAAAATTTGTGACTCTCCAGAGTCTGACACAGCTGGGCTGTGATTGGTCATTAAGAAAAAAACAATTCACATGAAACCAATCAAACAATCACCTGTTGGATAAACAGTCTCCAAACCACATTCCAAAGCAGCAAAACACACGAGAAGCAATCAGACAATTATTGTTTTCCTTTTTCTGTGAGGCTTCTCATCTTCCCAGGAGAAAATCTTGGGCAAAGGGAATTTTCAGAAAATGTGATGGTGACAGGAGGCACAGGTTGGTTCGTGGTGTGGGGAGAGGGAATGGGGAGCTTCCCTCAGCTGGAGCCTGTCACAACCTTGTGAAAATATGATAAAAATGAAAGGAAGAAAGAGTGCAGCACTCCCTGTTAGTGATCAGCTCCATTATTGAGGGATTTTTCACCACCCCATGCTGTGTATAATGAAATTACAGTGAGATAAGCAAAGTTTTATTTGCCCACTGTCTGGGAGACAGAGTCTTTTACTCGAGATTCAATTTCTACCACCCATGTTTCTGGAATTATAAATGTAATTAACTGACTGTGGTGTGACAATGACAGCTTGGGAGTGCTAAACTGCTGAAGTTTTGTCTGGAAAAATCCATCCTTGTGCAAGCTGGAGGGGGGCCCTTGCTGGCTGCTCTCCCTGGGAAAATGAAAGCAAAAAGCCTTTTTTTTTTTGCCATAAAGGAAAAACACTTTTGTTGTTTAAAGGCCCTGGGATGTTTCCAAATTGTTCTGTTAAGAAGCTGAGAAATAAATACATATTGTAACATGAATTTAATTTGGGCTGGCACTAAAATTCATGATGAAACAAGGATCAGAAAAAGCCTGTGAGGACTCCAGGCTGTGAATGGACATTCCCAGGCATTTCATATTGCCTGGAAAACAGGAGGGCTTTTGGGAATGGCACAAGGCAATGCTCAATTTATTGCTGGAAGTGCCCTGGATGCAAACCCTGAGTGTGGGCAGCCCCCAGCACCTGCAGCTCCCACACCCACCCTTCCTTCACCTTCCCTCGATTTATTGTCTGCAATTGGTTTTAGAAATAGAATCCCAGACTGGTTTGGGTGGGAAGGGACATTAAAAACCTTCCAGTGGCACCCCTGCCATGGCAGGGACACCTTCTACTGTCCCAGGGTGCCTCAATGTCCAACCTGGCCTTGGACATTTCCAGGGATGGGGATCCTGCAGTAACCTGCTTATTGTGGGGAGAATGTTCCAGAAGGATCAGCTTGGGACTGACCTGGCACAGAAAATGTAAACCTTGTCCAATTTATAGCACTGAAAAGGTCATACAGTGAGGAGCACCAGGTAACTTCCCTAAATCTAGTGGTATCTGTGGGAATCTACAAAATCATAGGGTTTTGGGAAAGCTGCAAAAGGCCCCAGAGACAGCAGAACTGTGAGCAGAGCTAAGCAGCAGCCATGAGATTGGTCAGCAGAGAAAGTATTTAAACTGTAGAAAAGCAAGGACAAATAGAACAATGGTCTGTGTATTAATGCTTGTCTGAATAGCTCTCTAAGCTACAGAAAGTTTATTTAGCAAGATATTAAGAAGGTTAAACCTTAACAATGGAGCTGTGTGCATTGTGTTTGAAGGCTCACAAGCAGGTGTTGTATTTGAAATAAGCAAGCATTGTTTAACCAAAGGTACCTGTGCTTACAGTGGTTGGGTGGAACTACTGTCAATGTGCTTTTGCTCTGTGGGATTGGTCACAAAACTCATAAAGTGAGTTGTGACATTGAGTTCTGTGTCTGCTGGTGGGATGTGAGCTGCTGGCATCTTCCCATTGTCACAGCCATGGAATGAGAGTGATGCTGGAAAATCAAACAGCTCAAGGCACGTTCCACAGCAGCCCCATTTGTGGTCTGTAAATAGCCTCCTGCCAGCAATAGTATCCTCCTTTTTTCAGTCATTCTCCCTGCCAGGGAGCAGGGCCAGGCTGTGTGGGAATGCCCAGGCAGGGATCCCAAATTCCAATCCAAACTCCATCCCAGGATCCAGCCCTGAGCCTGGGGTGTGGGGACAGCACTGGAGCACCCCAGAGATGAGCCCGGTGTGCCCCAGCTGCTCCTGGCCTCAGCAGGAATCCATCCCACAGGAAAACCTGGGAGACATGGAATGGAAAATGGTGGAAGTTGGTGTGGGAGTGGGTGCCCAGTGCAGTGCAGTTGTTGTTTGCACAGGGCCCAATTTTGTGTTTCACTCGGAGAATCCAAACCCCATTGATGCAGCAGCACTTTCATTTTATGTAGGAAGAAATAGAAACAATGATTTGTGTGAAACTCAGCTCCCTTCTGCCCTCCCAGAGCTCACCTCAGGGTTCAGCTGGGCTGGGGTTTGACCTCTCTTATTCCACCCCAGGGGAGCACAACCACCCCTGGGTATTCCCTACACACCCTCCAGGTCACTGCCTGTCACAGACATCTTTTATGGAAAATCCTTTCCTTAGGATGTTTCCTCCTGAGAAGCTGAGAGGCCTCAGGAACGAAATGCAAACAATGGTTATCTGCTGCTGTGGAATGCAACAGGTGCATCTGGGATTGGTCTCATGAGGTTGTTTCTAATTAATGGCCAATCACAGTCAGCTGGCTCGGACAGAGTCCGAGACAAAGCCTTTGTTAACATTCTTTCCTATTCTATTCTTAGCTAGCCTTCTGAGGAAATCCTTTCTTCTATTATTTTAGTATAGTTTCAATGTAAAATATATCATAAAATGATAAATCAGCCTTCTGAAACATGGAGTCAGATCCTCGTCTCTTCCCTCACCCTCAGATCCCTGTGAACACGGTCACAACTGCCTGCCCCAGAAAATCCAGGATGCAATTCCCCACCACTGAGCACAGGAGCAGCAAACCAGCCCTGGGAGTTTATTTATAGATCCTGGAGATGCACAGTCCCTGCATTCCATTAAGCAGGGCAGGAATGGGGTGAATCCTTGGTCCAGGGCTGGGAAAAACGCTGTGGGTTTTTGCTGGAGTCTCCACTGGTTTAACCTGTGCCAGGTGATATTAATGATTAATGATTAAAATTATTAATGATGAATGGTTCAGCTACCAGAGGGTCTCTGAGGGCTGCTGTAGGGTATGGGGGGACAGCAAAAAATTCTGCAGAGGTAATAAATGATTTGGACATCTTGGCCTTGGTGGGCCAAAAGCCCTGGGAGAAGCAGAGAAAGGAAGAGAAAAGGAGAGGAAATTTCAGGAAAGGAAATATCAGGAAATTTCAGGAAAGGAAATTTCAGGAAAGGAAATTTCAGGAAATTTCAGGAAAGGAAAGGACAGGAAAGGACAGGAAAGGAAAAAGAAAAAGACTTTTTGCTTTGTTTTAAGGCAATCATTCAAGACTGTGGTTAAGCAATGTTGCTAAGAAACATGAGCTGTGAGAGGATATAAGGTGAGCTGTGGAAATCACAAATTGGCTTCTTGCTTGCTCCAAGAGTCCCATCTCTCAATTGCTGTCAGTGGGGCCTGTGTGGAACACGTGTGTTCAGCCACCTCCTGCCCCCTCAGTACATTATTTTGGCCTTGTTTGTGATAATTAGCCCAAATGTTCAGCATGCCCACATTTGCCAAGAGCTGTGAGACCAGCCTTGTTCATCTGGAGAACGTGTCTGCAGCAGCAGGGCCTGCGAGGCACGAGGCCAAGGCTTCTTTCCTCTCCTGTGCTCCTCCCATCTCTGTTTTGGGCACAGATTTACATTGCAGGGCTGGAAAGATCTGCCTGGGCTTCCCTCAGGATCATCCCTCAGTGATGATTCCTGTCAGTGGGATGGGTTTGGTTCTTGCCCCCATGGGCAGCAGGGTTCTCCTGACTGTTCAGCAGAGATTTGAGAATTTTTTGGAGGTTCTTCCCACAGTTTGTTCTGTGCCACAGATCTTTTAAGTGTCACAGAATCCCAGGATCCCTGGGATTGGAAAAGAGCTGCAAGATCAGAGTCCCAGCTGTGCCTAATGCCCACCTTGTCCCCAGCCCAGAGCTCTCAGTGCCACCTCCAGGGGACACCTCCAGGGATGGGCACTGCAACCCTCCCTGGGCAGTGCCAAGGCCTGAGCCCCCTCTCCATGGGGAAATTCCTGCTGTGCCCACCCTGAGCTGCCCTGGCCCAGCCTGAGGCCGTTCCCTCTGCTCCTGTCCCTGTTCCCCCCGGCTGTGCCCTCCTGGCAGGGACTTGTGCAGAGCCACAAGGGCCCCTGAGCCTCCTTTGCTCCAGGCTGAGCCCCTGCCCAGCTCCTCAGGGATTCTGCAGCCCCTGCCCAGCTCCTCAGGGATTCTGCAGCCCCTGCCCAGCTCCCTCAGGGATTCTGCAGCCCCTGCCCAACTCCCTCAGGGATTCTGCAGCCCCTCCAGGTTTCTCTTGCATGAGCAGCCCAGAACTGACAGGAGCTCGAGGTGCCCCATCAGTGCCAGCTCAGGGCACCCAAGGCTCCTTTGTGGCTCTGAGGAGCACCAGGGGCAGGGTGGCATCACAGCAGGGACAGTGCCCTGCCAGCACTGCTGAGGGACACAGGGATATGGAAACACAGCCATGCTCTGAGCACCGTGCTCACACCCTGCAGTCATTCCCAGGGGAGAGCAGGAGGAATGGGAATGGCAGAGACAAGGAATTGGCTCTGGAGCAGAAGAACAATGACAGAAACAGGAAATGTGGCTCTGAGGCAAAGGAAGGACAATGACAGACAGGGAATGTGGCTCTAGAGCAGAAGGACAGTGACAGAAACAGGGAATGTGGTCCTGGAGCAGAAGGAAGGGCAATGACAGCGACAGGGAATGTGGCCCTGGAGCAGAAGGACAATGACAGAAACAGGGAATTGTCTCTGGAGCAGCTGCAGGAGCTTTGGGAAGGAGCCTCTCCAGTCCCAGCACGTGCAGGAAAACTCGTCCTCCCGAGATCTGAGAGCCATTAATCATGTGGAATTAAGGCAGTTAATCAAGTCTCGGGAGCTGACAGAAGACTGTCCCTGAGGCTCTTTTACCTGCGGTCTCTTTGGAAAATGATGGTTCCAGCTTTCCACTCGGCTGCCCAAGGTCAGCCCTGATCCAGCTGAGCCAGGGCCCTGCTGGGGCTGGCACTGCCATGCTGGGGTCACCCCGGGGCCAGAGGGACCCCAGCAGTGCTGCACACACCAGTTCCCTCTCTGGAGGCTGAGGTGTTTCCCAGTGCCCCAAGATGTGCAGGGTGTCTCTGCTTTGGCCTGCACAACTGAAGAACGAGTCTGAACTCTTCACTTTTCGGTCTTGAGGTTGTTTATTAATTCTTATCTATGAAATTTTCTCTCTGCCCAGCCGAGATCTGCTCAGCAGGGCAGCCACAGGCACTCTGTGTTGTCCTACATGTTATATGTTATATGTACTACAAACTACATATAACATATTTACACTTAATTCCCAATACCTATCACCTGTGTTAGACAGTGCATTTCTACTCTAAACCAATCCCAAAGTGCCAACATCACTGCAGAAAATGGAGAACAAGGAGGAGAAGAAGAAAGGCTGGACATGCTCAGATTCCTCCATCTTGTCCCCATATCCCCCATACCAAAAATCCTAAAATCTACATTTTCACCCTGTGATTATTTTGTTATTACACCATTCAAACCTGTGTGACTTTCAGGTCCTCATACAAAGCTGGCAACTTGCTCCAAGAGTCAAAATCAAATCCCCAAGTGTTCTGGGCTGTGTGCCAGGGTCCCTGAGCCCCCCGGTGGGGTCCTGGCAACTCTGGACACCCAGAGGGATGTACGGAATTCTGACATGAGTGATTCCACCACGAGCTGTGGGCTGGAATGTGCAGCTTGAGGCTCTGCTCTCGCTCTCACAGCTCATGCTGGAACACTAACTCAGCTCATCTTTTCTCATTACATAATTTATGTCATTAATTTCAAGTTGAATTGCTCCAGATTGCTGATCATGCCCTCCTGACTGGCATTTGCTTTCCTCCTGTCAAACCCAACCAGGGGTCAGTGCCCCAGCCCAGGGCTGCTCCCTGCAGGGTGAGTGCTCCAGGGCAGATCCCACATGGACAGAGAGGGGCCTGAGGCCACAATGGCACAACATTCCCAGCTCCCACCCTCTGGGATGTGAGGGACAGGAGCCTGGAGCCGTGTCCTGTCACAGACATCTTTTATGAAAAATCCTTTCCTTAGGGTTTTTCCTCCTGAGAAGCTGCGAGGCCTCAGGAACAAAATGTAAACAATGGTTATCTGCTGCTGTGGGATGCAACAGGTGCATCTGGGATTGGTCTCATGTGATTGTTTCTAATTAATGACCAATCACAGCCCAGCTGGCTCGGACAGAGAGCTGAGCCACAAACCTTTGTTATCATTCCTTTTCTATTCTTAGCCAGCCTTCTGATGAAATCCTTTCTTCTACTCTTTTGGTATAGTTTTAATGTAATATATATCATAAAATAATAAATAAAACCTTCTGAAATATGGAGTCAGATCCTCGTCTCTTCCCTCAGCATAAGACCCCTGTGAACACGGTCACAGTGTCCCAGCTGTGCAGTCCCAGCACATGAAGACATCCCTGGAAACAGGGACCTGGTGAGCTCCTCGAGATGTCACTGTCACCCTGTGCACACAGGGCTGGTGTGGAGAGCTCCCCGTGCAGATCCCTGGGGTTTGTAGGCACTGTGGGCAGTGCAGCTTGGGGACAGGGACACGGGGAAGGGACATGGGGCTTGAGATGGGCACTGGAGACTTTGAGAGTCCATGGACACAGGGAATGGCTTCACAGTGCCAGAGGGCAGGGATGGATGGGAGATTGGGAATTGGG
>JAHXMQ010012340.1:27361061-27376137 GCA_020466415.1 Ammodramus savannarum pratensis | reverse complement strand
GGTGGCACTGGGTGGGATTTAAGGTCCTTTCCCACCCAAACCTTTCTGGGATTCTGGGATTAATCCCCCTGCAATTCCCAAGGGTGCAAATGGGAGAAGCTGGGATTCAGCAGAGCTCCTGGAGCAGTTTGGGCCGGGCTGAGCAGCTGAAGCTTTGCTGAGCTGGGTCTTACAGATCCTGCCTTGTGCAGAATTTCACTGCTCTAAAGCTGATTGATAAACACTTAAAAATATTTTAGAATCTTTCAGCCGTTGCCATCAGCTCCATATTGTGAAAAATGTAAAGAAATCTGCCAAACCGGTCCTGGTTTGGTCAGGTGCTTGGAAGGGAAAGTTAAATAAAAAGGGAAAGCAAGGGCCTCATTTGCAGCTCGTTTGCAAGGAGCGGGATCTAATTAAGCACTTTAAGGGGTGGGACACTGAGGTGTGAAGTTTATTGAGTGCTTGGTTAACTATTCAATTAGTCTGGGTGTTTTGCGAGCTGGTATAATTCTAATTCATGGCAGGATCAATGGCTTGATTTAGAAGAAAATATAACATAAAACTCTAATTCCGAGAGCAGTGGAAGGTAAGTAATTACCACAGATTGATTTTGTTACCATAATCATTACCAATATTCTTCTAATCAGGTAAATACTGCTGGAGAGCTCTGAAGAGACTTCAGGATTTGCCTTTAAAATCAGCTTTGCTGTCTCAGATTATTATTTGAACTGGTAATTGATAAGGTTAGTTAAAATTGGCTAAATATCAATGGTTGATCCCTTCAGAAACACCAACCTGGTGTTCCATGGGCAGCTCCCACTATCCCAGGGTGCTCCAGCCTGGCCTTGGACACTTCCAGGGATCAGCATCTGCTCTGGCCATGGATGAGGAAAAATTTACCTGGGATAAGAGCAGGAAATTCCTTCCTGGGAGTCAGGAATCAACCCCAGGCGCTGGGAGAGCTCATCCATGTGTTTCCAGCTGGGGAAACTGAGGCACGAGGGATGCCAAGGCCTTGGAACAGGGCTCTGGCCAGGCTGGGATCCAGTGCCTGCTCCCTTTTTCCAGCTGCTCTTCCCTGGCTCTGCCAGATCCCTGTCACCTTCCTGCCCCACCAGGCAGGAGTCAACCACACCAGCCTGGGCAAGGAACTGCCAGAGCTGAGGGGTTTCTTTAAGGAAAAAGCCTGAATGATTTTGCTGGGTTTTTTTTTTTGGTTCTCTTTTTTTTTTTTTTTCCTCCAGGAGGAGATTGAAATGAAGGGCAGGAGAGATTTGGGAAATAATCCCCTTCTCCACGGCAGCTGTTCTGATGTTTCCTGTGCCATAACAAATCAGCAAGGATTACAAACCCTGTCACTTGTGTAAAACGTCCTGCCAGCATTGGATTCACCCCTGCAGCTTAGCTGGGACAGGGGGATGAGCCTGATGGGCACCCCTGGGGCTGTCTGTGCCTCAGGCAGGGATGTCCCCTGGAGCCACCAGCCCTTCCTGGGCACCTCAAGGAGCTGGAGCTGTCTGCAGGTGGAGCTCAGGGGGCTCCCAGCTCCTGAGGACACAAAAAGCTTTGTCCTGGCACAGGGAGCTGTGACCGTGTTCACAGACGAGGATCTGACTCCATGTTTCAGAAGGCTGATTTATTATTTTATGATATATATTACATTAAAACTATACCAAAAGAATAGAAGAAAGGATTTCATCAGAAGGCTGGCTAAGAATAGAAAAAGAAAGAATGATAACAAAGGTTTGTGGCTCAGCTCTCTGTCTGAGCCAGCTGACTCTGATTGGCCATTAATTACAAACAACCACATAAGACCAATCACAGATGCACCTGTTGCATTCCACAGCAGCAGATAACCATTGTTTGCATTTTGTTCCTGAGGCCTCTCAGCTTCTCAGGAGGAAAAATCCCAGGGAAAGGATTTTCCATAAAAGATGTCTGTGACAGAGGAATAAATGTGGGTGCAGGAGGAGAGCAGGAGAAGGGAGATCAAGGAAGGTTCTTCCCCCAGAGGGTGGAATCAGCACTGGAACAGCTCCCAGGGAATGGGAATGGCCCCTGCCAGAGCTCCAGAGGGGTTTGGACAGCACTGCCAGGGATGCCCATGGTGGAATTGTTGGGGGTCTGGGCAGGGATGGGGTTTGGGATGATCCCTGTGGGTCCCTCCAGCTCAGGATATTCTGGGACTCTGTAATTGCCTTGCTTAGGGGAGGAAATCTGAGTGGATTTCCAAAGCATCCACTGCTGTTGGTTTCTGGAGCTGTAAAATGGCTCCATCAGCTCTAATTGTCCTTGTTCAACTCCACAAAACCAGAATAATTCATACTTTTCTGTTGGATATTAAGAGATTCTTATCACCTGCGCTGCTGGAGGAGATACTTTGTGGTGCTGTTGAGATGACTTTACTTAAATCAAATCCAAAACATTTAATAGAGGATCACACTTGGTAAACTCTGCCTTCCTTCTCTTGGAATTCCTCTGCCAGGCAAAGACGGTGGGATAAAAAGAAGAAAGGAGTCCTGGATTAGGTCCCAAGGTTAAATATAAGGTTACAGCTCAGGCTTCAGCTGCATTTTATTTATTTTACTTTACTTTACTTTTTTTTTTTTTTTTTTTATTCTTTAATTTTTGATTTTTATTTTTTTCTTAATTTTTAATTTATTTTATTTTTTATTTTATTTTATTTTTTTTCTTTTTAAATTTTGTTTTATTTTAAAATTTTATTTATTTTATTTAAATTTTTCCTTGCAGCAGTTGCTCTGGAAGATCATTTACTGCACCCAAAAGCTTTTAGCAAAGCAGGGTCTGTCAGAAAGGTGCAAATCCCAAGGAATGATACCTGGGTGCATGGGCACCTCCTGCTTCAGTGGTTTCATGGAATTCCAGATTGGCTTGGGTTGGAAGAGACCCTAAATCCCACCCAGTGCCACCCCTGCCATGGCAGGGACACCTCCCACTGTCCCAGGGTGCCCCAATGTCCAACCTGGGTTGGGCACTGCCAGGGATCCAGGGGCAAGCACAGCTGCTCTGGGAATTTCATTTATTTCTGAATAATTTCCCCAAATCGAGGAGAATTTGTACAAATATGAGCACAACTTGTGCATTTTGAAGGATCAGGAGGTACAAAACCCTCCCAGGACCATGGGAGTCTTCCCAAAAAGCTGCATTTTCCACCCCTGGAGAATTTCCACCCCAGGTCCTGCCCTCCCCTCTCATGGAGAATGAACCACTGGGGCTTCCTGGCTGGAGAGGGCAGAGTGGGAATGATCCCTGAGGGGCAGATTTCCATTCCATGGAGCTCAGCTGTGTCTGGAATAGAGGATTTGGTGCTCTGGCAGTGGGATTGGGACTGCTGGGACATGAAGGGAGGCTGTGCTGGTTCTTGGCTTCTTTTCTCTGTTGAGGTTGGGATTGAAAGTGCCAGAGATGGTATTTTGTGTTCAGACTGATATTGTGTTTGCAGGGACCCTTGTGTCAGGGAGGAATGATGAATCTGACTCCATGTTCTCAGACAGCTCATTTATTCTTTTTAATACTATATTATATTAAAGAATACTAAACTATACTAAAGAATGCAGAAAGGACACTTACACAATGCTAAAAAGATAATAATGAAAACTCCTGACTCTTTCCAGAGTCACAGCTTGGCCCTGATTGGCCAAAGAGTGAAAACAACTCCCAGCAGAACCCAATGGAACAATCAGCTGTGGGTAAACAATCTCCAAACACATTCCATGTGAGCACAACACAGGAGAAGCAAATGAGATAAGAATTGTTTTTCTTTTCTCTGAGGCTTCTCAGCTTCCCAGGAGAACAACCCTGGGCAAAGGGATTTTTTCAGAGAATGTGAATGCCACAGACTTAAATGTTTGTTTTTTCTTATCTATGTTACAGTCTCACAAGTAGTGAGTTCTGCAGTATTTCACTAATAACTTATGAAATCATTAACTATTCTGGATATTTGCTAGTGGCAGCTCCTGATTTGTCTCTCTGGTGGCTCCAAATGGGATCTCCCTGGATGAAACAGGGAAATCCTCATCCCTCAGCCAGGGTGTCTGCAATGCTCCCCAAGGGAAGCACCCAGGAGCTTCCTGCTGTTCCCTCATCCCAGGGCTCCTGGGAATCATGGATCTGGGCACCCTTTGTGTGTCTCACATGGAATTTCATCAAATCGCAGAATGGTTGGGGCGGGAAGGTCACTGTGATAATTCACTTGTGGGGAATTACAGAAGAAGTTTGAGACGGGACCTCTGAGTTGGTTTGGATGATGTGGTTTATTTTTGGTTTATTCTCTTATCTTCTACACAGGCTCAGAAGGTCACAAGCGCCCCAGTTACAAGGTATTTAAGGAGTTATTGACCAATAAACCACTGCCAACAAGGATATTTATGGTTTTGACCCAATCCTTAAATATTTCATCTTATGGACCCTTGCTACAGTGTGAGCTTTCTTAGCCACTCATGTTATGGCACACAAACCCACAGTGCTGCATTCTAAACTCCTTGTTCACCTTAAACTCTAAAACTCTAAACTTTCCTTTCCTTAGCTCAATGTGTCTCTGCTTTAAACTATAAATCCACATTCTCACTTCTGGTACTTCAGTTTGGGAGCCTTTTCCCAGGGCTCAGATCAAATCCTGGGTTTAATTCTCAGCTTTGGCTCACAGGCCCAGAGTTCTGAGGGTTCCCTGCATTTCAGATTCCAGTAGGAAGGAACCTGGAGCCCTGCTGGAGCATCCCTGGGTCTCTGATGTGTGCCCTGTCCCCCCAGGGCCATCCCTGTTATTGCAGCCCACACATAATGGCAGCGTTGCTAATTGAGCTAATTTAGCCAGCACTCCTCATTATTGCTCTTTGTCTCTCTGAAGGATATTGCCTCACCTTTTATGAGTGCTGCTGAGCTCAGGGAGGGGCTGGCCTCAGGTGGGCTTTGGGCAAGTGAAGATGTGCAGATTGTGGAACATTTGCTTTGTGTGATTGGCTTTTTGGTTTGTTCTAACAGAGAGCAATAAAACTGATCTGTGCTGGCCCAGCCTGGGAAATGTGGAGTTCATTGGGGTTGCTCTGAGTGCAGACTGAGCTGGATGTGTCCATCCTTGCTGCTGCAGGAATTCTGTGTCAGAGGAATTCCCTGGACTCAGCTTCCTGATTCCTCACATCCAACAGGGGAGGGGTGTTCCTCTCTAACCAGAACTCAAATCCTTTTTCTTTAATTTAATTCAAATCTCAAAACACTGAAGGTACCTTCTGTGGCATCCTTGGAACTGCAAGGCCCTCCTGGCTCCCTTGGCCTGCTGGGTTTGGGGTGGAAAGGGTTGTGGAATATCCTAAAACCTGCTGGTTTTTGCTGCTGGACCCCCTTGGGGTCATGGCACAGGAACCTCTCCCTGCTTGGCAGCTCCGTGATGAGATTGTCCCCATGGCTCCAGCTGGCTACAAATAATTGGGAATTCCTGGCTGGGAGGGTGGGAAGGGCTGGGCTGGAATTGCCAGAGCAGCTGTGGCTGCCCCTGGATCCCTGGCAGTGCCCAAGGCCAGGTTGGACATTGGGGCACCCTGGGACAGTGGGAGGTGTCCCTGCCATGGCAGGGGTGGCACTGGGTGGGGTTTAGGGTCCCTTCCAGCCCAAACCATTCCAGGATTCTGGGATTTTTGCATCCAGCTTTAGCTCTGTAAGGTGTTTAAGGTTGTGTGGCCATCAGGTTCCTTTGGCTGATGAGATGAGGAGCAGCTGGACTCCAAAGAGCAAATCCATGGATCTCTGTGCTGTTGGAAGGAAATACTTTAAATGGAGGGCAATAACCTGTGTGGGGGAAATCAACCTCCTCTGATCCTGAAAATGCCTCTCTTCTTTCCCTTTGAGCTCCACAAAACCAGAGGAACTGTCACTGCTGCACTTAGTACTCTTTTTTTTTTTTTTGAACTGTGACATGAATTAATGTTGACACATGTGGCTTTGGAATTTTGCTTTTTCCAGTCACAGAACATGCAAAAAGTGATTTGTGGCTTCTGCCTGTGATTTCAATGAGTGATTAAAAAAAATTCCTTGCAAAGGATTGCCTGGGAAGATGCAGTCCTGACTTCAGAAACATCAAATAGGAAACATTGTTCTCTTTAGTGGAGGAACACTTTATTCTGACCCTTGTGGCTTTGTCACTGTTTTAGGGCTTTTTAATTGATAAATAAATATATTCTGTCTCTGCATTCAAACGTTTCCCTCGCTTTCCTGGGAAGTTTTTCTTCTTCACACATTTTTCTGAGGAATCTGACAGCTGAAGATTTTTTGGAAGCAAATCCAAACCCTTGTGCTCTCTTGCTGGCAATAACCTCCTGAAGGGCTGGGAACAGTAGGAGGTGGAATTAATAATTCCCTTCCATCCTGCCCTCCCGAGGGGAGGCGAGGGAGCTGGGCCACATTGTTTTAGTCCTTGCCTTCAGTGGTTCACCATCAAAGCAGAACCTCAGAGAACTTTCCCCACACTGTTCAGCATTAATTGGTTTCTAGTCTGCCATGAGGAGTGGAGGGAGGAGATGAGATCCTGGGAAATGGCTGGCAATAAATCCTGCTCTCAGAGGGCTGGAGAGTGGGTCTGATGTGTTTCCCTCATGTGATCTCTATGTTCCTTCCCTCCCCAGGATGGGGATAAAATTTCCAGCCTTCTTGGCTTGCCCAGGAGCCCCTCAACCCATCTGGGTGGTGAATTCTTGTTTTTGGGAGTTTGGATTCGTCTGGGCCAAGGCAAAGCTGCTGGAATTGGGGTTTCAGTGTTTTCCTGCTGTTCAGCAGCAGCACTGAGGAGCTGAAGATGTTGGAGTAGCTCAGGGCAGTGTTGTAGCTTCTCATGAGGTGTTTCCTCCTCCAGCAAGGGGCTGATTCCATGTTTCTTGCAGAGGGTGAGTTCAGGAGCCTTTCATCCGTCAGAATCATCAAGGTTGGAAGAGACCTCCAAGATCATTTGGTCCAACCATTAAACCAGCACAACCAGAGCCACCCCTGAGCCACGTCCCCAGGTGCCACATCCAGGTGCCCCTTGAACACTTCTGGGGTGGAACAAGATGGGCTTTAAGGTTTGGAGTGCCCATCCCTGGAGGTGCCCAAGGAAATTCTGGAGATGGCACTCAGAGCTCTGGGCTGGGGACAACGCGGGCTGTCACCATCATATTCTCTGAAAAATCCCCTTGTCCAGGGTTTTTCTCCTGGGAAGCTGAGAAGCCTCAAAGAAAAGCAAAACAATTCTCATCTCATTTGCTTCTCCTGTGTTGTGCTCATGGGGAATGTGTTTGGAGATTGTTTACCTGCAGGTGGTTATTTCATTGGTTCCATGTAAATTTTTTTCACTCAATGACGAATCAAGGCCAAGCTGTGTCAGGGCTCTGGAAAGAGTCACAAGTTTTCATTATTATCTTTTTAGCCTTCTGTAAGTATCCTGTCTGTATTCTTTAGTATAGTTTAGTATAGTATTCTTTAATATAATATAGTATCATAAAATAATAAATTAGCCTTCTGAGAAGATGGAGTGAGATTCATCATTCCTTCCTCCATATGGGAACCCCACGAATACAGGAGTGGGCATGGGGTACAGCTGGGACTCTGATCTTGGAGGGCTTTCCCAACCTCAGAAAATCTGGGATTCTGTGATTTCATGCCAGAGCAGCAGTTTGATGGGACATCCTTTTTTACAGGCTGAAAATGCTGCTTTGGAAAAAACAAATGAAAAGTCAGGAGCGTGCAGAGCACAGACACAGTGCTCCTCTCTGGGATTCCTGGTGGGAACACCCCACCTTTGGCTGGGTTTTATTTAAATTAGGAATTTCATTCCCACATTTCCATTTCCCAGCCACAGGGGTGACTGAGGGATTGTGTTTGATCTGCTGTCAGTGGGCAGGCACAGCAGGCAGGGCTCCCTTCCATGGAGCTGAAGCAGCAAATTCCCTTTTTGAAGAGAGCAGCCACATCTAGAAAAACTGTGCACACTCTGCTCAGAGAATATTTGTAAGAATTTAAAATATTTTCTGTCAGGAAATGTGTATTTTGGGGATCATTAGGAAGTTAAAATCCAGATGTTGCTGCTGTCATGGTTAAATGAAAGGCACTAGAGAGCTTCTGGAAGAACTTTTGGGAATCCAGCACTCATCTGCTGTTGGCTACCTGGAAATATGGAAGTGGGATAGAATCCCCTCTGGCAAAGCGTGGCTTGGCTGGATCTGCTTTCAGAGGGAGTGAGCTGTTATACAAAGCTTCATCCAGGAGGACTGTGGTGAGATCAGGAGCCATCCATCATGGAGAGGTGGGAAATGAACCCTGGGTATACAGACAAGATCTGCACTGAGCAGAGTTCCTGCCAAAGCTGTGCAGTGAATCCAACCAACCTTGTTTTTCAGGATAAGGGCCAGGAACTGGAGAAAGCATCATCCAAAACTGGCTTGCAGAGGAATCAGGAGGTGCTGAGGTGTGGCATTTATGTTTTCTGAAAAATTCCTTCACCCAGGGTTGTTCTCCTGGGAAGCTGAGAAGCCTCAGAGAAAAGGAAAACAATTCTTATCTCATTTGCTTCTCCTGTGTTGTGCTCATGTGGAATGTGTTTGGAGATTGTTTACCCACAGGTGATTGTTCCATTGGATTCTGCTGGGAGTTGTTTTCACTCTTTGGCCAATCAGGGCCAAGCTGTGTCGGGGCTCTGGAAAGAGTCAGGAGTTTCATTATTATCTTTTCAGCATTGTGTAAGTGTCCTTTCTGTATTCTTTAGTATAGTTTAGTATACTTTAATATAACATAGTATAATAAAGTAATAAATTATCCTTCTGAGAACATGGAGTCAGATTCACCATTCCTGCCTTTGTCGGGGCATTCCCTGCAAATACAACACTGAGGGCTCCTGTGCACAGCAGCTCCACCAGATCCATGGATGGCTTTCCCTTGGTTTCCATTCCTCACTTTTCTATTGCCTGTAAGCTCCTCAAGTTTCCTCTTGTGTTAATTTTCTGCCCATCCCCACTGCCGTGAAATAAACGAGGCAGATTTTGGGAATTGTTGCTTCAGCTGCTGTGACTTTTAGGCTCCCAGTTTTGTCCACTGAACAAATCCTTCATTATCCCAGGGAACCAGAAATGCTCTGCAAATCCTGGTGCTGCAGAGGTTATTCCTGGGAATAATGCACAGCCCTGTCTCATGGAAGAATGTTGAGATTCCCAAGGGTTGCTAATGGATTCTTTCCCACGAAAATCTGCAGATTTGATCTGAGACCTTGGGAAAGGCTCCCAAACTGAGGTGCTGGAAGTGAGAATGTGGAATTATAGTTTAAAGCAGAGACACATTGAGCTAAGGAAAGGAAAGTTTAGAGTTTTAGAGTTTAAGATATAAAAATAAAAGTAGTTCCAGAGGTAAAGAAGTAGTTTAGAATGCAGCACTGTGGGTTTGTGTGCCATAACATGAGTGGCTAAGTAAACTCACACTGTAGCATGGGTCCATAAGACAAAATATATAAGGATTGGGTCAAAAATAAATATCCTTGTTGTCAGTGTTTTATTGGTCAATAACTCCCTTAAAGGTCTTGTGACTGAAGGTCCTGTGACCTTCTGAGCCATGCAGTGAAGATGTGAGCTGAACTCACCCCTCCTGCTGCCTGTAGAAGATAAGAAAATAAACCAAAATTAAACCAAAAATAAATCACATCATCTAAAATAGCTCAGAGGTCCCATCTCTAACCCATTCAAAACTCCTTCAAACCCCCGACCCCCACCACACCCCAAACCATTCCAGGATTCCCTCAGAGGTGACTTTGGGGAATCATGGAATCCCCCCACAATCCCAGCGTGGTTTGGGGTGGAAGGGGATTTAAAGTCATTCCCATTTCCATTTCCCAGCCTTTGCCAAGGCCAGGCCCATCTCCTTCTATCCCAGAGCTCCTCAGCCACTCCCTGCTCCAGTCCCTGTCTGTCACTGAAGCTGGGATCCCTCAGGCTGCATCCCTGCCTCCCCTGCAGCTTCCACAGAGCAGCTCTTTTGTTATTCATTAAATGTCTAAATAAATAATGCACTGCTGTGCTGCTCCACAGCCTTTCTCTCCTGTTAATTTGTCTGTGAAAAGTTGGAAAATTAAAAAGTTTTGTACCCTCGCTGGATATTTAATCCTCTTCCCAAGCCTGTGTACAGGTTTCATACCTTAAGGCTCTGGTGCATAATTACCATGCCCTGCTCCCATCCTGGGCTTTTGTTGGAGAAGGTTCTGGATTTTATCAGAAAACACCTTCTCTAATTTTAGTATGCAAAATTCTAATTACAGTATGAATTTTTTATTTCTTAATTCTTTACACTTTTTGTTCCCCCTCTGGGTACCGAAACATAATTAATTCTCCTTTACTTTTTTTTTCCTAATAGATTTATGTGTATTATCATATATATTAAATTTTCACTCCTGTAACTTCTTTTTTTTTTAAATTTTTATTGCTTCTCACACTGACAATGTTCACTTCATTAAAAACATGTAATCCCTGAGCTGTGATCAAGACATAATTGCACTTTTTTGGGGTATTATAGTACCAGAGATATTTTTTTCTTCTTTTATTACTGAAACCCCTCTTATGCTTCCATGCTTTTGAGTGACCCCCCCAAACTGCAAAGGGATTCCAGGCTGGAATTCTGGCACCAGAGCTCAGTTTGCATGGACTGAAATGGTTGTACTGCCAGAAAACAATAAAATATTGCTTTTTGCCCCCTCAGTTTCCTTCCAGCATTCACAGAAGCCCAGGATGGTTTTGGTTGGGAGGGATTTTAGGGATTATCCTCAGACAGGGACACCTCTCACTGTCCCAGGCTGCTCCAGCTCCATCCTGGCCTTGGGCACTACCAGGGATCCAGGGCAGCCACAGCTGCTCTGGGCAAAGAACAAATTGTGGATGTGGGGATGAGTTTGTTTTAATTTCACATAAATAGATTTAATTGTTGCCTTTGGAGCATCCAGAGTGAGGATGGAATATACTCCATGGGAATTTTGATACAAAATTAAGAAATCCTACAGTAATCCTACAGAGGTGCTGCCAGCCCCAGTTCTAATAACTCGTGGTAGAATTGAAGAAACATGGAAAATGAGTGTGCAGGAAAATTAATTCCTGTTTTTGATCCATAAAACCAACTTCATCACCACCTTGGCTTCCAGTGGAGTTCCTGCAGTAAGAGGTGGTCCAGCCAAACATTCCCAGCCATTTTCTTCTGAAAGGGAACAGTTGTCTGAAATTAAATCTAATTAAACTATCTGAAATTAATTTTAATTACACTTCGGATGGTGGGGTGGGAGATTCTGGAGCAGCAAACCGTCCCAAATAATTGTGGAAGAGACATCCAGAAGTTTCCAGAGTGCCAAAAGTGCTCACTCCTTTTTCTCCCTGCTTTCCACATGGATGCTATCCTATTTTGCTGAGTCTTTAAATAAGACCAGAATGTGTCTGAAGAACAATAAAAAACACAAGGAAAAAGAGATGCTGTTCCTGCAGCACGAAGAGGGAGTGATTCCAAGCAGAAACTGTTTCTATTTTGAGGTTTTCCTCTCTTCCCCTTCCCAGTGGTGCCTGTTTGGGGTTGTTGGAGCATGGAAATGATGAAATGGGAGCGTGCTTTGTCCTTGACCTCTCCATCCTGATCCCCGGGGGATCCTGCAGCTCCAGGAGAGGCTGAAACTGCTCTGAATGGGCTGGGGAGGGAACATTCCCAGCTCTCATTCCAAGCCTGGCTCCAGAGCAGAGACATCTCAGCTAAAAAAAGTCATCATTGTATTCCAGTGTGTCCCTCAGGGTCCCATCCTCTTAAAATCCCAGTTTGATCCTCCATGACCTGTCAACCCCTGTTCCTCCAAGCACACCTGGGTTATGAAATTCATGTTGAGAATCAGCTCAGCAGAAGGTTCAGCCTGGCTGGGGGAAAACAGGGATGACAGAGTTGTTTTGTACTTCTGTCGTTTCCCTGTTTGACTGGAATATTCGTGATTGTTTCCACTGGCTCTCAGTGGAAATCCCCTCCCCCGTATCAGTAAAATGACAGAAAAAATAAAAATCCAGCAAACTCTGGCACTTTTCACCCTTCTGGCTGTGCTGAAGTTTCCAGCAGCCTGGCTGGTGTTCTGATTTTGTTTCTGTGAAATTCCCATTGTTCCCAGAGCCGCTGCTCCTGTCGGGCTGTGCCCCTTTCGGGAGCCGCTCTCTTCATCTCTCTGTGCCCGTGTTCTGCCTCCTTTCAAAGGAATCTTCCTCTTGAAGTGCAGTTTCCTTCTTCTCCTCAGCTGGGCAAGGAAGTGGCAGCTGTGATGGGGAGGGGGAGGATTTGCAGGCTTTGCAGATTTTCGTATTTTCGTATTTTCCACGCCAGGCTCTGCAGCAGGTCCCTGCAAGGCTCAGTCCCTGCAGAGCCGACCCTGCTGCTCCTCCCAGGGCTGGGGAGTTCTTCAAACACTCCTGGAAAGGAGGAGGGGATGGCTGAGGAAGCAGTTCTGTGGTTTTTCTGCAGTTCATTGTTGGGGAAGATGCAACAGGAAAGCCTTATAAATATGATTGCCTGGCCAAAGATTTTGAGGATATGGAAACTATAAGCGAGATTGAAATGAAAACAAGCTGTGAGATCCCTCAGTTACTGAACAACTGGAAAATAATGGTGTGGCCAGCTGAAGGTGATCCCCTTTTGATGGAACAACACCCTCTGCTTGCAGACAGGCCCAAGGGTCAGAGCAGACCCTACAGCTTGGCAGAAGGGGCCCAAAGAGGAGTTTTTAGGGTTTAAAATGTAACACAGTGTGGGAATGTAATGATTCTTATAGGCTGTATGGAAATGGTGTAGGATTTGTATCTTGTACTGGATTGGTGAGTGAGAATTGGAATATTCAGCACAGAAGAAGATTTATGGTGTTGTAATGGGAACCTCGCCCTCTTAGCCTCCTTTACTCTCACTCATCCTCTTTATATCTCTCTCCCTCTTTGGGGCCTGCTCTGAGCTGTGTCTGGCAGCTCCCAGCGGGGCCCTGCACCCAGGCCCTCTGCAATAAACCCCAAATTCCAAGCCCTGGCTTCAGAGATCTCTGCTCTCCATCCATCCTGACCATCCCACCCCCGTTGTTCCTACAGCCCATACCAGGATTTAGCAGGGATGAGCATTGCACAGAGGTAACCTGCAGAGAAGGGCCCTTTCTGTGCCCTCTGCCTGCTGCTCCTGCAGGAGCTGTTGGATTCTTGATTTCATGGAATCCCAGACTGGTTTGGGTGGGAAGGGACATTGAAAACCTTCCAGTGCCACCTGTGCCATGGCAGGGACACCTCCCACTGTCCCAGGGTGCCCCAGTGTCCAGCCTGGCCTTGGGCACTGCCAGGGATCCAGGGGCAGCCACAGCTGCTCTGGCAATTCCAGCCCAGCCAGGAATTCCCAATTCCCAATCTCCCATCCACCCCTGCCCTCTGGCACTGGGAGCCATTCCCTGGCTCCTTTCCCTCCATCCCTTGTCCCCAGTCCCTCTGCAGCTCTCCTGGAGCCCCTTCAGGCCCTGCCAGGGGCTCTGAGCTCTCCCTGGAGCCTTCTCCTCTCCGGGGGAACATTCCCAGCTCCGAGCCTACAGGAAAGATGGACAGAGATGGAAAGAGAGGATTTCCCAGTCCCAGAGGGCAGGTATGGATGGGAGATTGGGAGTTGGGAATTCCTGGCTGGGTGGGTGAGGAGGCACCCCACAGATGCGCAGAGAAGCTGTGGCTGCAGGAATTGGTGGTGCTGAAGAAAAGGAGGAAAGAAGAATTTTTTTGCAGCTCTTGGGGTTTTTGGAGTCCCCAGCAGGTGACAGCAGGGACAGGCTGTACTGGGAGCTCCTGTGAGCTGTGAATTTCTGGGGACCAGCAGGAAATCCACATGTTTACTCTGAGGAACAAACATGAACAGGGAAGGGCTGTAATTCAGCATCCTCTCTCTGAAATTCAGGGCCATAATTCCCATTTCTGAGCAGGTTTGTTCCTCCTCCCTTGAGGTTTGACCCCGGGGAGCAGAGGGCTGGCAGGAGCCTGCATACACCCAGAGCTTCTGCCAGCCTGGTTCCACCCCACAGGAAGGTGCTGCTTGTCCCTGTGCCAGGCCAAGTTTGTCTCTCTGCCCCCATCAAACCCCTGAACTGAGCTCTCCCCTGCACCAAACACTGAGAAACCTCAGCCTGAAACCTTCACAAGGGTCTCCTATCTGTTCAAGAGGCTGCTCCTGGTGGAGGCTGCTCTGAAGAACAGAGCGGGGAGTGCAGGAGAAGATAAAAGAGAAAAATTAAACTGTTTATGAAAGTTTCATCAAAGCCCTGTTTGTGATGCTGAAGGGAATCTTGGCTTACCTTGGCATAAACTTCATTCATAAACTCAGCTTCATTATTTCTGAAAGACTTTGTCAGCAGTTTGGCAGCTCGGAGAGACAAGCTCATGATTTGCTTTCTTCTGTGACTAATCCAGATACTAAATACTGGCATTTATGTGCCTCTCATCAGCCCAGATCTCTGTGCATGTCATTCCATTTGGCTTGAGTAGGGGAAAAAAAAGCAATAAATAGGAATATTAGTGCTGTAATTCCTTCCCTCTTCAGGACCTGAAGCTTCTCAGGCTTTACAGACTCTCTAAAATAATGCTGAGAAGTTGAACAAGAAGCTCAAGATCAAACAGCTCCAGGAGAAGCTCTTGGAATGATTTGGAAAGCTGAGTAACAAAATGAAACTGAGTCTCCAGCCTTCCACACAATTTGAAAAGTCTGGGGTTATCTTTGGGTTTTTTAAGAAGAGATTTTGTTTACTCACAGTGAATAAAATTGCAGGACCTGATTCCAGTGGGAATAAATTCTGTTTGGCCCTCAGGAATGTCAGTGGCCACAGCAGCACCTTTGATGCCACAGCTCCAGGTAAAATTCATCCATTGGATCACAGAATCCTGGAATGGTTTGTGTTGGAGGAACCTCAAATGCCACCCATTGCCATGGACACCTTCCACTGTCCCAGGCTGCTCCCAGCCCTTTTGTGGAAGAGCCTGAATGAGGGATGTGGGACTCAAGGGGCTCTCCCAAATGCAGTTTATTGTACACAAAATGCAGTTTATTGTATCCA
>JAHXMQ010012340.1:27337561-27351819 GCA_020466415.1 Ammodramus savannarum pratensis | reverse complement strand
ATTTAAGGTCCCTTCCCACCCAAACCATTCCAGGATTCTGCAATTCCATGAAAGAAGAGGGTTCTGGGCTCCCTGAGGAGATTTGTGCTCAATCTGATAAACACCAGCAGTGCTGCTGTCAGTGGCACCCCTGCCAGGCACGGGGAAGCGCAGATAAGGAGCTGGAACCCAGGGCTGAGGTTCACATCCTGAGCTGTTTTATCCCAAATTCCCGGTCTTGTTCTGCCCTGTGAGGTCCTGGGACTGGCTGTAACTGACACACAAATCAGCAGATCTGAAACACCTCAGATTGCAGATAACAAACAGCTTTGATTAATGGGCATGGCAGAGGCTCACCAGCTCAGGGCTCTGGGAGAAGGGCTCAGAAATTGTAAAATAAGAATCTTTTCAGGCTCTGAGTTGATTTAGATTTGGGTTGTATTGGAAGGGACCTTAAATCCCACCCAGTGCCACCCCTGGCATGGCAGGGACACCTCCCACTGTCCCAGGCTGCTCCAGCCTCAGTGTCCAACCTGGCCTTGAAAAGTTTTTGGAAGTTTTCAGTGAGTCGTGGATATCACCAGCAGCATCCCTCAATCAGTGCAGCATTGCAAAGGAACCTAAAAATGATCTGTCCCAGTCCTTTGACAGTGCAAAAAACAGGGAATGGTCCCCTGTCCTCCTGGAAGAGCCCCAGCCTCACCAAATTCCTGTTGGGACTCACCACAGCCTTCCCTGAGTTTGCTTTCAGTCTGTTTACACCTTTAGGAAAAGCTGTGGAAATGAACTGTAAATAAATACCTGGAGCTGCTCTGATCAGGAGGAACCAAATCCATGGATCCCCGAATCACAGCAAATCGATTTGCTGCTGTAATTCTCAGGGACTAAGAGATATGCCTTGGAAAATTTAAAATTCACTACAATCCCTGCAGTCCTGGCAAATAATTTTTTCTCTGATTAATGAGCATTGTTTACGCTGTTGGTATCTGAGTTCCAAAAGAACAAAACCCTTCCAAAGAGCAGTGAAATGCTGGATTTAAATCCTGATGTTTTTGAGGTCATGGATACCTTGTCCAAACTCAGGAAATAAAAATTTTGTCTCCCTTCGTCCCTGCAAGCCTGGGATCAGCCCCAGTGGTATGGAGGGGTTAATTCCCAATTAACAGGTGTTCATTTATGGCTCCTGCTGTTCTGTGGGATTTATTGTGGCATTGCATGGAAGCTGCAATAAATTCTATTGCAATCAATGAATTAGTCAGGCAATTCTTGGTTCTGCAGGTCCAGAATGAGTTCTGTGTCTGGCAGCATCCTTATCAATGTGCTGCTCAGTTTTTGTTCCCACACTTTGCTGTAATTGTGCTTTATTTTCCTCCTCATCAAAGCCCAGGGTGTGAAGGGAGCAGGGAAAGAGTGAGGAACACTGGAATGGTTTGGTGGGAAACCCCAATCCCCTCAAATCCCATTATCCCATCCCATCCCATCCCATCCCATCCCATCCCATCCCATCCCACCCAGTGCCACCCCTGCCATGGCAGGGACACCTCCCACTGTCCTGGGGTGCCCCAATGTCCAACCTGGCCTTGGGCACTGCCAGGGATCCAGGGGCAGCCACAGCTGCTCTGGCAATTCCAGCCCAGCCAGGAATTCCCAATTGCCAATCTCCCATCCATGCCTGCCCTCTGGCACTGGGAGCCATTCCCTGGCTCCTGTCCCTCCATGCCTTGTCCCCAGTCCCTCTGCAGCTCTCCTGGAGCCCCTTCAGGCCCTGCCAGGGGCTCTGAGCTCTGCCTGGATCCTTCCCTTCTCCAGGGGAACATTCCCAGCTCTCCCAGCCCCTCAGGCACAGGGATTTAGGCAGCCTGAGGCAATATCAATCCATGAACTGATCTGTGCCAGGCTTTAAGGGTGTTTTTAATCTCATCTAAAGAAGACAAGAGGCCCATGAGAAGCAGAAGGGAGCTCAATGGGATAATTGGATCAGGAATCCGGGGCCAGCCCGGCTCCAGCTCACAGGGATCACACACAAAGAATTCACGCTGAGCCAAGACAAAAGCTCAGCCTCGCACAGTTAATGAGGAAGGAGACACAAAGGGGTGAATTTTTAAGTGCATCCATTAAAAAATTTCAAAGGAGAGCGGCACTGTCGGGTGGAAGAGTTGGAGCCTTTGTGACGCACAGAGAGTTCAGATCTTTGGGAAAGGTTTGGAAGGGTCTCCTCTCAGGATAGGCATTGCCTGGAAATGGAAACTCCTCTGAGCGCTCTCCAAGACTGGCCAAGCACCCTTCTTCACTCCCAAAGTGTCGGAATGGGTTGGGTTTGGAGCTGGTGGCATCACTGTTTGCCTCCATCCCAAATTTGAGGGAATTGCTCGGGCTCTGGGAGCACTGGAGCTCTCTGGGTTTCTGGGAGGTTGGAGCAAATGAGGTGGTGGAGTCTCCATCCCTGGAAATGTTCAAAAAGCATAGGGATATGGCACTGGAGAGCCTGGAGAACACGTGGGGCTGGGACAATGCTGGACTTGATCCAAGAGGTCTTTCCCACCTTTGAGGGTTCTGTGGCTCCCTGAAATGGCAAATCAGCCCAAAAAGCAGAATTTTCATCCCTTCTAGCACTCACTGTTAATCACATCCACCCCACCAGCTCTGCCTGGATCCACCCCTTTCTCGCACAGGGAGCTTAGGCAGGGAGAGCAGGAATTGCCTGGATCCCCCTGCTCCCAATCCAAGGATTCCTTGAGTTTCCTTTATCAGCTTCGTGCTCCAGGTCCCTGTTTGTGTCCAGGGTTCCACTCTGAGTCACATCCCTGTTATCCCAGGGATCCCACGGAAGCACAGCCTGGCTGGGGAGGCTCTGCCTGTGCTTGGGAAGCACCAGGGATTGCCCAGTTGATTTATTAAAAAATAGGGATATTGATCTAGTACCGATATCCAACTGTGAGAGAAAAACTCTCTAACAGCTTAGAGTTAGAAAGTGTGTGTTTATTGTGGGATAGCTCCCAAATACACACCCCAATTTACAGGTGATTACAGAGTCCTTTTACCTGTACAAGTATTGAATACCCAAAATACAAATACACATTCATAACTTGGGTACATCCCATTTCCAATCTGGATATTGATCTAGTACCAATACCCAAAAACTCTCTAACAGTTTAGAGTTCGAAAGTGTGTGTTTATTGTGGGATAGCTCCCAATATAACCCCAATTTACAGGTAATTGCAGAGTCCTTTTACCTGTACAAGTATTGAATACCCAAAATACAAATACACATTCATAACTTTGGTACATCCAATTCCCAATGTGGATATTGATCTAATACTGATATCCAATTGTGAAGGACAAAAACTCTCTAACAGTTTAGAGTTAGAAAGTGTGTGTTTATTGTGGGATAGCTCCCAAATACACACTGCAATTTACAGGTGATTACAGAGTCCTTTTATCTGTAAGTATATAAGAGTATCTATAAGTAAATAAGAGTATTGAATACGCAAAATACAAACACGTATTCATAACTGTGGTACACCCCATTCCCTGCTCCATATGGTAATTAGTTCAAAAGCCATTAAGCATGGTAATTAGTTCAAAAGCCATTAAGCATGAGTAGTTTGTTCCTTGAAATGGGTCAGTGGTCCCTTTCATGGGGAGGGGTCCCAAAATGAGGAAGTAAATGAAGTCTTCCTCGTTCTGACCTTTCTGCCTTTTCAATGCAAATCTGACAAATGAGCCCTTGGTAGAACTCCCATTCCCATCTTCAATTGGTTCAGAACAGAGGAGGCCACAATTGTCTCATGTTCCCAAAAGCTATTTATCAATTTCTATATTCTATATTCTATAAAAGCCATTTATCAGTTTCTATATTCTATAAAAGCCATTTATCAATTTCTATATTCTTCAGTATAAACCCAGCTAACCCAACATTGTGTTGACAAGCAATCGATTATTAGTTAACTACCAACTCTGAACTTCATCAAGGCCCTCCCATTTATTTTAAGTAACTCCAATAAAGCTTATCTCTAACTAAAATCTTAGCTCCTCTAAAATCTCTGAATTCCTTAAAGTTTATGTCTCACAGTGCCGCTCATTTATCGCCCCACTCCAGGCAGGGAACACAAAGGTCAGGGAAATGACAAGTGCTCCGTCTGGTTCTGTTATTCTGGGCTCTGTCATGGTTAATGAGGGGCAGCAAAGCCCTGGCAAAGGAGATAAAACAATTCCTCTGCCCTGTAAGACAATTCCTCTGCCCTGTAAAACAATTCCTCTGCCCTGGCAAAGGAGATAAAACAATTCAGAGGTCGAGTGCTCCGGTTGTAAACACTCTGATGGGCTCCCACTGATGGCTTCCCACATTTCAATCCTACAGCCACCCCGAGGTTTCCTCCCCAGCACTCGGCTGCTGAGCTGGAATTTTAAGCAGGATCCATTGATGTGAAGCTCCAAGATGTCAACTTGTCCCACGGAAGGGTTTGAAAGACAGGGAAGGTGAGAGCAGAGATGCTTCCTGAGCCACTCCCTGTTGGAGACCCTCTGGAGACAGGAGCTGCCCCCCAAGCCCTGGCCCCTGTGGGACCCATCACCTCCTCCTCCTCCTCCTCCCCACATTTGGCCTTTTAGAAAAGATTTCAAGTTCACCAAAATGATTCTTCAAAATGCTCCAGCCCCTCCCTGAACAGAGGGGCCAGGACTGGGCACAGCCCTCGAGGGGCTCAGCAGTGCCAGCCCAGGGACAGTCACTGTCCTGGTCCCGCTGTCACACTGATACAAACATTTTCCTGCCCTTCTTTCCTTGCTTTTACTTGCAATTCCTTCTCTTCTCTCCACACAGCCATTTCCTCCCTGAGTTGAGCGAGGCAATCTTAGAGCTGATAGATTTTCCCTCATTCTTTATTCTCAGAGGCCCCCAGGTAGCAGAGCAGCACCTGTGGAGTCTCCCTGTGGGTGACTCTCATCTCAAATCATCGGCAAAATTTGCTTTAAAGGTGTCGTGGATTGATTTGAAAGGGTTTAAATTGAGTTCTTGAATAAGGAGTGAACATCCCACTGGATCCTGCATGGAGAGGACTCCCAACATCTCCTTTCCCACAGTTAAAGCTTCACAAAGCCTGGAGCCTTTTGGCTTTGTCCCACTTCTGCAGTTCCAGGCTATTTCCATTTTGATCCAGAGAGAGAACAAATGGCCTGAAATCGAATTTCCAGATACTGGGAGGGATGAGAAAGCCCTGGAGTCGGGATTTGGCTGTGAATGCACAGGTTCTTCTTTGTCATTGAGGATGTTGGGAGGTGAAAATAAATATTATCACTTCCTATGAGGCAGTTTCTGCTTCCCCAGATGAATCCCAGAGATAAAGCAGGTGTATTATATACACTAAAAACTGTCAGGTCGTTTATTTTCCTTCCCAGTGGCAGAAATCCATTTGGAGTAAACAAATCCCTCCTCTTATCAGGGTGCTTGGTGTTGGTTGTGTTTGGAGATAAAGCCACACTGATTTATCACCACGGGGAGAGGGTGCAGCCTCAGGCAGCTCCAGGTGCCCACAGGGTGGGGATTCAGCTGGAACACCTGAGCTCTGGGGCTCCTTTCACACTTCTCCTTCACACCTCTGTAAAATCAAATCATGGAATTGTTAAACTTGGAATTAGGTGGAGTCCATCAGCCCAGAACCGCATTCACCACTAATCCTTGGCCTCAAGTGCCACATCCACACATTTTTTGGACATTTCCAGGGATGGGGACTCCACCACTGCATTTAGCATTTTGCTTTATAACCTTTCCATGACTTTTTCCCCCAAAATCCAATGTGAACCTTCCCTGGTGCCAACAACAAGGTTGTTGCTTCAGTCCCCATTTATTTAAGAGTTGGATTCCATCCTTGTGGGGCTCTTCCAACCTGGAATATTCTGTGAATCTGAATCTTGAAGATTCCCTGGGAGCAGAGCCCTCCTGGCAGGAGCTGTGCAGAGCCACAAGGGCCCCTGAGCCTCCTTTGCTCCAGGCTGAGCCCCTGCCCAGCTCCTCAGGGATTCTGCAGCCCCTGCCCAGCTCCTCAGGGATTCTGCAGCCCTTGCCCAGCTCCCTCAGGGATTCTGCAGCCCCTGCCCAGCTCCCTCAGGGATTCTGCAGCCCCTGCCCAGCTCCTCAGGGATTCTGCAGCCCCTGCCCGGCTCCCTCAGCCTCTCTGGGACTCCAGACCCTTCCCAGTTTTCATATTTCTGGGATTTTGAGCTGTGGCTTTGTCACTGTCCCAGCGAGCTCAGAGGGTCCCACAGGGACTGGGATTGTTCTGGTCTCCAGGCACGGCTGCTGCAGCCTCTTGGAGCTGCTCCAGGTGGATTTTAGGACAAACCCAGCAGAGTTCCAGCACTCAGAGCCTCCCCCAATGCCCTGCAGTCTATTTGCTCCCTATTTCATGTGACATTCCCTTTATTCCTTTCAAATCTGCTGGGAGAGGCTTCCCTCTGTTGAATTGCTTCCCTTGGTGTCCCCGTGGTTCAGGTGTGACACAGGAACAATGGAAAGTCTTCCAAGGAAAAATATTTCTGCACAGGCAGGACACAGTGGTCACCAGAGAGAGGAGAAGGAATGTTTGTAGAGCAGCTCAAGGTGCTCAGGTGTGGGCTTTAAAATATAAATGAACTAATTTTCCCCAAAATTACAGGGATCTGATGGTGATTCCTTATATCTGAATGCCCAGTTTGTGACAGACAGCAGAATTCTCCCCCACCCTCAAAATCTCACTCATTCCTGTCAAATTCCTCATCCCAGTGGCGGGAGATGGAACTCAGCTGCCTCCAAAGGAATCCTGAATTGTCTGAGTCCTTAATGAGTAATTTAATAACAAACAGAGAATTTGGTTGGCAGGGGATGGTTCTGCCACTGAGAAAGGCAAAACCAGAGCACAGTGAGGATTTTCTTTCTTGCCATCCCCTGGATCTGCAAATGTATTCTGAGGGCTCACAAAAGGGTGATTTGCTCCAAACAGGGGCTGGGGTTTGTTCCTGTTGAGCTCTGGTCAGAGAATTCTCATCCCTCAGTCTGGGCTTGGCTTGGAAGAGGAGCTGAGCTCTAAAACAATCCCTCAAAAAAAGAGAAACCCAAACCTCAATTCACTGTGAGCAAACTCTGAGAGCATGGGAGTGCCAGTCCCAGAATTCCAGAAGGGTTTGGGTTGGGAAGGACCCTAAATCCCAGTCCCATCCATTTTCCACGGCAGGGACACCTCCCACTGTCCCAGGTGCTCCAAGCCCCAATGTCCAGCCTGGCCTTGGACATTTCCAGGGATCCAGGGGCAGCCACAGCTGGGAATTCCATCCCAGCCCCTCCCCACCAGTGACAAATGTCCCCCACTGCCTGCCCTGGACTGCAGAATGATCCAAGGTCTCTTTTTTCCCTTTGCCTTTCTATATTTCCAGATAATTTGTTGATTATGGCTGACATGGCGGAGTTATTTCCAACTCTGCCTAAATGAGCTAATTTGGGAGTTATTAACAGTTAACAAATTTCATTCTGGAGTTGCAAAACCCCCAGAAGCCCTTCAGGAAATAAATCCCTCACAGAGCCTGAACTGCAGACAGGCTGAGAGAGATAATTACACACTCAGCTAATTACTGGCTCTGGCCTGGCTTGGAATAATTATGTCCAGGCCATGAGATGAAGCCAGGGGTGAGTGCAGGGACTCAGAGTGGGAATTCTGGGTGTTGTGGGATCCATCCCAACCTGGAGCCTGGTTAGGGGGTGTAGCAGGGCAATTCCACAATCCACAGCTGATCAAATTCTACATTTCACAATTCCAAATTCCACAAGTGCTGTTTGGATCAGCACTGGCTGCTTTGCCTTGGGTCACTTCTGTGGTTTTCCCTCTCAGAATGGTTTTTGCTCAGCTACCACAACAGAATTCCCAAACCACTCTGCCAGGGGGCTCAGAGACCCTGGCACAGAGCCTAAGACCCCTGTGACTTTAATTATGACCCATGTAAAAAATTACCAACCTTATATGAGGGTCTGCAGGCCACGAAAATCTAGGTAGAATAATAATTAGTTTGTCATGGAGTGAAAAATAGATTTTTTGGGGTTTTTAGAATGAGGATTCAGAGGGCAAGATGGAGGAATCTGGGCATGTCCAGCCTTTCTCCTTCTTCTTCTTCTTCTTCTTGGCCTCCATCTTCTGCTGTGATGGTGGCACTTTTGGATTGGTTTAGAGTAGAAGCTCACTGTCTAACATAGGTGACAGGTATTGGGAAGTTATGGTAAATAAAGTACATGTAGATTTTGGTATAAAAAGACAACACCACCCTGAGGGCAGCCAGTGTACCTGTGTCTGACCTGCTGAACAGACCTTTGCAGGCCAGAGAAAGAATTTTATAGATAAGAAATAATAAACAATCTTAAGAATGAGAACTGAAGAGCTCTGACTCCTTCTTTGACCACCAGGCTGGAAAAAGAGACTTTAACACATCTCAGGGTCACTGTGAGCAGCGAGAGTCCCGAGAGATAAGGGAGGAGTTATCCCTGTGGAGAAAGAGGGAAGGAATTCCCTGTGGGAGGGAAGGCTGAGGATGGAGCCAGCATTCTCTCAGCAGTGCCCACAAAAACAGCACTGATATTCAAAAAAACCTGGTATTCCTGTTTTCCCACTCAAACACCAGCATGGGTTGCCCAGGGAGGTTGTGGAGGCTCCATCCTTGGAGAGAGCCCAAACCCAACCACACCTGGGCAACCTGCTCTGGGTGACCCTTCTGGAAGAGGGACATGGAGCAAATCCCCTTGGAGGTCCCTCCAATGCCAGGAATTCCCTGAGGGCCCAAACTGCTCCATCCTGCCAGCACATCCCCTTCTCCAGCTGACATTGAGAGCAACCATTCTTGTGCAAAACAATGAAGAATTCATTTTCCACTTAAAAAAAAAAACTGGATCTGATTTTATGTAAAGCTAAAAAAAGATTTATGGCTTGAAACCTCCCAAGAAAATCTCCCAGCCACGCAAACCACATCCACAGCTAACTTTCTTGTTGTAACTTTTTAATTTTCCTTCTGCCATATGGATCCAATTGTGTGTGAGTTAATATTATTCATAAACGCAGGACAAATAGGAATAAGACCAGTTGGAGCAAAATATTCCCCATCTTTTAAATCTCCAAGGTTCTGGGGAAAGCTGTTCTCTTGCAAATTTTATATCTTAACCAAAACCACGTGGGCTGCAATGTTTGACTCCTGCCCTGTGCTTCCTGTCAAGTTAGCAATGTTTTGCCAACAAATTAACAAGGGGAGGGTTCTGGTGAATTCTGATGAGCCAGAGGGAATCTACCACTCTCCAGGAGTGATTTGGGTGTGGAAAGCTCCAGCTCAGCGTTTGTGCTCTCCCAGCTGTTGATTTTTTGTCTCTTTTCTGTTAAGGTTGGGATTAAATGTACGAAATGTTATTTTTGTTTGGATTTAGATATTTATTAGTTCTTATCTCTGTTGCAGTCTCACAAACTGTGAGTTTTACAGTACTTCATTTTAACAAGTTAAAAATGGAGCTGTATCTTTATCTCTACAAGGCCTTTTAAGGATAAAATGTCCAAATAAGAAATGGTACCCAAATTATTTTTATTTTTAACTTAATAACCAACCACCCGTGACCTGCAATGGGGACTTTTTATCCAATTGCACAAAACCACCCAAACCCATAGAGGAGACAGTGAAGAAGAAGGAGGAGAAGAAGAAGGAGAAGAAGAAGAAGGAGGAGGAGAAGGAGAAGGAGAAGGAGAAGGAGAAGGAGAAGGAGAAGGAGAAGGAGAAGGAGAAGGAGAAGGAGAAGAAGCCTCCACCCTAAAACCTCCATCTTGCTTTATATATTACCATATTCTAAACCCTTAAATTCTAAGTTTTCCCCCTGTGATATCACACACTTCTATTCAAACCCCACACCCACAATCCCAGTTCTGTCATTCCATTTTGGGAGCTTCTCCACAGCCTCAGGTCAATGCAGTGTTCTCTTGGGGGTCAGAGCCTGGCAGCACAGAAAATCTGAAATTCTCAGTGCCCAGGGTTCCAATATCCAGCACAGGTCTTCCCTTCTGCTCCAGGAATCTGGGAATTGCTCCAGGCCTTCCCTGCTCCTCCAGGAATGTAGGAATTGCTCCATTCACTCTTCAGCCATGGGGGTTCTCCTCTAAATCCATGATTCTGCTACATTTCCAAGGCCTGCTCAAAAATGGATCCCTGTGGGGTGATTCCACCCTGGTGAATCTCCTGTGGTGGCCACCTGGAACTGCCTCACATCCCAGCTCCATCTCTCCCAGCAGCCTCATTCCCAGGAGAAAAACCTTGGGTGAAGGGATTTTTCCAGAGAATATGAATGCCACAGGCCTGTGATAGGAGAGCAAAATGAGCTGTGGACTAAAATTGATATTCAGGCTTTGAGTTGGATCTCACTGCTGATTGCTTGATTTTATACCAGAATGGAATCCTGGAATGGTTATGTTAAAAGGACCTTAAATCCCCTCCAGTGCCACCCCTGCCATGGCAGGGACACCTCCCACTGTCCCAGATGCTCCAAGCCCCAATGTCCAGCCTGGCCTTGGACATTTCCAGGGATCCAGGGGCTGCTCTGGGAATTCCATCCCAGCCCTCCCCACACTCCCAGGGTGGGTGAAGTGGCCTCCCCTGTCACTGTGACCCTGCTCCCATCCCTCTCTGCTCCCACCCCGCTGGATCCACAGCTCCCTGCTCCTCTCTGATATTTATTCTCCTTCTCTTTTGAAACTCTTTCCTCTCTGCTCTCTTTTCTCATCTGGGCTGGATTAGAAATGCTCTGTTTGCTGCTCAATTCAAGCAGCCTCGCAGACACTGCAAAGTTCAAACAGTTTTAGTTTTTGCCTAAAATATCTCTGTCTGCATTTAATGGGCTTTGCAGGCTGCTGTTTCCGAGGGGTTATTAATGGGATTTGGACAAGGAACTCTTGCTTTGTGCTGTTAAAATGATCTAAGAAATCCCTGCATTGCCTTTTAATTCCATCCATGCAGGCCTGTCAGGCAGCAGCTGCTGGGTGTCACAGGAAGGCCTGGCCTGTCTGTGAGGGGCTGCAAATCCAGCAGCCCCATAATTAACTCCAATCAGTCCCTTTTCCTTCCTTTCATGCCATTCCTGTTGTTACCATCCCCTGCAGGACGTGTCTGTGGAAAGATGAAAGGGGAGGAAGATGAGGAGGGAATTGGCAGCTTGGAAGGGAGGGAGACGGGACAAGGACCCTCATCTGTGAGCCAGGGAATTCCTGCAGCTCCACACAGACCTCAGGGAACGGGGCAGGGAGGATGGGACAGGAAACCTTGGGAAGCCTTTCTAGAGGAGAGATTTGCAATTATGGCTCTCTAAAATAACATGAAAAATTAGAAACGTTTAAAGGGAACCAGTGGTGTTGTCCCAGGTGGGACATCAGCAGGAATTTCCCCATGGAAATACTTGGAGCTAAAACAGGGCTGGGCTTGGCTTAGTTAGGAGTTACTGGGAGCTAAAACAGGGCTGGGCTTGGCCTAGTTAGGAGGTGGCCTTGGTGGTCTTGAGGGCCTTTTCCAGCCTAAAGGATCCTGGAATTCTGTTCCTGGTGGAACCTGGAGTGGAGTTGCCATGACAACATCCCCATGCCCTTCATCATCAGGACAATGCTTAATTAGATCATTTCCTCATTAGGTGTCCAGGTCAGTCTTGCCTTCCCTGCAGATAATGATGATGATGATTGTTATTATTGCTATTATTGTTATTTTTTGTTATTATTATTTGCCAATTATCAGTAATTTCTGATCAGCTGCTAGAGAATGGCCTGGACATGCATCTCTTCAACTCAGCCTTTCCTGTTGTTTTATCTTCCTTGGGAAAAAATGAATCCAAATCTCCAAATTCCTGCACTAATTCCCAAGGATGGCAGTGCTGGTGGACCTTGGCAGCCTGCCTGGAATTCTGAGGGCATTCAGGAAAGACTTCCAGGCCATGGATGGGGCATGGAGCACTGCAAATGGCTGGTTTTCCCCAATTTATTTTTACAGTCCAAGGATAGAGGAGAAATCCTTGGAAGCAGTGGGGAGGAGCATCCCATGGCCTTGGGCACTCAAAGCTCTGGGACACGGAACACTGAAAATGGCCATTTCCCCCCAAAATCAATTATTTTCACAGTCCCTACAGACAGAGCATTGAGGATGGAGCAGAAATCCTTGGAAGCAGTGTGGAGGAGCATCCCAAGGCCCTGGGCACTCCAGGCTCTCCCCACCTTCCCCTCCCTGCTGCAGGACAAGAACTTCAGGCTCTCACCACAACTTTTTACCCCTTTTCCATGCAGGAATGCAGCCGAAGTGTAAATGAGTCAATAGTGGAGTCACAAAGGCAGTTAGCAGAGGGTGATTAGCTAATTGCAGTTAATTACTCTGACAACAAAGCAGCCTGGTCCGACAGAGCCTGGAAAAGAAATGATTTTGTCACTGGGTGTCTAAGAGGGCCCAGGATTCCCCTCCAAACGATTCTTTGTTTGCTTTACAGGCTGATACCTGCTGATAAGATGCTTTCTTTTCAAGTGATAAATTATCTTAATTAAATTGTTTGCCGACAAATTTATGCAAATGGAGCCATTCCAGGAGCTGCAGCAGCAGGAATTTGGGAGGTGGCAAAGCAAGGCTCAGCTTTGCTCCTGTCAGTGGGGAACTGGAATCATGGAATGTTTTCCATGATTCTTGAATGTCTTTTATGAGGAACCACAGAAATGGATTGGTTTGGGTTGGAAGAGACCTTAAATAAATTCTCCTTCACCCCAGATCAGTTCAAACCTGTTCAGCAGTTGAGTTTCACTGGCAGCCCTGGGGATTTTCCAGTTTGAAACCCTCCTGCTGCACCCAGATCTGTTTCCCTGTGTTTGGGTTAAGGAAAGGGAAAGGAAAAAAAGGAAAAGGAAAAGAAGAAAAAGGAAAAAAGGAAAAGGAAAAAAAGGAAGAAAAGGAAAAGGAAAAAAAGGAAGAAAAGGAAAAGGAAAAAAGGAAAGAAGGAAAAAAAGGAAAGAAGGAAAAAAAGGAAGAAAAGGAAAAGGAAAAGACAGAAAAGGAAAAAAGGAAAAGATGGAAGAGGAAAATACAGAAAAGTAAAAAAAAAAAAGGAAAAAAAGGAAAGGAAGAAAAGGGAAAAAAGGAAAGGAAGGAAAGGGGGAAAAGGAAAAGAAGGAAAAGGGAAAAAAGGAAAAGGAAAAAAAGGAAAAGAAGGAAAAGGAAAAAATGGAAAAGGAAAAAAGGAAAAGGAAAAGCTGTGCCTGGGCATCCCCTCCAACACTGTTTTTGCCACCACAGGACTGGGACACTTTCTGCTCCTCCATGACTGAATGAGACCCAGAAAGGTTGGCAGGTGCTTTTCACAGCCAGAATTTCCATCTCTGTAACATTTTCTGTGAATCAGAGACAGAATTAAACACCTTGTTTAATTCCTCCCATTGCAAGCTCTTTTTCTGGCACCCTGATTATATCAAGCACAAAAATAAAAAATAAATTCTCCCGACCTGTGATCTTTTCTTGCAGCAATTACCTCGCTGACCTTTTCCTGGGGTTTAAAGATTGAAAACAATCAGAGTTTCCCTGCCTTAGCAGTTTGTAATCTCTGTTTAGGATTCAGGAGGCAGAGCTGAGCTTTATTCACCGAGCCAGGGATGGTTGAGCCTCTGCTGTCCCCTTTGCTGACCCCGAGCTCTCAGAGCCTGCCCAGCCCCAGCTCTGCCTCTCCAAATGAGCTCATTGGGATGTGGAGCAGCTCCCCTGGCTGGGAGGAGGCATTGACAGCCCCAATTTGAGTCAAAGGGGATGTGAGTTGTGAAAAAATGAAATATTAGTGAAGGCTGGAATTGAGAGAAGTCGATTCTCATCCAGCTCTGTTTGGGTGGAATCAGAAGCGTTAATTGCAGAGGGAGATGGGCAGTGGGAGCAGGGCGTGCTCCAGGGCTTTGTTTGTCACTGGGGCTTTGTAGGATTGAAAAATGATTTGCATCAGGTCAAGAAGCAGCTTCTGATTTCTGGAGGAAGCTGTACAATTATTTTCTCTCCTTTTCCTCAGTCGGAGTTGTTACAAAAGGCACAGTTGGAAGCCAGTTATTTTATTTCCCTTTTCTCACTCTGAATTCTTGCATTGCCTGAGGTTTTATCCTGAGCTCTTGGCTGTGATTAAAAATCATTTGAGTGTTGATTGGTATCAGTGAGAGGGAGAGATGGGAGGGGTAAAAGCAAAGGGATGCTGTGTGTGGTGGGAGTTTGGTGCTACAGAGCAGGGAGAGGATCCGAGG
>JAHXMQ010012340.1:27247723-27258553 GCA_020466415.1 Ammodramus savannarum pratensis | reverse complement strand
TTTTTTTTTTTTTTTTTTTTTCCAGGAAGAGCTTCATTATTTCCAAGAATAACCAGGAATTTCCTAAATTGAAATGGCCTCAATTTCAGCAAGGTACAAGATAATCGCTTGTACAAGGTACAAGGTGCTTGCTTTGATATAACAAAGATGATTTGTGATGATTCACCCCCAGTTTGTCATCCCCTAATTCCTCAACAATTCCCATCGGAATGTTTGTCCCAAAAGGAAAGAGTTTCTGTCCCAAACCACTTCCAGCAGTGCTGCCTGTTGGGATGATCCCAACCTGGGACCTCTGGGAACTATCCAGGGATTTCCAAGACTTAATTTTTTTTGAGCCTGGAGGCTGATGAGGATCTGAGAGATCTCCTTTGGTTTTGAAATTCCAATATCTCCTTAAAACGGGACTTCAGGATAGTCTGAACTCTGGAATAGTCCCTGTGCTCTGCTAACTCCACAGGGAATGGTTCCATCCCAAATTTATGGAGCTTGTTGGCAGCAGACACTGGGAGCTCCAGCCTGGCTCCACTGCCTGGTGCTTTGACCCTTCTGACTTGAGATGAGTGAGCAGAACATGGGACTTCATTTATGCACAAAAAATAACAAATTTCTAAGGTCAGTTTGACCAAAACCCCTTGCTCTGCACCTGAGATGAGTGAGCAGAGCATGGGGTCTGATTTATGTACAAAAAAATCAATTTCTGAAGTCAGCTCCACCAAAACCCCTCACTCTTCACCTGAGATGAGTGAGCAGAATGTGGGTGTCGATTTATGTCCAAAAAATACCAAATTTCTGAAGCCAGCTCTACCAAAAACCCTTGCTCTGCACTTGAGATGAGTGAGCAGAACATGGGGCCAACTCCTTGGCTGAGGTTCTCTGGGAAAACTCCAGGTATAAATAACTGAAGTTAAAGAAATTTGGGAAGTTTTAGAGCAGAAAAGCTCTGGGTTGTCTCCTCTGGACCAGCCAAAGCCCTGTGGCTCCTTGTACTGACTCCAAACCTGGGATGCAGCCTGGAGAGTCACAAATTCCAGGTTGGTTTTATCCAAGCTCTGCCTAAGGACCACTCAACCACTCATCCCCATCCTCCAGCTCCAGCTGAAGGGACTTTTCCAGGGATCCACGTGGGATTGGGTGAGGGACACAGATGGACACCAACCAGGGTTGGAGCCAAGAGCTGGCTTGGGATTCCTTGGGAAATCCTTAGGAATTTGTGCCTTGTTGAGGCTTTTCTCAGGATCTCCTCACCTCCACCTTATATATTATAAAAATATTTTATTTGTTATCTCTTTCCTTTCCCAATTCTTAATTAAATAATTTAATACTGTATTTTTTATCTCTTTCCCTTCCCCATCCTGTAATTAAATCCTGCACTTCCATAAAAAAATCCAAGCCAGAATCACCACAGCCTGCACCTCAATTATTACAGAAGTCCTCCTTGTTTTTCCATTCCCAGCTTTAAAGGTGAAAGGAAAGACAGGATTGAGAAGAAGGATCCACAAGGTCATTTGTCACCAGCCTAATTCGTTTGTTCTCCATCTTAACACCTGGAAAACCATTGAAAATTGCTTTGAAATCAGCTTTGTTAAGTAAAATATGAGCTGTATTGGGGTAAAAGTCACCAAAGCGCAAGGATTGAGGTGCTCCCCACCCTCACCCCGAACTCAGGATGGGAATTCCCAGGATTGGCTTCTGTGTGCTGAATCCCTGTGAAAAATAAACTTTCAAATAAATCAGGAATGCAATCCCACAAATCTGAGAGGGATTTGGTCCACTCATCCTTTGGGTTTGGGATCACCAGCACAGCACCAGAGCTCCTCTTCCAAGGAAAAACAGCCAAGAAAAAAAGATGAAGATGTGCAAGGAGGGAGAAGCCTCCAAAAGTGATTTTCCAGCTTGGTGCTGAGTGATCAAAGAATCATCAAGGTTGGAAAAGTCCTCCAGGATCATCCAATCCCACTTCTAATCCATGCTGGGAGGTGCCACTTCCACTCATTTTTTGGTTTGTTCAGAGGGAACTGCCATAATTCCTGCATTATTTCCCTCATTCCATTTGCTCTGATTTAATTTTAGACTCAGTCTGAGGTGGAACAAGTTTAGTGTACCCAGAATTAGACTGGGGTGTCTTTGTGGTTTAATTCCAGTGAAACCTCTTCCCATTTTCCCAAGGTCTGTGTGTCCCAGCACAGCAACACTGGAATAATTCCTCACTTTTCCCCAGCAGTCGGAATTACTCTGAAATAAAAATAATCTTCAGCTTGTTCCCATGCTCCTGCTGTTTCCAAGATGGAAACGCCCAGGGAAGCGATTTTCAGTGGCAGAACACTTTTTAATTAAAATTAAAATATTGGGTTTGGAAGCCTGGGGCAGCAGCTGAGTGCTGAAACTCGGAGAGGGAAAACTTGGGTTTGGGTTTAGTGACATCTCCAGTGTGGCACAATGTGGTGAAAACATCCCAGAGATCCACCAGGAATTGGGAATTCTCCACTCAATTAAGGCAGAGCATAAGTCAGGTTTTTCCAGTAAATATTTCAATATTTCAGACTTTTTAAATATTTCTATCAGAAATGCCCAACTTTCAAAGCTCTGTTTATTTTTTTTTATTTTGGGGATTTTTCCCCCCAGGCTTCCTGAGATTTTCCCTGCAGCTGCAGAAGTCTCACTTTGGTCTTTTCCCAACATTTTGTGGCTTCCCAGGTGTTGTCCCATCCCTGGAAGTGTCCAAGGCCAGGCTGGACAGGGCTTGGAGCACCCTGGGATAATTGAAGGTGTCCCTGCCATGGCAGGGGTGGGATGGGATGAACTTTAAGGTTTTTCCAACCCAATCCAGTCTGGAATTCCATGATATGCAGTTAAACAGGAAAATAAATACCTGAAGGACTTCTGTTTGTTGAAATGTAATTTTCTGTCTGTTGGAACAGATTTTTGGTGGATTCTCTTTACCAGCTTTGCCTGTGCTTTATTCCAGCCCAGGCAGTTTGGAAATTCCAGGGTTTTCTTTGGAAGCACAGCTCCTGCCCTGTGCTGCTTAGACTGAGTCCAGCTGCTTTTCCAGGACCTGCCTCCTTTCTAAACCAATACCATAAATACAATTAAAAAAAATAAAAATAAACCATATCATTTTTACTGAAATATTCCCAGTTTTAGCTTTGTGGAATAATTCCCTGCTCAGGCTACAAGGTTGGAGGTTGGGCCACTCCCAGGGATCTGAGGGAACACAATGAATCCATGAGCTGAGGGACATCCTGGCAGCTCCCAAGGATCAATAACATTCATTTCCAAGTGTTTGGAGACCTTCATTTGCATTTGGGGAGGCAATAAACAAACGATTGAATTTTAATTAGCATTTTCATGCTCCTCAGGGAGAAATTCCACGGATACTTCCAGGGGATTTCAGGCAACATTGGAGGCAAAATTCTGGCTCTTTTTTGATGTTCTGCCATTCCTGAAACCACCTCCAAAGCACAGATTTCCATAAACTTCCCACTGCCAGGAGTTATTCCAGCAGCCCAAGAGCGGCTCCATTGTACTCAGAATTGTTTTGTTGTTTTACATTCCTGGGAGCTGCTGAGAGGGAAAATGGAATAAATAAAAAGCCCAATTTTCTGGGATGAAACCACAGCTTCAGCTGGGAAAATGATTTTATTTTTTTTCCCTGCACATAATAACGTTTGGATAAATAGAGCAGCGTTTTCTCTGGAATAAATAATTGTGCTAAATGTCCATGTAAATGTTTGAGGTGGGGAAATACACAATGGGAGACAATAAATACTGGGAGTCAGAGTGCTCACGGAATGCAGGATTGCTGTTCATTCCCTGGAAATGGCTTTTCAGGTGAGAAAGGGAGGGAAAATAACGCACAAATATTTTAACCAGACCTTCATAAACCCTCAGCCAGGTGTTTGTGCCCATGGAAAATTGGAATGGCTCCATTTAATGGGATGTTGGAGATGTTTACACAGGATTGAGATATCCAGACTCCTTAACTGTTGAGATATCCATATTCCTTCAATCGTGTTTTATCTTTATATCCTGGTTGTGGCTGCCTTGCTCTTGGAAATTGTCCCTTTCCACATTTCCTGTAGGATCCTTCAGGTCCTGGAAGGCCACACTGAGGTCACCCCAAAGCTTCTCCTGCCCATGTGAGCAATCCCTGCTCTCTCACCCCTGCTGCTCCATCCCTCTGCCCTACCCTGGTCAGATCCCACGTGGAATTTTGCATTCTTCCAGCCTCCTATACCCTTAAGTATTCCTGGTTTTTAGCCTTCTTGCCCTTGGAAATTGTCTCTCTGCATTTTTCTGGTGGGATCCTTCAGGCACTGTCACTCCAAAGCTTCTCCTCTCGTGGTGAACATTCCCAGTTCTCCCAGCAGAGCTTGGATCATCCTGGAGCCTCCTCTGGGATCTTCCCAGCAGCTCCAGCTCCTCCCTGTGCTGGGCCCTGTGGCATTCACATCCGCTGAAAAAATCCCTTCTCCCAGGGTTGTTCTCCTGGGAAGCTGAGAAGCCTCAGAGAAAAGGAAAACAATTCTGATCTCATTTGCTTCTCCTGTGTTGTGCTCATGTGGAATGTGTTTGGAGATTGTTCATCCACAGGGGATTGTTCCATTGGATTCTGCTGGGAGTTGTTTTCACTCTTTGGCCAATCAGGGCCAAGTTGTGTTGGGGCTCTGGAAAGAGTCACGAGTTTGCATTATTATCTCTTTAGCTCTCTGTAAATATCCTTTCTCTATTCTTTAATATATTATTCTTTAATATAATATAGTATAATAAAGTAATAAATTGGCCTTCTGAGAACATGGAGTCAGGTTCATCATCTCTCCCCTCGTCAGGATTGCCCGCATTTACAACAGGGCCCCAGGGCTGGATGCAGAATTCCAGCTGGGATCTCACCAGAATCCCTGAAGTTCTTTAATTCTTCCATGGAAATCCCACCCAGCTCCAGCCTCTTCATTCCTACATCCCATTCTCCATCTTGCTCACTCTGTCCCCAATAAATCCCAAGGCAGCATCCACCCCAGAAAAGAAGTGGAATTGTGCAACCAGGCTGGATAATTCTGCTGTGGAGAAACTCCCACCAGTGGGAGAGAAAAGGAAAAATGGAAAAAATTCGGTAAGTGGAAAAAGGGTTAAAAATATCCTGGTGGATTCTGTCCTGTGGAAAGTAGAGTGATTTCCAGCTCATTTTTAGGTCCTGGAAGGTGCTGGGACATCACAGAGTGCAGGAATCATGCTCCTGCTTCTTGTGCTTGTCTGGAAATTGGATTTATTCATATTTGCTGTTTCAAGGCAAATATTCCATGGCTGGCTGAGACTTCTCCCTTGAACAGCTCCTCCCCACCCTCCCAGCCAGGAATTCCCAATTCCCAATCTCCCATCCATCCTGCCCTCTGGCACTGGGAGCCATTCCCTGGCTCCAGTCCCTCCATGCCTTGTCCCAAATCCCTCTCCAGCTCCCCTGGAACCCCTTCAGGCTCTGAAATGAAACTGGAACTTTGGGAATCTCACCCCTTTTATCCCTCATGTAGGACAGAAGACACTCTGCTTTCCCCAGGAGTCCACCAGGATATTTTTAATCTCATTTCCGCTTCCTGAATTTTTTCCATCTTTTTTCCTCACTAAACCCCCCTGGACTCAATTTTGAGCAGTGATGACATCACAGTGATGTCATAATCTCAATTTAAACAATCCCTAATGGATTCTGTAGGAGATCTGGCCTGACATCCTGGGCCTTGGAAAGGGCAATTCCCAAGAATTTTTGTTAGGACTGACTTGGCTGTTTCATGGTTATGGTTTTTTTATGCCACTGGGAAAAATCCCACTGGAAACCATTTTTCCAACCTTGAAATAAACCCCTGAAAAGCCAAATTTTTACCACTATTGTTCCCATATTTTTCCCTGGAATATATTCCTCCAATTTTCTTACAAAAATATCTTGGAATTTAGGATGCAAAATCTTGGAAAATCAAAATCTGAGATGATTTTTCATCTTCTCCATCATTTGCAATGTCAGAGAAAGGAATTCAATCTTGCTGCCTACAATTCCTGACAGGAAGTTGGATCCAGGCAGGAATTGTTCTCCAGGAGCAAGCACCAGTCTTTAACCTCCTAATTATCCCTTAAATTCTTTTCCTTGAATCTTTTAATTTCCTTTTCTGAAAAGCTTTGGACTCAGAGCTTGTCCTGGGCTGTGACAAAATCATCCCTTGGATGTTTTTGTGCTGAGAGGGGGATTTGAATCCCACAGGAAGGCAGAAATACTGGGAATTGTGTCATTCTGAGAGAAGACTTGGTCCTTTATTTAGGGGACAATTTATGGGGTGCTGTGGAATGGAGAAATTTGTGTTGCACCAGGCAGCACCAGGAAACAGCAAGAATTAGGAATTATCCAAAATTTTTTATTTATTCGTTCCAGGTCTAATCTGGAGTGATAAGGAAAAGCCAGGAATTCTGATCACACCATCCTGGCCTTAGGAATCCTAAAAAACTCGAGGAATTTCAACAATATATAGAGGAAAAATCACATTTTGTCTTCTTGTTTCTCCTTTTAACTCCCTCTGCTGAAGTCATCACGGGGCTGAATTAAGGGGTGCTTTTATCCCTTTCTTTTCGATTTAAAAATTAAATTTCCAGCAAGTAAAAAAAGTGAAAAAAAATCTATTTTTTAATAAAAATCCCATTCATTTCTGGTTTATTGATGAGCCCTGCAATTCCTGCTGATCCATGGGCCTGTCTCCAGCCCCAGCCTCCTCAGCAGAAATAAAAGCAGGAATCTGTCATTAAAACATTTTGCTGAGTCCCGCTGAAAGTTGGCTGGAAAATCTTTCCCTTGCAGGGATTTTCCTTTGGGAATCAGCACAGGCAAGGGGAGTGCTGAAATACCTCAAGCACACAATCCAATAAAACCTTTGGAATATTGTTCCAGACTGCAAAGCAAGATGTGTTCTATCACCATCAGTATGGCAATTGTCTTCTGTAAAGTGGGCAGCTTGCCTTATCTCTCTCTCTCTGTGACCACACCCACACCTCCCTCAGGAGGGGACATTGCTGATAACAGCTATTGAATGTCCCTGCATGGCTGATAAGAACTATAGCATCCCATTGGGAGATGTGAGCCCAGAGGGAGGAGCCAAGCATTCCTGCCTGGATGTAATCTGGAGATTTTGGAACACCAGCACGGCTTCTGCACTGGATTGCCCAGAGGAACAGCAGCTGCCTCTCCTTCCCCTGGATCTTCAGAGGAAGAGATTGCACCCTTCTCCAGGGTCCCTGCTGCAGCAGAACCAGCCCTGACACTGCAGGAGGGCTGAGCCACAATTCCAATGGGACTGCTGCCAACAGCCTGACCCACAGGGTGTCAGCTTGGGTTCTGACTCTGGCAGTGTTGGTTTGGTTACTGCATTGTTTATTTCATCCTTTTATTTTCTTCCCTAATAAAGAACTGTTATTTCCTGCTCCCATATTTTTGCCTGAGAGCCCCTTAATTTAAAATTTATAGCAATTGGGAGGGTGGGGGGAGGTTAATTTTCTCCATTTCAGGGGCGGCTCCTGCCTTCCTTAGCAGGCACCTGGCTTTCAAACCAAGACAAATATGAGCCTTCACCACCAGATCTATTTGTTGGTGGTTGCTCTGTGGATTTGCTGGGTGAGGAATGGGAAGCTCTGGACGCTCCTGAGGAGGGAGGGATGAATTTCCTCTTCCCATCCACTAAAGTAGCTTTTTATCCATCAAAAACTTTAGAGCTTATGAAGAAATTCCTCCTGGTGCCCAGCCTGGAGCTCCCCTGGTGCAGACTGAGGCCATTCCCTCTTTTCCTGTCAGAAAACCCACCCAGAAAAGTCCTCCCTAGGCAGGGCCTGGTGTCAGAGGTTTCTAAAAGCCACATTCCCATTGGGAATGCATCACACGTTCCCTGACACCATCCCTGCCTTCATCCACCACAAATAAAAATTCCTGCCTGGTTGCTCACGTGAAAAATAAACTTCTGCTGGGAGGCAGAGGAGAAATCCCCACTTTGAAGTGCAGATTAAACTCTCCCATCACCTGGATCAGAGCAGCAATGTCACAGCCCATTAAACCCCATTGGAAATCCTGATCTCCTGGCTGGAAGGACACGGAAATCTTTCATTCTTTGCAGGAGGAGAAGCTGTTCCATGCCACGGGAGACCAAGAGGCCGTGGCTGCCCGGGCAGGAATTGAGGAGCTGCCCTGTGCCAGGCTGGCCCAGACAATCCCGATTAGTTCCACCTGGCCACAATTCCTGCCTGACCTGCAAATCTGCCAAAGCACCCGGAAAATGGGAACAAGAGAGCCTGGCAGGGATCCCAGAGGAGCTGCAGCAAGGACAGCCCATCCAGAGGGGAAATTCCTGCTGCGTCAGCTTTTCCCAGGCAAATCCAGGCAGGAGGAGCTGAGGCAGCTGTGTCTGGAGGGGAATTCCTTCCTGGCACCTGCAAGCAATTCCCTGGAGCCAGGAGATTGGATCCTAATCAGGGATTGCACGTGTTAGAGATGTTTGGGGCAAGGAACACTGTGATCTCCTGTCCTGTCCATGAAGGGTGGTCACAGACAGGGCAAATCCCAAGTCAAGGAGGATCATGGAATGGGATGAATTTTAACAGAATCACAGAAGGATTTGGGTTGGATTTGGGATGTGACCCAAGCTACACCATGCACCCTAAACATCATAGGATCATGGAATGGTTTGGATGGAAGAGACCCTAAAGCTCCATCCTCTACCGTGGCAGGGACACCTCCCACTGTCCCAGGCTGCTCCAACCCATGTCCAGCCTGGCCTTGGGCACTGCCAGGGACCCAGGGGCAGCCACAGCTGCTCTGGGCACCCTGTGCCAGGCCTGCCCACACTCCCAGCCAGGAATTCCTAATTCCCAAAATCCCATCCATCCCTGCTCCCACACACTCTCCGTGTCCTGTTCCTCCAGGAAATCCTCTGTCCCTCTTTCCAGCAGCTCCTTCAAGCCACACCTGGGTGACCCCAAAGCTTCTCCTCTCTAGGTGAACATTTCCCAGCTCTCCAGCAGAGCTGCTCCATCCCTCTGCTCATCCTGGTTCTCCTCTGGGCTCTCCCCAGCAGCTCCAGGTGCTCCCTGTGCTGGGCCCAGGGCTGGAGCCAGGATTGCAGCTGGGATCTCACTGAGGGGCAGAGGAGCAGAATCCCAACCCCTTCCTGCTGGAGCCAGGATTGCAGCTGGGGTCTCACTGAGGGGTACAGGAGAACAATCCCAACCCCTTCCTGCTGAGCTCAGCCCAGGCTCGGGGGGCTCTGGGATGTGGCAGGTCCAGCTCTGCCCCCAGCACCCCCAAATCCCTTCCCAGCCTGGAGTGATCCCAGGAGTTATCCCAGCCCAGGTTCAGCACCAGGACATGGACTGGGACGTTCCCTCCCCTCAGGCTGTCACTTCTGGTGACAATGGGGGTTGTACCCTGCATATCCTTGTTCCTCTGGATATTTTCAATATTCCTACCAGGCTGGTCTTCCCATTCTCTTGGAAATTGTCACTGATGGTCTTTTGCACCTTCCACTCATTTTGTCAGCCTTGGAGAGACCCTTCCAAGGGGTTGATAATGTCCCTTCCAAGGATTAATAATGCCACTTTCTAGGTTTTAGAATGCTCCTTCCAAGAGGTCAATAATGTCCCCTCCAAGGGTTAATAATGTCCCTTCCAAGGCAGTAAAAATATCCCTTCCAAGGGTCAATAGTGCCCCTTCCAAGGGGTTAGAAATGTCTCTTCCAAAGGGTTGATAACATCCCTTCCAGGGGTTAAAAATGTCCCCTCCAAGGGTCAATAATGTCCCCTCTGAGGGGGTAAAAATGTCCTTTCCAGGGGTCAATAATGTCCTTTCCAAGGGGACAATAATGTCCTTTTCAAGGGGACAATAGTGCCCTGAGCCTTCTTTCTCCTCACAGAAAATGGAGAACGAGACAAACACAAATCCTTTTTTTTTTCCGCTACAATGGAGAAAATATTCCCAAACTTGCTCCTAAACCATCTTCCTTGCTAATGGGTGATGATTGCAGGCACAGAGAGAGCCCAGCTGGGGCTTAAGCAGCCTCTAAAGCTCTTCCTAATTGGAATTATGGGTCCTGCTGCTCACCCAGCAAGAGTTCTCTCCCTGCTGATCCCATTCCCTGCTGGCTTGGAACACACAGGAACACTGATATGGAGCTAAAGCTGGGGGATTGACCACTCCAGAGATAAGAAAGCCTCTGATTTGATTGCTAAAGAAATCAAGAGCCGGCTTTAATTAAAAAGATTTATTTATCAGGACACCTGATGGAAAGAGCAGGGCTGGCGTTTCCCATTGGATTCAGTCTGGGGAACATCTGGGACAGCATCGTGTGGGAAACATGGATCCTGGGGAGTTTGCTGAATGTTGGGAATAATGAGGCTGCCTGAGGGGAGCTCAGGATGCAAATTTGGGAACAACAGTGCTGTGAGAACTTGGTGGGACACAGGGCTGCCAGGGGGGAGGCAGCAGCTCCCAGCAGGAGCTTCCACTCTGGGTGGTAAAATCCTCCAGAAAATACAGGGGAATAGGAGGATTCTGGGATTTTTACCTTTTCTGCTCCAAAGTGGGGGTGTTTCTGTGGGCTGCAGGACCCCAGCACATGAGAAAGCTGCCAGGGACTGCTTGTGGATGCAGCATTCCCAGCAAAAAGGGCTTTGGATGCTCAAGGAGCTCTTGTTCCTGCAGGTGTTAACCTTGGAAAGGTTTGAGTGGTCCCATGGCTGCATCCCAGAGTTCAAAATTCCTGTTTGGAGCCAATGCAGAGGCACTGGGATGATCTGAAGGCTGGAGCAGCTCTGCTG
>JAHXMQ010012340.1:27234166-27245835 GCA_020466415.1 Ammodramus savannarum pratensis | reverse complement strand
GGGAAATCATGGAGGCCATTTCCATGGTGGAGAATCTTGAAGGCATTTTCCATGAGGGAACAGGGCAGGGAAAACAGGAAAAAAGGAAAGGCAGGCAAACAGCACAAGGAACAAAGTGTTTTTTTCATTTCCATGGTCTCATTTCACCCACAGGAAAAGTCCTGAAAGGCTGGGAGGGTTTGTCCCCACACAGACCAACAGGGACAGTGGCACCTGGGCTGTGCCAGCACTGGGGTGGAAGCAGAGCTGGTGACTGTCCCCTGAGCTGGCAGTGCTGGGGGCAGATTTGGGATCCCCAGGTACAGGACACAGAGGGGCTGGAGCAGGGAAGGGAATGGATCTGGGAAGGGGCTGGAGAATCCCTGATGGAGCTTGGACCAGAGGGAAGGGCCTCAGGCTGGGCCAGGAGAAGTTTAATTTGGCTGTTATGGAAAATTTCTTCGTGGAAAGGGTGCAAACTGCAGGGGAGGTTTGGAGTGCCCATCTCTGAAGGGATTTAAAGCCATGTGGATGTGGCACTTGGGGACATGGGACAGAGTTGGCTTTGGCAGTGCTGGGGAATGGTTGGACTCCACAATCCAGAGGATTTTTCCAACATAAACAATTCCATGATTCTAAGGTTTAGTCCCAGTAGAAGAGCTGGACAAGATTAGGAATACCCAGGCCATGCCGGCAGCAGAGAATGGATGTCAACCCTAAAAGTCCTGATGGGCACCCTCTACCCTGGGCCACATATCCAACAACTAGGAGAAATTTGGGATCATCATGCAGTGATCCAGGCTGGACCTGGGGGTGCTGTGAGAGCTCCATGTGCCCATCCCTCTATTCCCACATGGCAAAGGAGGAATTCTGGGGAACATCCTGCTCTGGCAGGGCACACATATCTTCATTTTTGGTCACTTCCCAGGGATTAAATGAGAATTATGGAAAGCCAAAGAAAAGGATTTCAACCCTCAACTGTCCATGAAGCTGGAAAAACTCTGCTGGGACCAGTCAATGGAAGGACTGGCCCCAGTAGGGAAGAGGGTGGCCCAGCCTCTTCCTCTCTAATTAGGACCTTTCCATACTTAACAAGAAGTGGCGGGAGAGGGAAGCACATTCCCACATTTTTACACCTCCCAGGAAGGCAGGGACACACGGAATGAGGAACATCCCCATCCCCCACCAAACCCCATCCCTCCCCTCAATCCCGGTGGATCCGGGAGCAGAAAAAACTGGAAAAGACAGAAAATAACTGCTGGCAATGGAAAAGGTACCCAAAAATCCAGAGTGATTTCTTTTTTTCTTTATAAAATGTACATAAAGAACATGAAACCCTTGAGGTAAAAGTGAGAGCAGTTTGGAACTCAACCAGATACAGACCCAACAATGACCCAAAATCAATCTACAGTGGGGGTGTAGGAAAATAAGAGAGCAAGTCTGGGTTCTGTACAACAGTGGAGATTGTTAAAATGTCCTCGTTATCCTATTTACATTAAATACACCAATTACAGGTATTTATAGGGTATTTACAGACACAAATACCAGGTTTGTCCCCTTTGCAGTTGGAGTGTGCAGCAGATCTGAGCGTTCCTGAGAAGGTGCTGAGGCTCTTCGTCCTTACTCTCAAGAATTTGTGTTTTTTCAATCCCTTTTGTGGCTGTATCCACCCAAAAATTCCTCAGGCTTGGTTGTTGCAGTGATCCTGTTTTTCCCTCCCATCTGTGGAAGGTGAAAGTTGCCTGCACAAATCCTGGATTGCAAGGAATTGGCAGGAATGTTTCTCCACTTGCGGCCATGACCTTGGAGGTGAGCAAAGCTTGAGATTCACTTGTCCAAGCACTCAACATTCCAGTCTCCTTCTCAATGGGGAAAAAATCTTACAGAGACTGGAAAAGGAAGGAAGTCAGTTGTAAATCACCCGTCATAGGTCCCCTAAGGTGACATCCAACCTGAATGTGTCACAGAGGAACCAGGCAGGAGAGGCATGGATCCATCCATCCCATCCATCCAGACCCATCCAGAGGGAGCACAAATGGTCCTGGTTAGGTTTCAGTTTCTTATCAGGAATCTGAGATGGGTTTTATCATTGTCAGGTGCTGCTCAGGGCAGCAGGGAATTCCCATTCCTGGATGGATTTCAGGGCCCTGTGGATGTGGCACTTGGGGACAAGGATCAGTGGTGGCCTTGGCTGTGCTGGGGCATGGTTGGACTCGATGATCTTGGAGCTAATGCCCAACCTAAATGATTCCATGATTCCATTATGGTGCTCCCAGTGGGAAATGACTGGTGTGGCATGGCTGAACTGGGATTTTTCAGAGAATTTGAGGAGGGCTGCTCAGGGAAGAGGGAATTTCTCTTCACACCTACAGAGTCCATCGAGTTCTCTGGTGACTCCCTCACTCTGCTCTCACTTGAGTTTTAATGTCACACAAAATATCCAAGGTCAGGCTGGATGGGCTTGGAGAAACTGGAATAGTGGAAAGGTCCCTGCCCATGGAAGGACAGGACTGGATGGGATTTAAGGTCCCTTCCAACCCAAACCATCCTGGGATTCTGGGATGTGTTGAATACAAGCTCCCCAGTCTGACAGATCCAAAGGAAAATGAAATAATATTTTGATGGGGAAGAGCAGGATGTACAATCCCAATTTCCCTGTGTTTGGGTTAATGATCACTCTTGTCTTTTATCATAATTCCCTGCCGACACCAACATTCTCATGGGATCTGAGGGTGACACAGTCAGGGGTTTAGGGACAGATGACAGAAAACTTCTGCACACTGTAAATCCCAAGTGGGATTGCAGGAGCTGCAGGTCCCTGAATTCCTTTGCACAAGGGATAATCCAATGGTTTCATTCCTCCTGTACTGACACTGGAATCATGGTGGAGCAGGTAAAAAGGGGAGAACATTCCTGCAGTGCTGCTTATTTTCCATTAAAAAAAATTGAAATGCAAAAATAAGCTTTTATATAGCTTTTGATAGTTTAATGGGAAAATCCAAGAATTATTCCAGATGGCTCCCAATCCCTTTATTAGCATGGGGGAGGCAGGGAGTGCTTGTAACTCCAAACTAGAGCCGTTTTTTTTATGCTCCAAAGAGCCATTTTCCTGATGGATCACACACTTCTGGGGGAGGAAGAGAGTCTCAATTACCCTTCAATATATGAAATAAACATTCCCAGCAGGTAAACTCTCCCAGAATAAAACCAGGAAAGCCTCTTCCACTCAGCATGGAAAAAAATCAGATCCTCCTGCCTGAACTGCTCCCTACAAAGGGAGTTCACTGCCCTGTCTAGGCAGGAAAAGAGACAATAAACAAGAAGCTGAAGATTGACTTTGTTTTAAAGTTTGGGGATCCCAAACTCCTCAAAACTGATTATTCCATCTCCATGGTGGATGCAGCAGGAATTCCAGTGCTGGATGTCAAGGAAAGCTCTGGGCTCAGTGGAGGTTGGGGCTTGCAGAGGCTGGATGGTGCAGCTCCATCACTTTAGGAGGAGCCAGCAGTTCCTGTCCCAAATTAAAAGGAAATTTCACATTCCCAGGCATTTCTGGCCTTCAAATCTTAATTGTGCATCCATGGTGTCATTGGAATGGGTTTACACCCTTTTAATCCATGTTTTTATCCCTCCTTGTGTCCCATCCAGGATCCAGGCCAGGCAGCAGAAGAGGTGGGTTGGTAGCACAGTGAGATCCAAGTGTTGTTTCATGATTTAATGTGGGATTCAGGTTGTCCAGAGAAGCTGCTCCTGGATCCCTGGAAGTGTCCAAGGCCAGGCTGGACATTGGGGCTTGGAGCACCTGGGACAGTGGGAGGTGTCCCTGCCCATCCAGGAGTGGCACTGGGTGGGATTTAAGGTCCCTTTCACCCATAATTCTACATAATTCTACATTCCTTAATTCTATGATTCCATGGTTTCACATTCACTGTGCTTTGTGAAACAAAAAAGGAAGTTCTTCAGAGCCATCCTTATTCTCCAAGATCAGCCTGAGAAAGAACTGAAAAAACCTGGAAAACTTATCCTGTGCTCCACACTCCTCTGCTTTTGGGAACAAACAGATAATTCCTGCAGCCATCCCATCAAACCCAGCCGCTTTTCCCAACATCCCAGGACTTCAGTTGCTGCACAATTCAATATTTGATGTCTATTTTAAAAATCCATCAAGGACATTTCAAGGTTGGCTACCCCAGAACTGAATCAGAGGGGTTTCAAATTCCAGGGAACTGCCAGTTCCAACTGCCTTTGATGGCCGATCCAACATTTTCACATCCATTTTCAGTCCAAAATGTAGCATGAAATAAAAACCAAGAGTAGGAAATTCATATCTCAATTTGTTCTTCTTATTCATGGCCTGGAGTAAAATCCCATTTCCTTTTCAGTGCTTTATTTTGGGAATGTAAAAGAAGATAGAACTACTCCTACAATCAACATTTGGAAGAAAATTTCTGTTTTTCTTAGCACCTCCTGCAGCCCAGAATAAAATGGGAACAGGCATGGGAATACATTTCCTTTCCCACAAAAACCTGGGATTTTTAGGACACACAGATTATTCTGTCCTGAAAAAAGACATCTGTGGTCTTTGTCAATTGAAATTCTTTATCAAGTGTTCCATGGGAGCAAGGGAAAGGAAAATCCAAATGGAAAGAGGAAAGATGGATTTCAGCCTCCAGTTTTGGCTTGAGATCTAAACAGTGGAGCAGGATCTCCTGTTCCTTATCACCCAAATCCTTTATCAAAGAGGAATCACAGGGCACTTCCCAACTCCCAGCTTCCCACAGAATTCCCATCACGCCACCATCACCAGCCCTGCAGCCAGGGCTCTGCCCGAGAAGTTCATCTCCAATGGGCACCTAAGGTTCAGTTTGGATTTTCGAGGGAAATTTGAGGGAAAAGCAGGGAAGTATTTTAAAGGCAATGGAATGCTTCCTGTTTTCCTTTCCTTCCCGGTCTGTGGAAGGTGTCCCTGCCCATGGAGTTGGAATGGGATGAGATTTATGGTCCCTTCCAACAAAACCCTTCTGGAATTTCCTGTGGAAATGACTGACAGACAGCCACTCTGGCTCCCAGCAGATCCAGCCCTTCCAAAGGGAGTCCTACCCAAATCACCCATGGAGAAGCCTCTTGGATCACCCCTCAGTAACGTGGCTCTCAGGAAACATCCATGGGAAGATGCACGGTAAGGTTTGGATCCTGAGTTCCAGGACACACCAACCTGCAAAAAAAATCTGCCTCAGGGTCTCACCATGCCTGACCTGCTCCTCCATCCATCCACAACTGAAATCCAGAGCTTCCAGTGGGAAATTCAGTGATTTGTATTTTTTAATGGTGTCAAATCCCACAGTTCATCCAGACGCAGAGCTCCCACTTTCTTCCAAATCCCATGGTCCATTCAGATTTGGAGCTTCCACTTTCTTCCAAGTGCTATGGTGCATCCAGACTCAGAGTTCCCACCACTTTCCAGACCCCACAGTTCATCAGACTCTGCGTTCCCATTGTCATCTGAACCCCACAGACCATCCAGACTTGGAGTTCCCACAGTCTTCCATACACCACAGTCCATCCAGACTCAGAGTTCCCACTTTCTTCCAAATCCCCCAGTCCATCAGACTCAGAATTCCCACTGACTTCCGAACCACATAGAGTCCATTTAAATTTGGAGCTTCCACCATCTTCCAAACCCAACAGGCCACCAGGCTCAGACTTCCCACCATATTCCAAATCCCATGGTCCATCAAACTCAGAGCCACTATTTTCCAAATCCCATAGTCCATCTGGATTTGGAGCTTCTCACTTTCTTTCAAACCCCATGGTCCATCCACACTCAGAATTCCCATTGTTCTCCAAACCACACAATCCATCCAGACTTGGAGTTCCCATTGTCTTCCAAACCCCATGGTCCATTCCAGACTTGGAGTTCCCACTTTCTTCCGAACAGAGCGAGGTGCTGATAACCCCAAGGCTGTGGGTTCGATCCCCACAGGGACCATTCAGTTCAGATTTGGACTCGATGATCCTTGCAGGTCCCTTCCAGCCCAGAATATTCCATGATTCCAGGGATGAGCTTTAAGGTCCCTTCCAACCTAAACCATCCTGGGATCCTCTGAAAATGTCCTGACTTGGAGCTCCCACCATTTTCTAAGAACAGGAACTTAAAGACACCAAAAATGCCTAAAAATCAGAGAGCCAAGAGCATCCTGGGAATGCTCCAGCCCCCAGGCACCACCAGTATGGACCAGTACAACTCCAGCTGACACCAGTTGACCAAGGAAAGCCCTGCCAGTGTCTCAACAAACACACGCACCACGGGGCTGCCTTACCTGGAAAGAGGCTTTATTGAACAGAGCTGGAAAATTATCTCTTCAGTGGAATTACTGAATTTGCACAAACATTTCTCTACAGAATAAAAAAAATCAAGCCTTGTCATTGTTTTACTGCATCTCGTTGTGCTTTTTATACTCATATTTGCAATTATTATACTCATCTTTTGTTTGTTTTCACATTTGTACTCCAATTATTTGCATATCAGGTTTTGCTTTTAATCCTAGGGTGTAGAGAGAACACAGAATAATAATAATAATTATTATAATAATAATAATAATAATAATACTCTTCTTTAGACAAAAGTCTTTTTTTTTTAAATGAAGTTAAAAGCTGAGCTAATTTAAGGAAAAAGGTCTTCAAATTTCATAACCAACTGGAAGGGAACTTTACAATGCAGTGGAAAACCGGCACGTGTTCGGGTAGCTCGAACCCATTTTGTACAGCTTTTATTTTTTTTTTCCTTGTAAAAGTGGATTATTTTTAATTTTTTTTAAACTTTTTTGTTTGTTTGTTTTTTGAATTTAGCTACAATAACAAAATAATCTTTCGCCCTCTGCACCGAGTCTGGCTCCCGGGCAGAGGCAGAGCCCCCTTGGAGCGTCCGGAGCTCCAGGTGTCGGGAGCCATCCCAACAGAAGGGGAGAGTAAGAAAATCATCCTGTGTTTCACCACCTTCTGCACCAAGTGTGTGTCTGAACCACCTTTGTTCCTCTGGTTGACCCACTGGAGAACCTGAAATGACGACGACAACGACAACAAAAGTTGCTGCTCCCACGGGCAGCACCGCCGGGAGCTGTTTCAAATGGATAAGAAGCTGAAAGGCCATGGCTGTCTGCAAGGTCACACAGCACGGATCTCATCCCAAAGGCTTTCCACAGCAGCTTAGGTCCATCCATCCTTCTCCAGAAGCGGCTCCGTCTCCTTGCCTGCACACCCAGGCTCCAGAGTTTGTTTAGAAAAGACTTTGCACAGCCCACGTTTTCAGCGGTGCAAAGCTTCTGCGTCGAAATCATCGCTATTACATTTATTATAATTTTTATTTTATATATATATATTTATATATATATATTTTTTGTTCGTTTTTTTTGTTTTTTGTTTTTTTTTTGAAATCAGGCTTGTTTCATTGAAGGCACTTGGTTTCCATGGCAATTTATAAAAGACGGTGGTTTGGTTTCTTCACTTCCGTAGAGCTGATGACTCCGGTGGGGAGGGGAGAGGGATCTTCCAGCGGCCGCGAGCAAACTCCCAGTGAAGCCTGTGACAAATGTAAGCCCAGGTGGCACGTCCTGGGTGGGAATGCATGCAAAAGGAGACAGCACACAGTCACCAAGCAGAGCCGTGAGGAATGAAATGGGAATGTCTGCAAACAGCTCCGATTCCGGGTTGTCCTCCAGGGGAGGTGACAGCCGAAGTAGAAAGGGCCGACATTTGTTTAACTCTACGCTAAAAACCTTCGGGAAGGGAAAATGAACGCCAGCTCTTCACGTACCCTGTTTACAGTGAGGTGTTTCTCTCTCTCTCTGTGTTTGTATTTCCTCTCTCTCTCTCTCTCTCTCCTTCCTCTTTTTTTTTTTTTTTTGGCAGGCCATTCGGTTTCCATGGTAACAAGCAAACGATTCATTTGAAACAAAACCAGCCATGACTTTGTGCTTTGACAAGGGTTTCTAGAGCTCTTTGCCGAGAGTTCAACCAGATGATGCTGAATTCATCAGTGACCACAAAAGCACCTGAAGGTCTCTTCCTTACTTAGGCCAGATCTCGGTCTCAAGCTTGGTTCTTAGTGAGTTCCACTCCCGTGATGCCTTTTCAAGTCCCCAGTGCTTTCTTAATCCGTTTTTTTTTTAATTTTTAAATTATTTATTTACGTATTTATTTAACTTTCGAGTCAGTCAGTGGAGGAATCTTTGGTAGTTTGTTTGGAAATGTCCATTTTACAAAGACTCTTTCTTCATGCCAGTGCCTGGTGAATCTTTTTTTGTAGCCTCTGCCAGGATAAGGTCACCTCTGATGACTTAAGACAGACATGAGGATGAGGAGTGGGAGAAGTCGTATATGTGCTAATGGCCCAACAGCACCTGATCGTAGATCTACAAAAAGGGGAGAAAAACAGAATTAAAGAGGTGCCCAGGCCCCCTCAGCATTGCTGCAGTGTTCCAAAGTCACCTCCCACCATGAGGGGACAAGGACAACCCTCACCAATGGGATAGGGCAGGGACTGGGATGAAAATCCACCTGGGTGTGTAGTTATCTCTGTTTTAATGCACACACAGGGTGGAGGGATGAGACAGAGCCCTCAGGGAATCACAGCAGAGATTTCCATGGATTCCACATTTTTTGGGTCCCCTGAACATTGTTTTGATGTTGTTTTACCTGCCAGAGTATCTCAAATCCAGCCCAACCTCACCCACCACTCTCACCTCTGCCTCACACCCATCCAGCATCTGAGCAAAGCATTCCCCAGGACAACATTCCACTTTAAACCTTCCAGCTGACCCAAAGCAGGGATTGTTCTGCTGGAAATGATCATTTGGGAAGAGGAAAGACGGGAAGGAACTGTGGGAAAGGGGCACTCACTGTTGGCCGGTTGGTCTGATTTCATACACTCTCCTTCCACAATGGACACGTCATCAATAGCAATGTCCCCTTCGATTCCAGGGCCACGGATCCCTTCAAAGATAAGCTGGGAAAAAAAAGATCAGAGGGTGGTAAATTAAAAACATCCAGCAGAGCAGAGGGGGATGAATAAAAAATGCACAGAAGATCAGATCTTAAAATCAAAACCAGCACAAAAAAAGACTTTTCTTAAAATTAAGACATTCAAGTATCTAATTTCAGATAGTGGAAGTAAATTCCATGCTAGGATCTATTTTTCCCAACATGTGGGTTCTCATCAGGTTTGGAAGCTTTGATTGCATCTAGGAATGTTTTTTTCAGAGGAATTGGGATGAGTTTTATCACAGTGAGAGACACAGTAGAGATTTTACCGCAATTTAAGATGAACTTCAACCTCTGCTGAGTGGATGACTGCAATTTTAAAGTCCTGTTGGCACTTTTCTCTCAAATATTCCTTGTCTGAAACCAAACTGCTGGAAGAGGAAATCGTGCCTGGATCTCAAGAGGAAAACCTCTCCTCCTCCAAAATCCAGCCCCTGCTCCTTGGCAGCAGGAACAACACCAATCAGTGGAGTTGAAAGTCCAATTTTTCCTGACAATGGAAAACAATTTCCAGCCTAAAGGGCTCTGTCCAAACACAGCGGGCAGCATTTAATTAAAAGCTGCATTTGGCAGCGATTTTGGTGGCCCTCAGAGAGGGGTTGCTCCACACTCAGAACAAATCACAGCACAGGAGTTGGCAGGGCATGGAGCAGAACCCAGCCTGCAGCTCCCAGGGATGGCAGAAGGTGCCAATTGAGCAGAATTCCCTATCAGTATCCTGAAAAAAATCCCTATTATGCTTTTGGACAGCTGTTGTTAAAAACACTGCATCAAACTGGAGAATGGGGGGTGCAGGAAAGGTCACTCTGCTCTTGATGGAATGGAATTATGATCCTAAAAAGCCAATCCTGAGGGTTTTGAAGGGATTCAGCTTCTGCCTCACCCTTGGAAGTGCCCAAGGCCAGGTTGGACAGGGCTTGGAGCAGCCTGGGATATGGAAGGCATCCGTGCCCATGGCAGGGGTGGAATGAGTTGATTTTAATCCATTCCATCCCAAACCAGTGTGGGATTCTCTGATTTTTCCACAGAATTTCAGGCAGATTTTCACCCTCCCTGCGTGCCCCCCTCACCCTGCTCCCTTTCCCTGCTGGGCACTGGGGTGTCCCAGGACAATACCACCAGGTTTCAGGGCATCATTAACACCCCCAAAAGTGGGGAGCTGAGAGGTCTCAGTTTGGTGCACATTGACCTGAAAAAGGGGCTAAAATGCTGCTGGAGACTGGACAAACTGGGACAAACTGGGACAAACTGGGACAAACTGGTCTCCTGATATCCCCCATGTCAGGGACACCTCCAGCCTGAAAATTGGGAATATTCCCTTTTGGATGGGGGAGTGAAAGCACTGAGATCATTCAAACACAGAGAGAAATCCCAAAGAATCCACAAGAGTTTTGTGATTTGGGATTGGGAATCCTGCAGGGCCAAGGGCTGTAGACCTGGATGTTCCCAGCCCATCCTGCTGATGTTGGAATTTTCTGGACACAAAGTGACCAAATCTGGGTGGGCTGAGCCCCTCAATGAGGGGGTGGTACTGACCCAAACAGGAGGGAGATTCTGATCCCAAACATTGGGGATAAATCCTGGAATTTTTATTTGGTTAATGCAATATTTAGATCCTAAATTAGCAATAAATCCGATCCAAATCATCCATACCATCACCATGTCCTGATGCTCAAACCTGAACCAAAATTGACATTTTCTGGATCACAGAACCAATATGTCCCTCTCTTTTTGGGGTCTCTATTTTTGGGGCGTTCATACTTTAAAAATATTGAATATCTGAGCTAGCTTTATGCACTTTTTTGAGATTTAAAGCACTGCAGTCCTTCCAGATCCTCATGACAAAAGCTTGTTCTATATCACAGGGACTGACAAGGTATAAAATCTTTTACCCTATAAATTACCCTATAAAAAGTTTTAATTTCCATGTCACTGCAGTGTTTTACTGCAAAGATTCACTTCAATTCCCTCTCCTTAAATTTCACTTGGAGCTTTATATTCCTTCCTACTTACACTCCTAAATGGAAAATAAAATTTGCTGTGATGCAAGAGATGCTAAAAAAAAAAAAAAGATAATTTAAGGCTCCAAGAGTTCTGACATTTATTTGTTATATTTGGTCAGAGCTTTACATTTATTTTATGCTGAAACCTTTAAACACAACAATGTAAAAGGTGAAAAGCAGCCAAGGAGAGGAGCTTCCCTCTGGAATCTCTCCCCTCCACTCCTCTGGATTGCTGCTGCCAAATCCTTTGCATTTCCCTGCACAGGGGTTTGATTCTTCCCTGATTTTCTAAAGCCCTTCCCAGGTCTCCAAAACCCCCTCAAATCGATCTCTTCCTTCCCTTTCCCAGGGCATTTATTATTTCCAGACATCAAATCACTTCTCTCTCCTTCACCCTTCAGAATTCTTGGATTTATCTCAACTTCACCAGTGAAAAACTCAATCACTCTGATTTTCTGTGCCTGTCTTGGGCTCTGGGTGTTCCTGAGCTCTGCAATTCCTCTTCTCCCCGTTCCTGACACTTTGTTCCCATCAAAACTCCCAGCCTGGAACCTCCAAGGCCAGGTTGGACATTGGGACACCTCCCACTGTCCCAGGGTGCCCCAATGTCCAGCCAGGCCTTGGGCACTGCCAGGGATCCAGGGGCAG
>JAHXMQ010012340.1:27167245-27177891 GCA_020466415.1 Ammodramus savannarum pratensis | reverse complement strand
TTCCCTCATCCAAAAACCCCTGTGAACACCGTCACAATTCCCAAATCCCAACATCCCACCTAAATTTCCTCTCTTTGAACCCATTCCCCATTTCCTGCCTCCAGCTCCTGATTAACATTCCCTCTCCAGCTCCCCGCAGCCCCTGGAACGTTCTGGGAGCCCTCCCCACCACGAGGAGCCTTCATCCCCCCAAACCCAGCCCAGGAGCTCCTCCTCACCCGTGCTGCTGGAGATGTTGACGTCGATGCTGATGTCCGAGATGCCGCCTCCCTTGAGGGACGCCACGCAGGTGTAGGTCCCGAAATCGGTGAACTTGAGGTCGATGATGTCCAGGTTGGTGGTGCCAGGGGACACGTCGGGGTCGGTCTGGGTGATCACCATCCTCTCCGAGCTGCGCAGGGGCCGCCCGTTTTTGAACCAGCTGAAGGTGAGCTCCTCCGGCGGGATGGCTTCTACCTGGCACGAGATCTTTACCTCCCGCCCGATCTGGATGTTGTCGTCCTTGTGGTACGGGTCGGGGGTGATCCAAAAGCGTCCTTTTTTTAAGGCTGGAACACAAAAAAGAAAAGAGAAACTTTCTATAGTAGAGTGGAAATTTGGCTTTGCTGGTGTTGCTGTAATACACGAAATAAAACGATGCAGACACGCAACTCTCCAAGGTAAAAAAGAGGGCAAGTGTAATTCTGAACCCAACATTTATAGATTTCCAAATGTGACCGTGGATTAGAGGGTGACAGTGCCACTTCTCCAATGACACTGGACAAACCAACAGTTCATCAAATTTCTCCTCCTCCATAAAAGAATGCAAAACAATAAGTTATTTACAGAAAGTGCATAAAAAAATTCATTACAAGAATGTAAACATCAGAAGGCGTAGAAGAAGTTTAAAAAAACCAGGGAGACGCACTGGAGCCTAAATATGATATTTAGAGGGGCTGCAGACACATGATTTGATTTTACTCCCAGGAATCTGCACAGAACCAACTTGGAATCACAAGGATGAACCAGTTGGAAACTGGCACGGAAAAACTCTGAGGCACAAACTGAGCTTTATTTTGTGTGCAAATTAACAAAATATCAGGCAGAAATGGATTATAATATTTTTATAGATGAAATATATAATATTTTATATAATATTTTAATGTATGAAATATGATTTTATTGTTTTTAGGATGAAACACTGGCATGGGTTCCCTAGAGAGCCAATGGAAGCTCCATCCCTGGAGAAATTCATGGCCAGGGGGATTTTTTTGGAGCAACCTGGGATAGTGGGAGGTGTCCTTGCTCCTGGGATGGAATGGGATGAACTTGAGGGTTTCTTCCCACCCCAATAATTCTGTAATTTTTTGGTGCAACTCCTAACCCTAACCCTTGCACCTTCCTGAGCACATGTTAAACGCACGGATAATTTTTCCTAGGAACTGAAATCCTGATTGAATTCCATCATGGATAAGGCAGCTGTGAGTGCTGTCACCTCCTCAATGAAAACTAGAAAGTCCCAGGCCCTAAATCAGGCTGAGCTGCTGCCAACCAAAATAATTCCTGAGATTTCAGGGGTTGTTTTCCACCTCTGGAGGGATTTCCAGGCTTCTCCTCATTCCTGCCCTGTCAGAGCACCAGAAAAAGGGAAATATCACCCTAAAATCACTGGCACAACCAATAGCGTCACCTCCAATCCATCTGGAATCTCTCCTGCATCCAAGACTATCCAAACCTCCAGTACAAATCCAATTAATTCTCCACCTCCCACCAGAGATAAGGAAATCTCAGGATTCCACATGGGGATTTTTTGAGGGATAACCTCCAGAGCAGGGACACAGCAGCTCTGGAAAACCTCATTTCCCATCATCTTCCTCATAAAGGAGCATCTTATCCTGGCTTCCCATCCTCAGTCTCCAGGAATGAAATATTCCTGTATCTCACTCACCTCAATTTTCTGGAAATGAACCTGAAACTCTCCAAAACTCCACCCCCATTGACATCAGCAGAGGGTTGGGATGATCCTGATTTTTGGGGGGGGGGGTTTTGAGGGAATGCTTCAGGATCAGGCATTTAACCTTCCAAGGACAGTGATTTTTTGATGAACTGAATAGAAAATGCTCCTGACAAATCCCTTTTTTTTTCCTATAGAGATGTGCCAAAGAATATTTATGGGTTTATCCAAGTGGGTTTTTTTCCATCTGGATGGTCCCAAATAAAAAATATTGGTTAGAAATGGTACAGATCCCAGGCTGGGTAGAAGTAAATATGGATATCCACCACTTATGGAGATTTCTACTGAGATGTTTCCCAATTCCCTGGGTTCCTCTCCCCATTCCCTCTGTCCTGGATCCATTTCACAGAATCCCACAATGGTTTGGGTTGGGAGAGACTTTAAATCCCATCTCATCCCATTCTTTCCATAGGGTGGGACACCTTCCCCAGTGTCCAACCTGTCCTTGGGCACTGCCAGGGATCCAGGGGCAGCCACAGCTGCTCTGGCAATTCCAGCCCAGCCAGGAATTCCCAATTCCCAATCTCCCATCCATCCCTGCCCTCTGGCACTGGGAGCCATTCCCTGGCTCCTGTCCCTCCATCCCTTGTCCCCAGTCCCTCTGCAGCTCTCCTGGAGCCCCTTCAGGCCCTGGAAGGTTCTAGAGATTCCATACTTTGGACATACTAAAGATCTGTATACTCCATCCACGAGTGGTGAAAATGTGAGTTCAGATTTAGTTTTGCTTATTCCAGCTCAGTTTTGTCAATTCAAACTCAGTTTGCTAATTCCAAAGCAATTTTGCAAATTCCAACACAATTTTGTGAGTTCCAACTCAGTTCTACCAATTCCAACTCAATTTTGGTAATTCAGTAGCTCCTTAAATGAGGACTTGCAAATTCCACACTGAACGAGCACTCCCAGCATCTGGAAAAGAATTAACATTTCCAGAGCTTGGAAAAGAATTTACTCTCAATTATTCATTTATTTATTTGGTTGTCTTTTCAAAGTGGGGGGACAAAGCCTAAATTTGAGCTATTTACCCTCAGTCCCACAGGGAAGAAGAGGCTTCTTCCATTGAGGAAGGCAACATTTTTAGGGGGAGAATGGAAAATTTGGTATTTTTCTAGGAAAATCATCATTTTGGATGCTGCTCCTCAGTTCCAACCACATCTTAAAAGCATCCAACTGGTTGATTTTATTTATTCATTAATAATTTAATTTATTTACATTATTCATTTACTTATATTTATTTAAGGGAGTTCCATGGCTTTAATCAAGAATGGAATTTTTTGCACTCCTCTTTGCTGAGCAGTTCTCCATCCCCTGGGAAATTCTCAGCCAATTCCCAGGAATCAGCACTACCAAGTTGGAATCATGAGGATGAACCAGTTGGAAACTGCCACAGAATTAAACTCTGAGGCACGAGCTGAGCTTTTTTTGTGTGTGTGTGTGGAAATAACAGCACAAACAATGCTTACACACACAAAAACCCCTCAATATTTTATGCAGATCCTTTTCAGGCAGGGGAAAACAAAAAAAGAACTCGATGGGCATGACTAGCACGACGTTTCAGCCCAAATTAGTTGCTCATAACCTCAATAAACTATTTTTATTTCTGAGTTTTCAGCAGTTTCTCCTGCCTAGAAGTGAACAAAGTCTAGCAGGGAAGTCAGGGTAACTTTCCTTTGTGGAAAAGCACAAATTCCGAGGTAAGAAAAGGGGGCAGAACCTCAGAGTTTGGGTCAAAGCTGCTTCTTGCAAGCAGAACTGGGTTGGAAGTGGATGGTCTTTAAGGTTCTTCAAACCCAAACCATTCCATGACTCTGGATGAGGTCTCCAAAATCCCTTCAGAGCTTCCTGATTTCCACCACGTTGGGAACACCTGAGCTGAGCTTGATCCAAACCCACCAGGTAAAGGAAAAAGGGGGTTTTGTATCATTTCCTCTGTCCAGCAACCCCATAAAAGAGTGGCTTGGCTTTTCCTCAGCTGTAGATTCCTGCACCTCCCTTTCCAGGAGGAAATTTCCAGGAGGGCATTCCAAAATGCCAAGAAAATTGAGCCATGCCGTGGATTTTGTGTCTGTGGCATCAGTTATGTGCTGAGAAGTTCTCATGGGGTGCGACACAGAAATTAAAGAGAAATTAAAGGTTAAGGGGTTTTTACACAGGCAGAGACAAGGGGGAATGGTTATATACTTAAAGAGATTTAATGGGATATTGGGAATTGGGAATTCCTGGCTGGAAGGGTGGGATGGAATCCCCAGAGCAGCTGTGGGTGCCCATGGATCCCTGGCACTGCCCAAGGCCAGGTTGGGCACTGGGGTTTGGAACAGCCTGGGACAGTGGGAGGTGTCCCTGTCCATGGAAAGGGTGGATGGAATCATCTCCAAAGTCACTTCCCACCCAAACCATTCTCTGATGAACCAGCAAAATGTGGGAGATGCTGCTGCAGACCCCTCCCAGCGGATTTTTGGGAACGTCACCAGCCCACGGAGCTGCAAAGGAGCAGCAAATGTGCAAATAAATCTGAAATTGTTCTTTGAGACTCAGCAAAGTGCCAGCCTCACTCCAAAGAGGCCCCCAAGAATGAAGATGTGATCAAACAACCCGAGATGAAACAACTTTTGTCCTCAAACTCCTCACAAACAATCCCTGCCCTCCCTCATTAATTATATTTTCAAAGTAATAAAATGCAGTTCAGGATCTCAAGCAAGGCCTATTTGCATTCATCAGGTTCAGTTGGTTTTTTTCCCACCCCCCCCCGATCAACCCCAAATTTTCCTTTAACGCCTCAGAATGTTCCTGCCTCACCAATTTCCAATGGCTCAAACACCACCACTGAATACATCAAGCTCTGCACTATTTTCTGCACCATTTTTAGGCTTTAACAGCAGAATTATGGACCCCTGGCTACTTCCCAAGTGGATGCAGGACAGGGAATGCTCAGATTTGTGGTTGCTGATGGCTCTGTCCGTGTTTTACCTGTGACAGCAGGGCCATGGAGCAGCAAGACTCCAAATTTCTGGTTTTAACCTTCTTTGAGCACCCAGAGATCCCTTGAGGCACCTTCTGTGCCCTCCCCAGAGGAGGTTTGGAGTCATTTTGGTTGTTTCCCTTCACTTTTTGTCAGCGATTTTGTTCTGACCCGTTCACAGAAAATCAGAGGAGAACTTCACCCAAGCAGATGTGGAGCCCTGCATGGTCTTGGAGCAGATGTCGGAGGTTTGGAAAACTCAGAATCCAGCCTGGCCCTTTTCCTGAGCACCCAGAGTGGGAAATTTCCAATATTCCAATAATTTCATTCCCAGCCACACCCCACTTCCAGAATCCTCCAAAACCACTGGGAATTCTGTGATCTCCTGGATCTCACTGTGGGCTGGGTCAGAGGAGCCAGGAAACATTTCCTGGTGTCCAGGTGCTCCTGGTCCCTTCCTGTTTCCTTCTCAAATGTGGGAAAAGACGTTTGTCATCCTGGGAAAGATTCTTCACTTATTTTTTAAGGACAACCAACTACAGAGACACAGCAGGGAAATGGCCAAAGATCCCAGAATTCCTGGATGGATCGGGTTGGAAATGAATTTATGGATTGCCCAGTCCCAACCCCATGATCAGGGACATCTTCCACTATCCCAGGTTGCTCCAAGCCCCATCCAACCTGGCCAAACCATTCTGGAATGATGAGATAATGGAAGGAATAACAAAATCAGCTCCTGTATCCCACATGGGAAGAGCTCTGCAGTCCATATTTATTTTTATCTGGAATTCCAGCCTAAATGGATCCACTTGCTGCCCAAAACCCTCATTCCCACTGAATAAGAACCCACAGAAATCCTTCCCTGCTGTCTTGGCAGTGACTTGTCCACTGCTATCAGATCAAGAGAAGGAAAATCCAAGTTTTTATCCCAAGCTCTGGAGAGATACCAAATTTTTGTTTATTTTGGCTGTGGGCAATAAAATTGGATCTGTCTTTAACATTCTCCCGTATTCCCTTAAATTCCCTTATCCAAACACTTTAACAACTGTCCAAAAGATCTTTTTCAGTGGTGATTATCCCAGTGTGGTCATTAAACTTCATTCTTTACATGAAAATACATTTTGGCATTGTTCTGTGGATTAAAAAAATGGGGAAAACTCAGATTTGTGGTTGCCAAAAATTCGCATTTGCTGTCATGGACCAGGAATATATTGGAGAGGAAAATAATGGAGAGGAAATTACAGACTTCTGGTTCAATTGTAAAACTTAATTATGAATAGAAGAGCAAAACCACACCCCAAATAATAGAGTTTGTGGATATCAGCTAAGCATAATCAAAGTGTGCACAGAATTCCAGAATGATTTGGGTTGGAAGTGTCCATAAATCCCATCCAATCCTACCCCTGCCATGTCAGGGACACCTCCCACTGTCCCAGGGTGCCCCAGTGTCCAGCCTGGCCTTGGGCACTGCCAGGGATCCAGGGGCAGCCACAGCTGCTCTGGCAATTCCAGCCCAGCCAGGAATTCCCAATTGCCAATCTCCCATCCATCCCTGCCCTCTGGCACTGGGAGCCATTCCCTGGCTCCTGTCCCTCCATCCCTTGTCCCCAGTCCCTCTGCAGCTCTCCTGGAGCCCCTTCAGGCCCTGCCAGGGGCTCTGAGCTCTCCCTGGAGCCTCCTCCTCTCCAGGGGAACATTCCCAGCTCTTGGAGCAGCTCCATGGCCTCGTCCAACACATCCACACCTTCCCTGCCCTGAGAAGCCCAGACTCAGATGCAATTACAGTCATAAGGACCAGTCTGGGTTGGAAGAAAACCAAAAATAACTCAAAAAATCATTTTAAAAAGTGATTAATGCAATAAATAGTCTGAGTTTTTAGGGACGACACTCCAGCTTGGAGCACTCGCAAAATTGAAATTCCTTAAATTGGGCATTTAGAATCACAGAATTGTTAAGGCTGGAAAATCCTCTGAGATCACCGAGTCCAGCCACCAATCAGTACCACCTCTGTGGTCACCACTAAACCTTGTCCTCATCCACACATTCTGGGCACAATTCCAGGGATTGTGACTTCATCCTACCCCAAGCAGCCTCTTCCAACACTTCCCAATCCGTGAGGAAAAGATTCTGAGGTAACTGAGAAAATGCCGCTTCCCCAGATCTCCCTTTGCATCCCAAGACAGTCTTAAAGCAAATTCCTGCTAAAAAACGCTCCACATTCCCAACATTTCAACTTCAGCTCGTTCTGCTCCTGTCAACACGGTTTGAGCTGGAAGATTTTAAAATCCTGAACTTCCAGAAGCTCACCGAACAATTAAGATGTCAAACGTCTTCTCCTAAAGCATCTCCAAACTTTTTAATATCAAGTAATTATTTGGCACTTCCAAGGCCAGATGCATTCCCACTTCCAATTTAAATGCAAATCCCACAAGACTTCAGGTTTTGTCTCTACTTTTAGAAACTGCTGCTAATTTTGCAAAGAAAAGGGTTTTTTATTCCTGTTTTTCCGTGTGCTCGGCTTAATTAGCTCCCGGCTCCTTCTGAGCTGCTCTTTTGAAGGAGGGGGAGGTTTGGATTCCTTTGAATGATGAAAATTTCAGTTTACAACTTGCTCCAAATCTGATCCGTTAAAGAGATGAAGGGGAGATCAAAGGGGGAGAAACTCAGCGTGGTTCCTCTTTTAGCGGCATTTAGAAGGAAAGATTCTATGGAAATCAGCGGCACCGGGAGGAAAAACGTTGGGGCAGGGAACAGATGATCTCTAAGATCTCTTCCAGCACAAACCACTCCGTAATTCCAAGAAATATCCAGGTGGGATTGAGCTCAGGGTGTTCCTTCTCCGATCTCCAGCTCACACCACGGGTTTTCCAAGGACTGAAGACCTCCAAGGATGGAAATTTCACAACATCCCACCCTCAGCTCCCAGGAAAAGCCAGGAGCTGTGCCAGTGGTGTCATGGAGTTTGGAGGCAGAAATTGCTGTGCCCTTCCATTTTTCCTGATGGAAAGGTGTTTCCTCCCTGATTTGAAGGGGATATAGATGATGGATCATGGATGAGATCCCAACACATTCAAGTGAGGCTGAAATTTCCAAAAACTGCAGGAATTTGACCAAGAAGAAACAGGGACAACTTAGCAGCTGGAATTTTGTCACTTTTAAAATCCCAAGCATAGGAAAAAGGGTAAAAAAGCCAAAATATTTCCTAAGCTCCAAAATTCCAGCTTGACACGGCATGGATGGAGCAGTGGATTGGGGCTGCCCCATCCCACAAGAAAATGGGAATTCAGGACTCTTGTCACAAGCCAGACAAGGATTGGGATATAAATGAAACCCTTCAGAGAAGCTGCCACAACCCCCAGTGGGCTCTGCACTTGCCAAAGGAATTTTAAATTCTTGGAATGTGGCAGCTGGATGTTCTCCAGGGCCTTTAAAAAGTTTAATTCTTGCGCCAAAGCCATCCTCCAAAGAAAAACAAAAAAAGGCTTGCTGAGTTTTCCTGCCCCAAAGTGATCCTTTGAAAATCTTCCCTCTTTGTACATGCGACTCAGCCATTCTCCCAGTCCCAGAAAAACCCCCCATTCCCAAGATTTCCACACTGGATTATCTCCATTCCTGCTTTTGGGGTGGCTCAGACGCTTTTTTGGAGCTCAGGATTTCCCTAGAGCCTGGATTTATTCCAATATGGGATGCATTTCCTCCAACACTTTTTCTCCCACTCTTAAATACCTCAAAACTACACCAGGATCCCATAAAAATTCCCAAAATTATTTATCAGACTGGACAGAGATCTAAAAATCCCAGTCCCAGTTGCTTGAAGCAGCAGGAAAAGTATCTTAAAACACATTTCAAGGACAGCAAAGCACCTTGGGACCATCAGAAGAAACCACTCTGAGCTCATCCTTCTCCTCTTGGTTTCCTCCCTCTCCAAGAGGAGAAAAAAAACTTGGAAAAATTCAACTTTTTCTCTGCCAAAAAGAAAATGTTGGTAAAAGTCCCCAGATCTTGTCGTGTGTTATCAGCCAAGATCTAAAACAATATTTGAAGTACAGCACAAACCCTGCCAAAACAATTATCAGCTTTAGTAATTAATAACTTCTGCCAATCAAGAGTAAGAATAACCTTTATGCTTGTCTCCAGTGGGATCCCAGAATAACTGAGGATGGGAAAGAGCTCCAAGGTCAGAGTTCCCTCCGTGCCCAATGCCCACCTTGTCCCCAGCTCAGAGCTCTCAGTGCCACCTCCAGGAATTCTTTGGACACCTCCAGGGATGGAGACTCCAAACCAATGGGCAGATCTTCATGGAATCGTGGTTGAAGGTTGGAAAAGATCTCTAAACTCATCCAACCATTCCTCAGCACTGCCAAATCCACCACTGCCCCGTGTCCCCAGGTGCCACATCCATGTGGATTTGAAATCCCTCCACGGTTGGGGACTCCACCCTTTACCTGTGCCAGGGCTGGGGAACCTTTTAGGGAAGAAATTTTCCCAAATATCCAATCTAAACCTCATGGAATCCCTGAGGTTGGAAAAGCCCTCCAAGATCAGAGTCCCAGCTGTGCCCAATGCCCACCTTGTCCCCAGCCCTGAGCTCTCAGTGCCACCTCCAGGGGACACCTCCAGGGATGGGCACTGCAACCCTGCCTGGGCAGTGCCAAGGCCTGAGCCCCCTTTCCATGGGGAAATTCCTGCTGTGCCCACCCTGAGCTGCCCTGGCCCAGCCTGAGGCCATTCCCTCTGCCTGACAGGCTCCTCATGATGTCCTCCAGAGCAGCAAACTCCCTTCAAAATCAAATTCCTGCTCAGAAAAATTCCAGGAAGTCCCAATGAAAGGCCAGAAGGATCAATAAACCACCTCTGTTTTTATTGGCGAGCCTTTTATGAACTCATCCATGACCCTCCACCCTGGGAAGAGCTCACAGGCCTGAGCCTGTGGCAGATAATAAAAATAAATGGATTTACTCAACTCCAAAGCTCCCCTTTTCCCCACATTCATTCCCAGAGCTGTAAGATTTTAAGGAGCACACTGGGAATTTGTGGCTGTAGGAGCACGCTGGATGAGGAGATCAGGTTTGCTTGGTTAAAACCTTTTGAAATCCCATCACAGAGGGCGCCTCCCTATGAAGGAGATGTGTGAGGATATTTGCCAAGGCCTCTGGAATTCTCCAGCTGGGAAAAAAGATGGAAAATCAGAATTATTGAGGCTGGAAAAGCCCTTGGAGATCACCAAGCCAAGGCGCTATCCCAGCACTGCCAAGGCCACCGTGGACCCACACCCCAAAATTTATTCCATTCTCCCATTTGTTGGGAGCTTTTCCCAGGATACAGAGAGGAAAAAAAAATATGGACAAAAACCTTTCTTCTCCAATATAATGGAAGATCCAACATTTTAGGATTTCAGAATTCCCAACCAACATCAGAAGATTCCATGCAGTGACCCCACGTGCCAGACCCACACCCCAAAATTTATTCCATTCTGTCTCCTGAGAGCTTTTCCCAGGATACAGAGAGGAAAGGAAGGATTGGAAAAAGCTCCTTGTGCCAGTTTCATGGAAAATCCAACTTTTTTTGATTTTAGAATTCCCAACCAACCTCAGATGATTCTACACAGTGACCACACATGCCCGGCCTGCATACCAAAATTTATTCCATTCTCCCACTTGCTGGGAGCTTTTCCAAGAATACAAAAAAAAAAAAAAA
>JAHXMQ010012340.1:27118905-27129614 GCA_020466415.1 Ammodramus savannarum pratensis | reverse complement strand
TGAGCTTCAAGGCTCCTTCCAATCCAACCATTCCCTGCTTTTTGTCACTTGGATCCCCTCCTTTGGCCTCCCCAATTCCCAGCAGGCAGGATGTGTTTTTCCAAGCTCCCACCCCTCTGGAGCAGCATTTCCCTGCCTCTGCTCAGGGCTCACAACCCCAGGAAACCACAGCTCCTCCAAGGGGAGCAGCTCCTGCTGCCTCAGTGGCATCAGCACAGCACCCAACTCCTACAAGTGGGAAGAAAACACAACCAAACAGAGGCAGGGAGAAATTCCAGAGCTCCTAAAAGCAGATCCTCCCCTGCTTTGCTTCCCGGGAAAGCCACGGCTCCATCACGTTCTTCACACCCCAGCAGCACCGTGAGCACTCCTGGATTTTTCTGGGGAAAAAAAGGATGTGCTCCCATGGCCCTGCCTGGAAGAAGGGTGGCAGGAGGATGTGAGGAGGAGGTGGGATCTCGCTAAGATGTGTTGCAACCTCCAAACAGGAAAAAAAATTCCGGGAGTGTGCAGCTTCCAGATGGTTGGGATGACGCGTGGCACTGGCAGCTGCTCCTTGCTGAGCCTCGGGAATGAGAGTGGGGAGGCAGCACCTGGGAGAAGGGGGGACGTGGTGGGAGGGGCAGAGGTCACCCTGCAGCACGGGGAGGGACTGGGGGAGGACCTGGACACTGTCCCCTGTCAGGTGTGCATGTTTTGCTGCTTGGAATGTGCCATTCCCACCGGGATAATGTGACAGAATGTGCCATTCCCACCAGGATAATGTGACAGAATGTGCCATTCCCACCGGGATAATGTCACCCAAGCTGGGACAGCACTTGGGGGTGAACCACTGGAAAAATCACAGCCAGGGGAAAGCAAAGCCCAAGGAGGGGGAGGTTGGATTGACAAACAATGTCTTTATAAATTCCTGGGATCACTGGGACTGCAAAAGCCACCCAAGATTGAATCCCAGCACTGCCAAGGCCACCACTGATCCTTGTCCCCAAGTGCCACATCCACAGAGATGTTAAATCCCTTCAGGGATGGCAAATCCACCACTGCCCCAGGGCAACCTTTTCCATTAAATTCTTCTTTATCTCCAATGTCAACCTCCCTTGGCACAGCGTTTCCTGTTGTTACTTAGGAAAAAAGCCTGGAAAAAAAACCTGGACAAACCCTCCTGTCACGAATTTCCTGCTCATCCTTCACTGGAAAACCAGGAATTCAAAATCCCAGCCAATCTCTGCTCATCAGATGCTTGTTCCTCTGCTCCCCATGACCCAAATCTCATTCCATACTTTGGAAAGTCTCAGGTTTTGTTTCCAATGACTGGACCTGCCAGCACAGGTGAGAATTCCCAAGGAAAATCAGGAAAAAGCACATTCCTCAAGGCTGGGCAGGAGATTGTCACCATTGGGGATAAAATGTCACCTCTTAGCTACTCAGTTCAGGAAATCCCTTATTCCTGTCCAGGGATAAGTGGCCTTTGGATATCCTGGCACATCCCTTTGGAGCTGGAGAGCACGGACAGCCCAACTCCGGGATCCTGGATAAAATCTGGGAAAAGGACAGGTCTCCACAGGGTGATCCTGCTCCAAACTTGGCAGGATTTTATCCAAAAATCAAACCAGCCTCTCCTGACAGCTGCAATTTATGGAAAAAAGGGCTGCATTCACCTCACCTGAGCGGGGATAAAGTGCTTTAAAAATTCCAGCCAGGAAAGTTATTTCTATGGCAACTAATGGTGCATTCCAAGGCTGGGTGTGAGAAGGTGGGAAATCTGGAATAACAAATGTAAATCACATGGAACATCTCAAAATCAGTCCATGGATAACAAGCAGACATTCAAGAATGTGTTGGGGTGCTCAAAGCCTTGTATCTAATTAGGAGTGAGGTGAATTTTTGGGATTAACAGAGCAATTATTTTTAATTCTCCTTCTTTCTGATAATTCTCATATCCTTTTATTATTCCTCCCAAAAACCTCACTGATGCTGATCAGACTCCATGAAAATTTAGAGGAGAAATTCCAGAAAATTTCCAGCAATTGGAAAGTGCAACCACCACTCTGAACACAGGAATTTCCCTACCTGGAAATAACCCCAGGGAAAAATTTTGGTGGGAAGAGCAGCAAAGAGAGCTGTAAAAATGGGAATATTTGATAAATCTGAAGATCTGTGTTCAAAGGGAGGCCCCCCCCAGAGTGGCATCACTGCAAGGATGACTTGGAGCAGATCAGAGACATCCCTGAGTCATCAGACCCCAAAGAACGACATCCATTGATCCCAAAGTTAAAAGAACAAATGTTGGAAAGACAAAAAAGGCATAAATGTGTGCTTTGGTAAAGCAGGAAGGAGGAGTAACAGAAAGAAAAGGAAAAATAAAGAATTTTTTCTCATGAATTCATTTTTCCTCCCAGAGCCATCACGGGCAGCCTCAAATCCTACAGATTAGAAATCCCTGGGAATGTTCAGGGCTTGGAGTGGAAAATATCCCTGCCCATGGGAGGAGTTGGCACTGGTTCATTTTTCACCTCCCTTCCAGTCCAAACCATTCCACAATTCTGTGATTTTACAAACTCCCAATTCCAGGTTGTTTAATTCTTCCAGCATTGAAACCAAAAGTAGCTTCTGTGCCAAGAACAATTGGAAAATTTGAGTAAACGTGGAAGTGTGAAAGAATTCTTGGAATGCACAATTCCATATTTTATAACCTCATTCCCCAGCATCTGATCAAACAGCAGCTGGAAAACAATTTCCATGCAATTTGCAACCCAAATCTGAGAGCATCCTGTGGAAAAATCAGGAAAAAAAATCGGAATGCTGGAAACACTGTCCCTAAACCAGCACAGAACAAGCTTCCACTGCTTGAGCTTTAAATCTTCTCCTTAAATCTGGAACAATAACGGAATAAACAACAAAAACAGCAATTTCCTGAAGGTCTCAATTCACACTGAAGGTCTCCTGGAGAATTCCCTGCTCCCAGTTCCTACCTGTCCCTTGCAATTCCAAAATAAAACAGTTTAATTCATCACCATGGAAAGAAAATCCCTGGTGATTATCATAATTAAAAATAACTGATTAACGCGGTGTCCTGGCCCAAGGGGGTCACACCAGAGAGGTGCAGCAGGAGTTGCCAGCAATCTTGAGCTTGATATAACAAGGTTAGGCCTGGAAAAACTGAATTTATTCCCAAGTAATTCTGGTTTATCCAGCTGCAATGCTGGGGGTTCCCTGACATTGCTGATCCAGGTGAACAAGATTTCCCAAGCTCTTGGGTTCCCTGCTTCAGTTGTTTCCCCTTCCATAGTTCCAGCTGGATTTCTGAGGACTGGGGTGTGAAGATCCCAGACAATAGGAAAACTTCAGGGATTTTCATCCAAAAATTGTCATCATTATAATTGTTTTCCTTCTCTTTTACCAACCTCCATGGAAGTCAAACACACCGGGAATTTAAAGCACAATATTCCTGATTTTTCCACTAGATTTTCCAAAACAACTCTCCAACAATTGTCACCCTTATAATTGTTTTCCCTTTCTTTTACCAACCTCTTAAGGAAATCAAACACACCAGAAATGTAAAGCACAAATCCCAGGTAATTCTGGTTTATCCAGCTGCAACGCTGGGGGTTCCATGACATTGCTGATCCAGGTGAACAGGAAGACTTTCCCAAGCTCTTGGGTTCCCTACTCCAGTTGTTTCCCCTTCCATAGTTCCAGCTGGATTTCTGAGGACTGGGGTGTGAAGATCCCAGACAACATGACAACTTTAGGGATTTTCACCCAACAATTGTCACCCTTAAAATTGTTTTCCTTCTCTTTTACCAACCTCCATGGAAGTCAAACACATCAGGAATTTAAAGCACAATATTGCTGATTTTTACAGCAGATTTTCCAAAACAACTCTCCAACAATTGTCACCCTTATAATTGTTTTTTCTTTCTTTTACCAACCTCTTAAGAAAATCAAACACACCAGGAATTTAGGGTGCAAATTTAGAAATTTACACTTGAATAAACCCAGGAATTTAGGGTGTAAAAATCTGATTTTTACACCAGATTTTCCAACACAAATCACCAACATTCCTGCTGTTGATGTTCCTCAGGAACACCCAATATCCACCCAACAGCCGGGATGGATCCCCCACCTGGATCCCATTGGATCTTGCCCACCACGCAGACTCTGAAGGTGAACCCGGCTTGTGGAGGGTCTGGGGGTGTGGAGGGGACAGGTGTGGTGGGCAGGGACTCACCTGTGGCCGGGGGTGGCCGGTGACCAGGCAGGTGAGCTCCAGGGTCTCTCCCTCGCGGATGGTGTAGACGCGCTCGGAGTAGCGCTCCTCCTCGATGTTGCAGGCCAGGCCCGAGTGCACGATCCGCACCGTGGGAGGGGCTGCAAGACCAGCAGAGAAACAGGGTCAGAAACACCTGGATCATGAGATCAATGGATAGTCAGAGCTGGAAAGGACTCACAAGGATTGTGTCCCTAAGGGAATCCAACCAAACCACAGAGGTCTCGGCTCAATGATCCAACCAACCAAGCCCTTCCTAGACAACCCCGCTCCTGGGGCTGGCCCTGAAAGGAGGGGCTGCAAGGCCAGCAGAGAAACGGGATCAGAACCATATGGATCACCAAATTACGGGATGTTCCAAGTTGGAGGAATCCCACAAAAATCAAGTCCAGCTCTTAAGGGAATCAAACGCAACTTTGACATTCTCAGCTCCAAGATCCAACCAACCGAGCCATCGCAGATCACTGGGCCTGGCCATGAGCTGTGGGGGCTGCAAGGCCGGCAGAGAAATGGGATCAGAACCACACAGATCGCCAAATTACAGGAAGTTCCAAGTTGGAGGAATCCCATAAAAATCATGTCCAACTCTTAAGGGAATCAAACGTGACCTTGGCATTCTCAGCTCCAAGATCCAACAAATCAAGCCCACCCCAAACAACCCCAGTCCTGGACCTGGCCAAGAGCTGGAGAACTGCAAGGCCAGGAGAGAAATGGGATGAGAACCACACAGAACACCAAATTAGGGATGTTCCAAGTTGGAAGAATCCCACAAGGATCAAGTCCAACTCTTAAGGGAATTGAACACGACCTTGGCATTCTCAACTCCAAGATCCAATGAACTGAGCCATCCTAGACCACTGGGCCTGGCTGTGGGCAGGGGGCTGCAAGGCTAGGAGAGAAATGGGATGAGAACCACATGGAACACCAAATTATGGCATGTTCCAAGTTGGAAGAATCCCACAACGATCAAGTCCAGCTCTTAAGGGAATCAAACATGACCTTAGCATTCTCAGGTCCATGATCCAATCAATGGAGCCCACCTCAAACAAATCCACTCCTGGGCCTGGTCATGAGCTGGGGGAAGCTGCAAGGCCAGCAGAGAAACAAGATGAAAATATGTGGATCATGGCATTATTGGACATTCTGGATTGGAAAAAATCCACAAAAATCAAGATCAGCTCTTAAAGAAATCAAACATGACCTTGGCATTCTCAACTCCTGGATCCAACCAACCAAGCGCATCCCAGACCACTCCATTCCTGGACCTGGCCATGAGCTGGGGGGGGGGGGCTGCAAGGCCAGCAGAGAAACGGGATGAGAACCACATGGATCACAGGATTACAGGATGTTCTGAGTTGGAAAAGCCACAAGGATTGAGTCCAGCTCTTAAGGAAACTGAACCTACCTTGTCATTTTCAGCTCCATGATCCAACCAACCAAGCCCATCCCAGGCCACCCCAGCCCTGGAACCAGCACTGAGCATCTCCCCCACACAGTTACTCACTGTTTACTCAGCACATACTCAGCACCACAAGAGATTTCCAGGGTTTTTATTAATCCCTGGCAATCCCCTGGATGAAACCTTCAGCACCCCTCACTTGCATTCCAAATTTTTTGTTTCCATTTCCAAAATGAACTTGGCATTATTGTTTTTATTCTATATCTTCCTAAATGCATTATCACACTCGTTATGCAAATGAAAAGACTTAATTAAAGCAGGAAAATTAAGCAGGGGAAACAGTGGCACTGATGCTGCTGCTTCCTTTCCAAATCCTGTCAGCGGGATCAGGATTTGGAGCAGGAGTTAAGTTCAGGCAGAACCTTACTTTAATTTCCTGTTGGTACAACCTGTAGTACAGGAATTACTCAGATTTACACGCCGTAAGTGTAAGGAAAGCACGACATTCCTGTCATTACACCTGCATAAATCCCAGCTCCATTTCCACGAGTCTCCAAAGCACATTCCCAGCTCCACGATTTTGCTTCTGAACCATGAAATTCACAGCTATGACAATTTCCAGGGAGTGGATCGATAGGAGAAGGAAACTGATTTACAGACCCTAATAAAAGCACACAAACTAAAGGGCACAAAGTATAAAATGGAATTCTGTGGGATTTAAACACCCGGAATTCCATCCTTTCTGTTCATCCACGTGATGCCAGTGAGCTCCCAGCCCCATTCCCCATGGAAGAGCCTCAAAGCTTCTCCCCAGGCCCTTTGCAGCAGCTGGATCCCCTTCCCAAGGCTGCTTTGCCAGGTCTCCATGCTGCACATCACACCAGCCCTGTTTCTCTGATCATTGTGCAATTCCTCTGCTAAGATCCACATGGAATTCCCGGGATGCAGGGCTCTGGCATCCCTTCATAACCCCCCCTCACCATGGCATTCCAGGTCCAGCCCACACACAGCTCCCTGTGGACACAGCCCATCGTGGGATCCTGATCTGAAGGCCTGGGGTTGATCCAAACCTGCCAAGAATTCCAGTTTCTGAGCCTGGCTCTCCACAGCCTGGAGAAAATGAGGCTCAAGCCAAGGAGGCAGAGGAGGAGCAGGGAATGGATGCTTCCTCCATAGAAACATGGAATGGTTTGCGTGCGAAGGACCTTAAATCCCATCTCATTCCAAGCCAGCACATTCCACTGTCCCAGGCTGCTCCACCTGGCCTTGGGCACTTCCAGTGATCCAGGGGCAGCCACAGCTGGAATGGGAATTCCATTCCAGTGTCTCCCCACCCTCCCAGCCAAGAATTGCTTCCCAATATCCCATCCAGCCCCACACTCAGTTTGAAGCCATCATTCCAGCAAAGCCTCCAGCAAACTCTACTCTTCCTGCCACCACATCCCGAGTTCCAAAACCTCAGGAATTTTCCCTCCTCTCTTTTCCACAAGGTTTAACAAAGAACAACACAGCCCTGCTCCAGCCAAAAATGCTCCCAATTACTCCAAGTCCAACACAATGATGGAATAAAGGTGCTTGGAGCAGCCTGGGATAGGGGAAGGTGTCCCATCCCATGGCAGGGGTGGAAATGGGTTTAAGATCCATTCCAATCTAAACCCTTCTGGGATTCCATGATTCTCTTGTCCCATAGATGCAGTTGGATCTTCCCATGAACATCCTGGAATGTCCTTGGTTAGGAATCAGGGCCATGTGTCATACTCTAACCTGGAAACAATCCATGAATTCCTGACTATGATTATTTTTCCAAGTAGAACAGCAGCACCAACGCTTGGTCTGCTGATTTTTCCCTGGGATTCCTAGGAATGCTGATCCCCCTCCATATCCTCAGGATTTCAGCATCCCAAGGACATGGAATGTGCTCTTTGCTCTGCCATTACCAGAGCTCTGAGTCACCACTGGGACTTCCATCATCTCCCACCCCACGGATTCCAAAATGCAGGAATGCTGAAGCAGAGCCACAGAGCAGAAAGGTAAGCGAGGGTTCAGCACGGCTCATCAAACTTGGGACCAAATTAGAGCAGTCAGCAGCAATATTCCAACATCCTTTTAAATCCATATTCCATTAACATTCCATTCTTATTCATGTTATATTCATCTAACTCCAAATCACAGCTGAAGTGTCCTTCATTTTAGTGGCTGTGCCACTCTCCTGAATCCATTAAATTTGGGAAGGAGCAGGAAAGGGAAAACGCCCCCCTGGGTGTTGTTATCACCAAGGAAAACACTGCTTTGAGAGGAGATCAAACCAATCAAGGGAAATAGCAAATATTCCTCTTCCAGTAAGTGAAAAATCTTATGGTTCGGGAGACATCCCATAATTATGAAATGTCACCTCCCTCCTTTCCTGCAGGAATATTCATCCCAGCTCCTCCTGAAAGCTGCCTCCAGGGATTCCATCCATTAAAACAGTATCAGCTTAGCATTGATTTTGTTTGTGACATTTGAGGAGAATTTGGCTGAGGATTGCACGTGGAAAACGCTGTGTGGATCCTTCCCTGTACCATTCCCGGCAAGGCACAACCTGGAGCAAGGAAAAAACCTGGAGCAAGGAAAGATTCTCCAAGGAAAAGGTAAAACAACAGATCCAAGCACAACCCCCTCATTCTGCTGCAGGAGTTGTGTGATCCCACAAGATTCCCTTTTTCCATGAGAAATGGAAAGGTTCTCCTTTCTGTGTCTCCTTTCTTGGCTGTTCTTTTCCACCAGTTCCAAGTCTAGGTGGGATACTGGGAAGAAATTCCTGGCTGGGAGGGTGGGGAGGCCCTGGAATGGATTTCCCAGAGAAGAAGAGATCCAAAGTTCTGACCCAAAGGAATTCCAGTGGAATTTGGATGTTTTCTCAGCTTGGAAAGTCCTCAGTGGACTCACACTGGGAGGCTTGAGGATGATCTGGTGGTCCCTGAGCTGTGCTGTTAAACTGGGAATGGTTGGGAATTTCCTCTGCTCCAGTTCTTCATGCTGATTTTTTTTTTTTTTTAATGGAAAACGTTATCAGGATCCTTTGAGAAAAGTGGGAATGAGGTGGTGTTTTGGATTGGCAAAATGGTGGAAAGTTTGAGAGGACTTTGGGATTCATTTCAGCTGGAATGAGAAGAGGAGTTGGGAGATGGAAATTCGTGGAGCTGGGAATGGGAATGATTCCATGCAGAGGGACTTGGGGACAAGGGGTGAAAGGACAGGGCCCAGGGAATGGGTCCCACTACCAGAGGACAGGGAGAAATGGGTTATTGGGAAGGAATTCCTGGCTGGGAGGAGCTGGAATGGATTTCCCAGAGGAGCTGTGGCTGCTCCTGGATCTCTGGAATTGTCCAAGGTGAGATTGGAGCAGCCTGGGATAGGGAAGGTGTGGATCCCAGGGGTGGAACAGGATGGGCTTTAAGGTTCCTTCTATCCCAAAACATTCCAGGATTTCGTTCCAGGATCCCTTGGCACAGCTCTTTCCTGGTTAAAAGTTTTCCACACACAGAGATTTGGTCAAGTCCTTGCTGGAAAATAGGGAATTAAACTCTGACCAACATCAGAACTCGGATCCTGGAATGGATTCCCTTCATCTGAACAGTACCAAGATCTTCCTGATTCATGGAATGTGTAGGATTCCTCAAAACTTAATTAAAATGAGAAATTTCCTTTTTTTTTTTTTTTTGGAAATAGGAGATCCATGATGGACCTGCTAGAAAATGCAGGATGGATTTGCCATGAATCAAATCCCTCTCCCCTCCTGCAGCCTTGAGCTTTCCCCTTGAAAATTAATTAGCAGGAGTGAAGCCCCTGTGAATTTCGCGCAGTTCTGCTGCAGAACAAGGAGAAAATAATGTGATTTTCGGAAGAAAAAGGAAATTTAAAGTAATTGCAGGCACTTGGTGCTCTCAGAATTCACTTTTCCCGTATTTTCCCAGCTCTTAATTCTCCTAAACTGCAAATGGAATGACCAGGAATCTCTGAGGTATTGCCATGGGAATGCACTGCCCTCATCAATGCAGAATTTGGAGCATTTTACTGCAGCTAATTTGGGATTTGGGGCTATTTTTCCAGCTGGAGGTGAGGCCCAGTCCACAAATAAATGGATTATTGAAACAGGTTTTTTTAATTCTTCTCTAAGTGAGTTTTTCTTTGGGGAAATTCAAATGCTACACAAGTAGCTTCAATTAAACTAATATTCCATTTATGGAGAAATCTTTCATTTTGGCTCCAAGCTGAGCCAATTTCCAGGTGCCCAAGAGAGGAAATTTCCAGGTGTGATGCTGACCAGGTTTCAAACCAGTTATGTCATTCCTGGATCATTCCATATCATTCCTAACAATTTCCCACCTGCTTTCACCTGATGCCCATGGGAATATTTATTGGGCACTTTCCTCTGAGCTGATCCTGGTCCAAACTTCCCCATCAAACAGGACAAAGTCACCTTTTATCCCATTGGGGCTGATTTTTCCGTGTTGCTCAATACTCCTGCCTATCCTGGTGTTTGTGGAGCCCCATGATTGATGGCATTGCCATCCCAAGGTTCCCAGATAATCAAATCCCACTGCTGCTTCCCAACACTGCTGCCACAAAATCAGGCCTGACCTCATTTTGACACTACAAAGCTTAGCAGTGCTGGGTATATTGGGTTTGGGCTGTCCTAATGCTGTTCCTCCAGGAACAGACAGATTTATGGCTTTTTTCCCACCCTTTACAACTCCTCTCACTGCTGGTTATTGTTCCTGCTGCTGGGCATGTGTAAAAACTGCTGGAGTTCAGAGAGGGATTAGGAAAAGGCCAGGAGAGCTCCTCAGACATGGATGTGGGCTGAGAATATAAAACCATGGAATGGTTCTCGGGGGAAACGTGAAGATTATCCCATCTCACCCTTGTACTCCAGTCACTGATTCTGAGTGTGGGAGTAAATGAAATCCTTCCTGCACAGTGATCCCAGAAATTCCCATTATTCCAGACTTTTCTAATGTTTCAGGCCATGCCTGGGGCAGTTTCTGGCCATTGCCT
>JAHXMQ010012340.1:27044972-27056699 GCA_020466415.1 Ammodramus savannarum pratensis | reverse complement strand
TCCTCAGCTCTGGGACCTGGATAACATTTCCATGGACTCTGGAGACAAACCTCACTTCCTTCCTTTTGGGAAAGGCACAGAGCTGCCTCATGTCAAATAGGAAATGCCCTTTATATTGCCAGACTTCAGGAGCTTCACTGCCTTAAGGATTTAATAAGGAACATCCCAAGGTTAGATGGGATAAACCCCTCCAACCTCACTCCTCCTTGAGTCCCACTTCCATCTGGATGCGGTTACAAATCCTACCTGACGTTTCCCCAAAGGATTGTGAAGAAACGTGTGGTTGATCAAATAAATCCTGCTGGATTTCTCGCTTGGAAGAAATATTTACAAAGGCAAGGAAATCACAGGCAGAGGGAAGAAAGCAGAGGCTGCAGCTTGTCTTTGCTGGAGGCTGCTGGCAGTTTGTTTTTCAAATAGCAAATCCTGCCTTAGGCCTGACCAGGAAAAGCAATAAAAACTTCATTTTCAAGGGAGGAAAAGAGAAATAGGACTTTTAAAGTCTTTCACAGTGGTTGGGGTTTTTGTACTTCTTTTTCTGAATAATTTTTCCTTTAAAGAGAACAGAAAATATAAACTCTGCTGTGAGAGCTGGGAATGTTCACCTGGACAGGAGAAGGCTCCAGGGAGAGCTGAGGGTACCTAAAGGGGCTCCAGGAGAGCTGGAGAGGGACTGGGGACAAGGGACGGAGGGAGAGGGCACAGGGAATGGCTTTAAACTGGAAAAAGGGAGATTTAGGTTGGATATTGAGAAGGAATTCCTGGCTGTGAGGGTGGGGAGGGGCTGGGCTGGAATTTCCAGATTTGCTGTTGCTGCCCCTGGATCCCTGGCAGTGCCCAAGGCCAGGCTGGACATTGGGGCTTGGAGCCACCTGGGACAGTGGGAGGTGTCCCTGCCCCTGGAATGGGATGAGCTTTAAGGTCCCTCCAACCCAAACCATTCTGGGTTCCAAGGTTCCAACCCCACTGATGTGGGTTTAGGGGAAGTTATTTCTAAAGCAGCAGCAGCCAAAGCAGGAAAATGAAATTCCAAGACATTTCCAAGGAGCTGAGACCATGGATTTGCCACCAGCTCCCCTGAGCCTGTGGCAACAAATCTGACCTGGGTGCTGGGACAGCAATGCCAGCAGGAGATGGAGATTTGATTCCAGCCCTCCACCCACGTGAAACCCTTGGAAATGGTGGAAGTGGACACAGATTTTGCCTCTTGGGCCTCATGTTTCCCATCAACCTCGCGTGAGCAGCACCAATCCCATGTGCTGCTGCTTTTTGGGAATGTGCTGAACAGAATTCCTGTTCAGAGTTCATTTCTTTGGGATGAGGTGCATGACACCAAATGCCTATGTTCTCTTTGGAATTCCAAAAGCTCCATCTCCCAGGACAGGGAATTATTCCAGGTGGAACCACTCTCTGTGACAACATCTCACAGAATTTCATCCTCCCAGATGTCGTTTTGTGCTTTCCTCATAAATGTGCTTTTCCAAATAAACGATTTTTTTTGGATCTTAAACCACTTCTTGGCCTCAGAGTTTTCATCTTACTGACTGAAGCTCTGCTAATGGCTCTGTGAACAGCAATAAATATTTGCAGTCTGGATTGGCCCAAATTTATTGCAGAAAGTGGAAACCTCAGGTCAGCAAACAAAGCTGGATTTGTGTGGGGTTTTTTATGCTAATCCTCCAAATTATTAATATGGGCAGGCTGTGGTTGTGGGGGCAGAAATTCCTTCTGTTCAATGGCATGTTTAAATATGCACAACATAATACAATTAAATTATTATTATTTAAATGCAATTAATAGTCCAGCGGAGTGTGTTCAGGTTATTCAGGTGGGTGCATTGACATAATGAATTGAAAAATCTGTTTAAATACCCAAAGTCTGAGTTAAAAAAAAATCAGAGCAAAATGATCTAAAATTAGATTTTTATATCTATTTATAGTAATAAGAACTATTATGGAAGGGATAATGCTTTTATTCATGCTAAAAAGGAGCAGTGTGGGAAAAGGGCGAGGACAATGTCACAGAATTCTGGAAGGAGCTGGGTTGGAAGACCTTGAATCCCATCCCATCGCATCCCATTGAATCCCATCGCATCCCATTGAATCCCATTGAATCCCATCCCATCCCATTGAATCCCATCCCACTGAATCCCATCCCATCCCATCGCATCCCATTGAATCCCATCCCATTGAATCCCATTGAATCCCATCCTATTAAATCCCAATGAATCCCATTGAATCCCATCCTATTGAATCCCATTGAATCCCATCCGAGCACACCCCTGCCATGGCAGGGACACCTCCCACTGTCCCAGGCTGCTCCAAGCCCCAATGACCAACCTGGCCTTGGATATTCCCAGGGATGCAGGGGCAGCCACAGCTGCTCTGGGAATTCGAGCCCAGCCTCTCCCAACCCTCACAGCCAGGAATTCCTTCCCAACATCCCATCAAAATCTTCCCTTTTCCAGCCTAAAGCCATTCCCTGGCTCCTGTCCCTCCATCCCTTGTCCCCAGTCCCTCTGCAGCTCTCCTGGAGCCCTTCAGGCCCTGCCAGGGGCTCTGAGCTCTCCCTGGAGCCTTCTCCTCTCCAGCCTTTCCATCTACAAAAGTCAAACTGAGAAATTCCCCAAATCCAATCTTTTTGGGTGTGTCTAGGTGTCCCTGCAGGCACAGTTCAAGGCTGTGACATTCCCCAGGATCTGCAAACAACGCAGGAAAAGTTCCAGAGATCCCAAAGCAATGTCAGATCTCCCCACAGGGTGACATGGATGTGGATTTATTGTATCCATGGGGCAGAGGGACCAACAAGGAAGAAGGGAAGGGAAGGGAAGGGAAGGGAAGGAAAAGGAAAAGGAAAAGGAAAAGGAAAAGGAAAAGGAAAAGGAAAAGGAAAAGGAAAAGGAAAAGGAAAAGGAAAAGGAAAAGGAAAAGGAAAAGGAAAAGGAAAAGGAAAAGGAAAAGGATGGAAGGTCACGTAGGATATTGATGAACTGAGCAATCCACAGGTGGAATTATGGAATTTTTCCATAGTTTTTTGCTTTTTCCCAGATCTCTTAATGCTCTTCATGCTGTTCCACCTAAAAATTTTCCCTGTCATGGACAACGAGGCTGCTGGAAAATGTCACCTGTTCCTGCATTCTGGCAGGAGTGAGGGATGTGGAACTATTTCCCTATTTTCTGGAATAAAAATTCATCTCTGGGCAGCAGCAGAGCTCAGAGTTTTGCATTCCCAGGATATTTCAGAATATTAATCCTCAGGGCTATTTAAGCAAATACCAAGGAAATAATTGCTGGCAATTCCCTGGCAGCTCCCAGCAAGATTCCCGGGAAGATCTGCAGTAAAACAAATATTTGATGTACAGAAAACATGACAAAACCCACAATATTTGTGATGCCATTTTTTTAATTTTTATTTTCTTTTCTCTGACTTTTATTTAATTGTAGTGAATGAATGGATTTAAATAAGGTTCCCAATGTAGTGAATAAATGGATTTAAATAAGATTTCCTGTGTAATATATCCATGATGCAGCTTTTTCACTTGTTTATTTGAACCTGTTGGACAGGTGAGGTTGATTTTTCCTGCCAGGAATAAGGAAGAAAATACAGCTCAGCCCTTTCCAAACCTTATAATCAAATAGTCTGGGATGTTTCTGGCTGTGGATGGGAAAATTCTGCTGCTCCTGAGGCTAAAATCCAGCACAGGATTGGGGCTGAGGCTCTGTGCAACCAGCCAGGGAAATGGGATGAGATCCACAGGGCAATGTGGTGATAAATCCAATAATTGTGGATTTTTAAGGAATATGACAGGCAGCCTTGTCCCAGAAGGGGGTCAGGCTCTGGAATCTCCAGCTGTTTATCTGGCTGCTTTGAAATAAACTCTGCTCCAGCCAGGATTTCAAGTGGAATTCCCTGGAAATGTCCAAGGCTGGGTTGGATGGGACTTGGAAAACCCTGGGATAGTGGAAAGTGACCCTGCCCATGGAAGGGGGTGGGACTGGATGAGATTCAACATCCCTTGAACCCAAACCTTTCCATGATTCCATGATTCACCTACTCATCCTCGTTCCTGTCCAGTGAGAATTCCATCATGCAGGTAAAACCAGCTGTATCCACCTGTCCACCCCACAAAGGTCACCAACAACTTCTTGAAGGGTTTCAATGTTGTGGATAAGGAATTCCAGCACCTTGGACAATTCCCTCCTGCCCAGCTGAGGAATAAAATAAAACCAAGTGGAAATGATGGAAAAATTCCAGAATTCCCTGCCAGGAGGGGACTGCCAGGGAGGTCGGGCTCTGTTCCCAGGGAACAGGGACAGGAGGAGAGGGAATGGCCTCAGGCTGGGCTGGGGGTGGGGGTTAGATTGGATATTTGGGAAAATTTTGTCATGGAAAAACAATGTTGTTGTCTCACCTCCCAAACCTGAACAAATCCATAAATTGAAATTCCAAAATGCACTTATTAAACTCCTGGACATCCAGAGCTGGGGGGAAGCTCCTCATGGAATGAGAAGTGAGGAAGGTGGAAATTTAAACCTTTGCCCTTTCTGAAGGGCCACAACATTCTTGGCTGCTCCCAAGGTGGAACCAGGGCTGCAGAAGTTGGATCAAATATTCCCTTTATTTTTGGTCGCTTGGCTGCAAAATCCTTGGCTGGCAACAGGTTCCCAAAGCACAGAGAATTTCATACATGGAATTCTGGATGTGCCATTGCTCACACAGCACTTGGAATAAAGAAAAGCAACAGGGTCGTGTTGGGGTTTATGGAATGCATTTGTTTCCTTTCCTTAGGTATTTTATATATATTTTTTATTATTATTTTAGTGCTCCAGGAGCCTCCAGGATGCAGGAAGCCACTTCTGTCCTATTTGTTAGGAAAAGCTGAGTTCCAGGTTGCCCTGGCTGGGAAGGGTGGATGAGCATGACAGATGTGTCCCACAAATCCTTCCAATGTGAGAAACCCAGGAAGCTTTGGCTGCTCTTCCCTCCCTCCTTTTCCCAGGATACAATTAACAATTTCACTGAGCTTTTCCAGGAAGGATTATGGATATTGCCTGTGTTTGACTTGTCCCACAAATCCCTCCAAAGTGAGAAAACTGGGAAGATTTGGTTGCCCTTTTCCCCCCACTTTTCTCAGAACAACAATTTAACTGAGCTTTTTCAGGAGGGATTATGGATATTCCTTGTGTTTGATTTGTCCCACAAATTGCTCCAGACTGAGAAAAATGGGATGGTTTTGTTGCCCTTTTTTCTCCTCCTATACCCAAGACAACAATTTTTCTGGGCTTTTTCAGGAGGGATCATGGATGTTCCCTGTGTTTGAATTATGGATATTCCCTGGATTTGACTTGTCCCACAGATCCCTCCAAACTGAGAAAAATTGGACAATTTTGTTGCCCTTTTTCCCCCACTTTTCCAAGACAACAATTTTGTTGAGCTTTTCCAGGAGGGATTATGGATGTTCCCTGTGTTTGATCCAGTGAGCTCAAAATGAGGGAGTCACCATTTCTGCTTTCACGTTTCCTTGGGGTTTTCCCCCTAAAATTTTATTTGTTATTATGATTCCACCTCTCAAAACTGAACAAATCCACAGAATATTCCAATAGGCACTCCCAAATTCCTGGAGCTGGGAAGAAGCTCCTCATGCAATGGGAAACGAGGGAGAGGTTCTGTCACAGCATCCAGGAAAAAAATAACCAAAACCCACTGGAATTAATTCGATGGAGGCAGAGCAGGCCACTGCTTTCCATGGCAGCTTTCCCAGCATCCCAATCTCCCTCAGCACCAGGAAATGTGCATTATAATCTCCTTCTAGGAATAAAAATATCCTGCATTATAATCTGCTCATCCTCCCTTTTCATCCTGGGATTTGGGAGGGCGGAATGAAGCCAAGGAGTTTTGTACAAATAAACAAAATGACTCACCCAGTAACCCGGGATTAATCCAGAAAATTGCTATTCTGGGATGTGCCACGGAATTAAGGGAACCTTTAGAGGGGAGGACTTGGAAAGGTCAGGATGAGGATTGGGGTCCAGCTGCCAGGAGGGCGGAGAGGAACAATTCTGAGCAGAGGTAGAATGGAATGGAAGGAAAGGTTATTAAAATAAATAAAAAATAGGAAAGTTAATAAAAATAAATAAAAACAGGAAAGCAGGTGCAGGGTAAAAGTGTGATTTGGGAAAATCGTCCTCGGCAGAGGAATTTGCACCACCTTCAGATATCCCAGACAGAATCATGGAATTATTTCAGTTGGAAAAGCCCTCCAAGATCACCAAATCCCAGCTGTGACCAGTCCCCATCTTGCCACCAGCCCAGAGCTCTGAGTGCCACTTCCAGGCATTCCTTGGGCACCTCCAAGAAAGAGCTGGAGACCCTTCTCCCAATATTTAAGAGTTCCTTATTGATATTTGAAATTCTCCTAAAAAACAGGTAAGAAATCATTCCCTTTATCCTTTTGGATGAATTTGGAAGAGCCTGGGATAGCAGAACCCATGGCAGGGCATGGAATGAGCTGATCCCTTCCAATCCAAACCATCTCAGAATTCCAGGGTTCCATGACCTTCTGTTATTTTCTGGTGCTCCAAAAATCTTGGAGAAGAAAAGAGACAAAAAGCCAGGCATGGCACGTTTGCATGGGCAATTATTTCCCTTCATTTACTGCTGTAATTATGGTGAGAGCACATTAAAATCATGCAATTGCATGCATCAAGAGCAATTAGGGCGTGTGGGGATACAATTGGAGCACTTCTACATTTAAACCTGGAATTTGTGTAAATATTTTCCACAGTTTTTACAGGATTTACTCATATTACCCTCACAATAATCTGTGGTGTCCTACATGACCCTACTGTCCTTATACTTGTATTAATATATTTTATATTATTTATATCTTTTTATTGTTATACATTTACATATCTGCTTTTTAATATTTATACTATATTTATAATTACAATTTATATTTATGTTTATACTTTTACTATTTTTCTTTTTATTTGTATTTGTATTTTAAATTTGTATTTTTATTTTTATTTCTACTTTGATTTTTATTTTTATTTCCCAAGAAACTGAAATGCTGCATTTTTCCCACACAAAACCCATGGAAGAAGGTAAATAATCCTGGATTTTCTGGAAATAATGTGGTAAAATTGAATTTTGGTGGATTTGCTCCTCCAGCTGTGGGCAGTGCTGGGCAATCTCTGTTGCTGTTGTTTTAAAGGTGATTTACCAGCATGAAAAATGATCTGTTGGGCCTGATCCTGGTGTTTATTTATTACAGAGGATTATCAAATCCACATTATCCATTGCTTATTTGTAATTAGGCTGGAGTAAGGTTTGCTTCATTCACGTTCTCATCCCATCCATTTTTCAAAGTGTCACCTTAATCTGCTGTAATTACTGAGCGCTTCACACTTCCAGCTGGTTTTGAAACCCATTAAAAATCCAATTAATGCAAAACTTGGGAATTCCTGCCTTGCTGGAGCCCTTGGCTTGGGAGTGAAGTGGTTTGGCTTTGGCTCTGTGCTCTGCAAGGGTCACTCACTTATTGAAAGTTCGTCAGCCCCTCTGCAGAGCTGCTGCTAATTGGGTGCTTGGACTTCATGAGCTTCCCAAGAAAAATAATGCCCTTGTCCGTGAATCAAGCAAAAGAAAATGTCTAGGAAACTCTAACCAATACATCAAGTCTAAACATAATTTTCTTAACTTACTCAAGGCCATTCTCAACATGTTTACTCAGTTTACCAGTAGAAAAATGGCCATTTCCAGAAAATATCCCTTCAAAACTATCACGATTCATTTTGAATCCAGTAGATGGCTAGAGTGTTTACACCAAATTTCTTCCTAAGTCTCCTTAGGAACCTCAAGAATTAGAAATTCTTAGCTCAGTAAAAATGAAATTTTATGTAGCATTTAGTCTTCCTAAGTCAAAACAAAATAAAGGTAAAATAACAAATGTAACCCCAAACCACATTATGTATAGAAATGCAACATCTTAGTACAATTTCACAGCAGAGATAGCCATGGCATCCAAGTTCCATTACAATTGCCACAAAGAATCTTTTCCATTTGTGAAGACAAAATTTAGCCCCCCATCCCACCCAATGTGACAAGAAGTCCACACAACATTAAGAAACTTTCTTTACTGATACCCAACATAACAATACTAAGAAAACAAAGACACAGAAGGAAAAGATCTGTTGGTCAGTAAAATTGGGTTGAATTTCCAGTTGAGCCGGGTCTGATAAAGTTTCAGTGCTGCTGCTGTTTGTCAGCTCCTGGTCACAATCCCAGGAATGACCCTCAGTGTTCCAAAGCTCTGATCTGGATCTTGCTGCTCACAGAACACTGTGACCACAATAAAATTCATCTTCCCCCTTCAAATTCCACCATCTCCTTATCCAGAGGTCCCCAGTTTTTCTCTCACACATCCCCAAATATCTTTCTCACAGCACCTGCAGAGTTTACTGCCCCACCCCTGGCTTTAGTGCCCATAATTTGCTCCTGTCTACAATTATTTTCCATAGTTTTTTTGTCCATGTTCTGGTTCCTCTCCACAATTATTTCCCAGGGATTTGTTGCCCATGGTTTGGTTCCTCTACACAATTATTTTTCATGGTTTTGTTGTCCACGATCTGGTTCCCCTCCACAATTATCTCCCATGGTTTTGCTGTTCATGATCTGGTTCTTCTCCACAATTATTTCCCCACATCTCTGCATTATCCAGGAGCAGCAAGCTCAGCTTTCAACCCTTCACTCTGTTCTTGGCCAGCACCTCAAAACTCTAAAATCCCGCTGTTCCCACCTCTCCAGAGAGTTTGTCCCGTCCTCTGGTCAAAATTCCGGCTTGTAGCCAACTTATTTCCATGGGATCATGATCAGCAGGGATCAAAATAAAAGGATGGCCCCTCCAAAAATTTGGGAACAGCCCCCCAAGTCCTCCTCACCAGCTGAAGGAGAATCACAGAACCATGGAATGGTTTGAGTTGGAAGGGACCTCAAAGCTCATCCAGTGCCACCCCTGCCATGGACAGGGACACCTCCCACTGTCCCATGTTCCTCCAAGTCCTGTCCAACCTGGCCTTGGACATTCCCAGGTCTTTTCCAACCTTGATGATCTGAAGATTGCATGATTCCAACATCACTTCCATGTGAAGATGTGGTTATGGGAAACCAGACCTTGACACTGTTGGCACAATCCTGGGAATTTGGATGGAGTGAGGTTGGGTTGATGAAGCCACTCTGTCACAGCAGGACAAGGAGAAGAGAAAAAAAAAAGAGAGAAAAAAAGGGGAAAAAAGCTCATTTTGGAGTTCTTGAAATTGTCCTGTACATGGCCAGGAGTTGGACTTGATGATCCTTGGGAATCCCTTCCAACTCAGGATATTCCATATTTAGGGAGAGGGTGATTTCCTAGGACACATCACTGATTCCAGGCGCTGCTGGGCTCTGGAAGGGACTCGATGCTGACAGAGCAGTCTGAAAGTCCTTTTAAATTCTTGTTTTCCCTGACTACACTGATTCTCACAGAGGGTAAACAGAAAATGTTGGGGAAAAAAGTCTATTTCAGCTGATTTCCAGATGAAGAGTTGCTCAGCTACCGTGGTGTTGTGTCCCAAAGGTCCCAGAGAATTAAACAGATTGCATTCCAAAATATTTCGCCTGGAAAAGGCATCGAAGTTGGCACTGTCAGCACTGTTGTATCCTTTAGTGTGGGGCTCCAGATCCTTTCCAGGGCTCCTGGAAAGTAAAAAAAAAAAAAAGAGATTTAAAATAAAATTGATTGAAGTCCTTATCACCAAAAAATTGGTGTTGAGGATTTGGAAGGACTGGGAAGAGATGTCTGAGGTGATCCAGGAATTTTAACTGGCATCAAGTGATTAGCCCATGCCAAGGAGTCGGCATCTGGGACAGATGGGACTGAAAAAGGTCAAAATTCAGGGAATACAGGCAGAACTTTAGTCTTATTCTATGAATTTTTTCCAGGTGCCTCACAAATGATGAGGAGAACCATGGTTGGAGCCCCTCTGCTCTGGAGCCAGGCTGGGAGAGCTGGGAATGTTCCCCTGGAGAGGAGAAGGCTCCAGGGAGAGCTCAGAGCCCAAAGGGGCTCCAGGAGAGCTGCAGAGGGACTGGGGACAAGGGATGGAGGGACAGGAGCCAGGGAATGGCTCCCAGTGCCAGAGGGCAGGGATGGATGGGAGATTGGGAATTAGGAATTCCTGGCTGGGCTGGAATTGCCAGAGCAGCTGTGGCTGCCCCTGGATCCCTGGCAGTGCCCAAGGCCAGGCTGGACATTGGGGCACCCTGGGACAGTGGGAGGTGTCCCTGCTCATGGAAAAGGGGTGGGATGGGATGAGCTTTTCCATCCCAAACCATTGTGAGATTCCATGGAATTCTCCTCATTGCCTGCCAGCAAAGGCTTCTCTTTAGGGCTCTGTGGAAGCTCCTCTAGGACTAGGCTCAGAAGCTGAAAATTCCCTTGTCCTCGTTGGAGTTTGAACAGGAGCATATCCATAGGAAAGCCGAGTCCTTCATGCTCTGCCTCTGGAGTGGTGCTTCCCACATGGAGAGGGAAATCAGAGCAATCTGCTCCCAGAGCACAAACCTTAACCCAGTAAAGGGAAATAAAACCCCACACAAAGAAATTGCTGCTGTTACAGTTGTTTTATTGGCAGGAATGAAATATCCCACTCCAGCTATTCTGTTGTTTGTTTTAAGGATAACTTGGTCCTTTAGGGAAGGAATTGGGAATAAATTGAGCAGATTTGTCCAATGTCAGAGAAATATAAATCTTCCCTACTTAAGCTGAGTGAGCATTTGCTGCTTTTCCTGCAGCCAGCCTGGAAAGTGTCCTGGAGGGCATCGCTCACAAATTGGACTTTAAATTGAACCCAAACTGCTCCTTCCATGGGAAAACTGTCTAGTGTCCATAGCCAGGAAGGACTGGATTTTGGGATGCTTGCAAGATGAGGAGCCCTGAGTTGTGGTGGAGCACTTGGGTGTCCCATGGACCTGTTGGCCAGAAGGACATACAGACACTCCTGGAGTGATTTGGATTGGAACAGATCTTAAATCCCACCTCATCCCACGTCCTGCCATGTAAAACCTTCCAGTATCCCAGTGTGTGGAAAATCCTGCTGGGAAAAGCCAATGTCCATCAAGGACTCAGGGGAGTCCTGGAATTTCATTCCAATAAATGAGAGTCCCCTGACGTTTTCCGTCTTGAAGTTTTGGAGGTGCAGCCTCCTTTGATCCTAAACTCTGGCACGTTCCCTCTTCCTTTCCCATTGCTGAGGTACCAGGAAGGTGCAGCCTTCCCCAGCCCCCTGCCCCATATCCCCCCTTGAACCTGGCATTTCCCCAAAATTCAGAAACTCCTCTTCATGCAGCCCCATTTGGCCAAACTGTCCAGGCTCTGGGACAAACCTGGGCTGGAAGTGAATCCCAAAGCTCAGAAACTCCCGTTTGGCAGTTTCAGGAGCAGAACTGTCCAGGCTTTGGGGCAAACCCATGGATGGAAGTGGGGACAGATATCCAGCTCCATCTCAAAGCTGTTCCCACCCATCCCCTCTGCCAGGAATTGTTTGTGAAGACACCAACACACATCTTCCCTACGGATCCCTGTTGTGTTTATGGGGTGCCCTGTGGCAGGAAGGAATGATGGATCTGACTCCGTGTTCTCATTAGAACGCTAATTTATTATTATATTATATTATATTATATTATATTATA
>JAHXMQ010012340.1:26958541-26969312 GCA_020466415.1 Ammodramus savannarum pratensis | reverse complement strand
ATAAATCTTTGTGTAAGAAGCAAAACTAAAATTTAAAAAGAAGCTTTGAGGCAGGCAAGTTCTTTATCTCTGAAGAGAAAACATTGTTTTTCCAAGATAAATCCAGGCTGAGAGCAAATGCTGAGAATTGGACTAGAAAAGTTGGGTAGAGCCACAAGCTCATGGAATTCTGAACAGAATCAAGAGGTTGGAAGCAGGAGGCAGGTGTTCCAGGTGTTGCATCTGGTGGGATGTGCTGTGAATTAAATCAGCTCTGTCTTCATCCTGGGCCTCACCTGAAAGGATTCCAGTGGAACTCTGTGCTTAAACCCAGGCAGCAGTGTGAGTCTAGTTAGGTCAGGGCTGGGCTTGTTTAAAAACCAGAGATTTAGGCCTGGTTTTGTTGACAGAAACAGATAATTTAGGGCATAAAAGCAAATTAATAAAAAATGAAAGGACTTAAGCAAAAGTTCAGTTCCCAGCTCAGACTTTGACGTTCCCTGGGTGGCTCAAGGGACACAATCAGGGCTGAGCCCCTCGTTGGAAATGAGTCACAAAGGCAGAGGGGTGGGAGGGAAAACCTTTCTCAAGCCTTTCCCAGGAAAAATGGGAATGCTCTTCTTCCTTCCCTCTGCCTATTAAGCAGCATAATTTAAAGGATTAGGGGATAATTATGGATCCAGCTTCTGATGACATTAAAAACCAAAAGCAAAGCTGCTTCTCACCTCCACAACCTTCATTTTGAGTGAATATCTGGTGCTGTGACTTTGCCTTTTCCAATTCTCTCCCTCAATCAACATTTTTGCTTTCAGGTCACAAAATAAATCTGATCCTTGGGCCTCGTGGGGCTCAGAAGCAAGACCTCATCTGATATTTAATGATGGAAATCCCTTTTCTGCTGGGTTTATGTCTCTTCCTGAAATGGCTGGGGATGGATGTGATGTCAGGGTTAGTTTTTGGATGACCTTTGGAGGGGATATCTGAGGAGCACGAGGGTTGTCCCCTGTGTCCCTCTCATCCTCCCCACTCCGATGTCAGCAGAGTTATTACAGGGCCACAGCCACGGCCCTGACCCCAAAACCTCCACAGGGAAAGATTCCCAAACATTTAACGAGCTCAAAACACACAAAAGAGGCAGGTCAGCGTTTCAGGCAAAGCTTGAAGGAGAAACTTCTAGCAGGGAATTTAATCCAGGCTTTGTTTGATGTTTGTAGTTCCCACATTTTCCCCTCTCATTAAGGAGTGCTCTCGCTCAGGGATCAGCTACTCCAAACCCAGTCCACAGGGACAGATCCCACCAAGCAACTTTTGTGCCTCAAACCCCCAAATATCAGGAATGCTTTGATTCATTTGCTGGCAATGTTCCTTAGGGAAAGCAGGATCCTCAGGAATAGAGAGAAAACTTTGACCAACTGCTGCAGCAAAAATGATCCCAAAATCAGCATCCACCTCCCATCCTGACCCTTCCAGGTGTATCCTTTACACCTGAGTGCACCAAACCATTCCCACAAAACCCTGACCTCTGGAAGTGAGGGAATGTGGGATTTATGCAGAAAATTCTATTGCAGAGTTACCTCACTCTCTGGAAAATGGGAAAATTCCTATAATTGGCAGTGCCTTTAATCAATCCAAATAAAAGGTTCCTCGAGGTCTCAGTCATTGGTGTGGGTTGAAGGAATCATTGGTTTGGGGTTCTCCTCCCTGGTGCTGACTGGGAACAGCCTGCAGCATTCCCAGCTGCTCTTCCCAGTCGTTCCCAGCTTGGAGTGAGGGTGGCAGGGACAGGGAGGAGCTGCCATTGGAATATTGTCCTCCAGGAAAGCCTTCCTGACCCTCAGGCTCTGCTGGGATGGGAAGAGCCAGCCCTGACCCCTTTGAAGGTTCTCTCATCCTCCTTTTTGTAAATAAATGGAATATTTTCCCTCATCACTCACAGAATCCCACAATCCCAGACTGGTTTGGGTGGGAAAGGAGCTCCAAACCCATCTCATTCCACCCCTGCCAGGGCAGGGACACCTCCCACCATCCCAGGTTGCTCCGTTTTTTTCCAGTTTTCCCTACAAGGAGGATTTCCACAGGTACCACAGTGAGGGCAGCTGGAACATCCCACTGGACACATCCATGAATCCCTGGGAGTCAAGAGTGCAGAGATGTTGGTTTGGGACACAAAACCTCATCCTTCTCCCAGACCCCCTTGGGTGGCCCTGGCACAGGGAACCCCATTTGGTGACAATTGTCACCATCAGAGAAACTCCTCCCTGGATCCTGGGATAACAGCAGGGATGGGAAATAGTCCTTGGCCTCGCAGTGCCAGAGGGCAGGGATGGATGGGAGATTGGGAATTGGGAATTCCTGGCTGGGCTGGGATTGCCAGAGCAGCTGTGGCTGCCCCTGGATCCCTGGCAGTGCCCAAGGCCAGGTTGGGTAGGATTGGAACAACCTGGGACAGTGGGAGGTGTCCCTGCCCGAGGAATTCCTGGAATGGGGTGGGATTGGATGGATTTAAGGTCCCTTCCAACCCAAACCATCCCGGAATTGATTCCATGATCCTCCTGCTGCAGCTCAGATCCAGTAGATGGCGACAGGATATAAAACATTTCTTTGATTCTTCCATGAATTGCCGGCTTTTTATGTCCCATCCATTTAAACATTCCCCCTTTTTAATCATCTTATTTCCATATTTCCACGTCATGGCTGCAGTGACTCCATTTATCTTCCCAATTTTCCCATTTAATTCTCATGCCATGAACTCCATTCCAGGGTGGGGGGCACAGCCAATCTCCTCCCACTGCTGCACATTTGGAGGAGCTGCTCCAGGTTCTCCTTGGTCATCCAATGCCCAGGAGCAAGGAATTCCATCAATATCCTCAGCTGGGGAAATTTGAGCCATCTGATTTCACTTCTAAACCTGGGATGTTGCTTCTTGAATCTGGAAGCAATTTTCCTGATCTCCTGCAGGGTTGGTTCATCCATAAGGATGATCAGCCACCACTTTGAAATGCTCTCCACCCATGGAAGAGGTTTGGGATGGGTTGGTTTGAAGGTCCCTTCCAACCCAAATCATCCTGGGATTCCATTACTTTTATAGCAGAGAAAAGGAGGAATTCTCTTCAACTTTGATCTTTTCTTACCTTGGGCACAAAAATACTATGGAATTATGAGCAATCCGAGCCTTCAGTTTGGAAAATGAACTGGATGTAGGAAAATGGGGGAAATCCTGTAAATCTGGATTCTGTAGACCTCATGGAATGATCTGCTCTGGAATGAGCTGTTAATGTGAACATGAGCAAGACAAGGGGGAATGGCAGCAGGTTTGGATGGGAGATTGGGAACTGGGAATTCCTGGCTGGGCTGGAATTGCCAGAGCAGCTGTGGCTGCCCCTGGATCCCTGGCAGTGCCCAAGGCCAGGTTGGGTGGGATTGGGACAACCTGGGACAGTGGGAGGTGTCCCTGCCCATGGAATTCCTGGAATGGGGTGGGATTGGATGGATTTAAGGTCCCTTCCAACCCAAACCATTCCAGAATTCCTTGAATTCCCATATATTAAGATAGCAATGCAGTCCCACACCTGCAATCCCAAATTCCTTCCAGGATTTCAATCCAAGGACAATCCACGGCATTCCAGTCTGATTATTTCTAATTCTCATCCGAGCTAGCTGAAGTCTCTTTATCCATCATAAACCTGGAATTGGATTCCCACAGTTTGTGCCATTGTCCCCAATTTTTTTTTGGGATGAATCATCTCAAACAGGCACTGAGGTGATTCCTAAATTCCTGGTTGTCATGGAGACAGGAACTGGCCTGACCAACTCCGGCTTCCATGAGGATGGAGTGGGCTACAACCCCTTCTCCCCATCTCCCAAAGACTTCTGGAGCCTGGAATTCTGACATGGAAAAACCTTGGGCAGTTAAACCAGAAGTGCCTGAGATTTGGAAAAGCCATGGAATGATTAACAGCACTTCCTCTTAAAATGGAAAAATCTCTCCTGGATTTTATCCACGACCAGTTTGGTTATTTCAGAGATGACCTCACACTGGTTCATCCCCTAAATCACAAAAATCAAACTGAAAAAGCAGTGATGACCTTCATGAGATCCTTGTGTTCCTTCCAACAAAAATCCAGAAGGGATATCTGTGTTAAATCCTAAATCCTGATTTATAGGAAAGGTCACTTCACATATTCCAGAAGATGTGATGGAAGCAGCCAAATCCCCCAGCTCAGAAGGGTCTGTCAGGCCATCAGCCAATTAATTGTGGGATTTAATATGCCAATAAATTTTTTTTTTCCCATTATTTATACAGCCAGCATCCAGAAAGATTTATTGACTCCTTATGGAAAGTTTTATGGAAAACTGATTCTCCATCTGGAAGTGGAGAAGTTCTTTAAATTTCCCCTAAGTATTAAAAAGGACAAAAGGAAATATATTTACCTAAAATTTTTCTCCTTTTTTTTGGAGCCCAGGACTTTAGATGTCCCAGACTTTCTGATATGGACAGGACAGATTCCCATTCCTGGAGGGATTTAAATACATGTGGATGTGGCACTTGGGGACATGGGGCAGTTGTGGTTTGGCAGTGCTGGAAGTGCTTGGAGGCCATAATCCCATAAACCTAAAACATTCCACGATTCCATTATTTCAGCAGCCTCATGACTCAGGATTTTGGGAAGATGGCAAATATAATCACCTGGAATGGAGTTCTCCATTAAAATGCAGCTCTCTGGGAGCAAAACCTTCCCTACCTTGGAAATTGTGCCAAGCCCTGCTCCACCTGGGGAAGAGTTTTTATTCCCAAATCTTCATTTTCCTGCCAAGATCCCGCTCTTTTCTCCTTCCAGACATTATTTTTAGGAATGACTCATCCCAGGAAAGGCTGAACCTTCCTGGCTGATGTTGACAGCCTCAGCTGGAAGTCAAAAATTCCAGGAATGTTGGAAATAACACACAGGGAATCCAGCCAAAGGAAAGAGTGGGAAGTGTCCCTGCCCATGGAATTCTTTGGGTTGGAATGGATCTTTAGGATCATCTAATTCCAACCCGAACCATTCCATGATCCCATGAAAAACTGTTAAGAGAGAATCACCCAATTCTCCAGGAGCTTTCCAGATCCCAAATTTCCCAGCAGAACTGTGGGCCAGGCAGGTTCATGTTGAGGTTTAAAGGATATTTTTGGGATGCATCCAGCTTTTCTCCTTGAAATGGGAATTTCCTGGTGGGTTTGGAATGAAGCCTCTCTGGTCAGGGTGAATCCCTCAGCTCCATCCCCCCTTGGGGAAGATCCAGAGAAGAGATGAATTCCCTGCCTTTTTCAGAGGAAAATCTTTTCCTTGAGAAACAGCATCTCACATTTCTAAAAGTTTGGAATGTTTGGAAAAGAGAAGTTTCTGTTTACCAGCTGAGTTCCTGCCCTGCTTCCCCATGGAGCAGCAGATGGATGTGCAGGAGGAACAAAAGGAACAAAAAAAGTGGAATAAAAGCAGATGGAGAAATGTTTGGAATGATTCATTGGGAATCAAGGAGTGGCAATTCATTTGTGCCTGGAATTTGCAATTTCTAGCCTGGAAGCCAAATTGTTCCCCTATTATGGAGATTTGGGCTGGATCCAGGCAGGAATTCAACTTCTTCAGGATTTGAGCACCTGCTCGGGAGATTTCCTGGAGCAGGGCGGGAATAATCATGTGCTGCAAGTTAAAGATGGAATTTGGCGGAAGAGCAGCTGCCTGGGATGGGATTTGGAGGGTTGGGATCTGATCCGAGCATTCAGATGGAAAAGCAGGGGAGTCTAAATCCTAAATTCTCCTTTGTAACAGCAGAATGTGTCTCTTAAATGGGTGAATTTTGGATGGGGAGAGATGAAAACTTCTCTCTTTTCCCTAAAATTATATGGAGGGCACAGGAAAATATTATAATAATAACAATAACAATAATAATAACAATAATAATAATATAACAACAATAACTATAACTACAACTATAAATATAACTATAACTATAACTATAAATATAAAATAAATATAAATATATGACCCAAACCTGGTATGAGATACAATGTTCCTTGCCTCAAAAAAAACCCAAAACCCAACCAACTGAAAAAAAACCCAAACTCAAATGAACCAAAATACCCCAAATCCAAATGAGCACAAATCCCTAAACCTGGTATGAGATACAGTCCCAGTGAGAGCTCATCCCAAAGTTCCATCCCATTCCTTGCATCCTTTTATAACACAACTCCCTGGATCCCCCAGAAAACCCAGGAATTGTGGCAAAAATCCTTCCCCACCAACCCCAGCATTATAAACCCTGAGCTCCAAAACTTTCCAACTCTGGCTCTTGAGATTCCTTAAACTCTTCCCAAATTCTCTTTTGTGCAATAAGAACCATCCTGCTTATTCAAGTGAAGGGAGACAACCCATCTTTGTTGATCAGCATCGAGCTCCGATTTATTGATCCATTGTGCACATTTTTATAATCGTGTTAATTAGGTTCATACATATTACAAAACTTGAGCTCATTATTGGCTACAGATTACACACTAACCCCTCCTTGTTTTCAATACTAAAAGTTGTTTTTCTCATCTTGTTATTGACTTGTTATTCACTGTTCTCAAGGCCTCCATGTTTTTCATCTTTCTTTCCCATACCTATTCAAGGATAAAATATTTATTGTTGTTAAAAACCAGGCCTGAGAACTTTTGCTGTTCACAGGTACAGGCCTGAGAACCTTGCTGTTTACAGCTATCTATTACTTTTCAGTCAGCTGCATATAATCATAGTTTTTTCTATAAGCCATGTCTGAACAAAATTCTCCAACACCTGCTCATCATTCCACTCATCCTCCATGAGCAAGGAGCTTCCCAACTCCCAAGAAATGGAGACAATAACTCGGGAATTAACACAACTTTTAATCACCTCTTGATCCATTGCTGGAAGGATGCAAAACCCCCCTCACACTAGGAGCAGCTGAGAAATCTGAAATCATTTTAACTGCAGGGTTTGGGGCTGGTTTTTATTTCATCCTGAGAAAGCAATTACGGAGGGGACAAAGAGCTTTTAGTAATTTTCTTGTTTTGGAATTCAAACCTGATGTCGGAGGAAAGGTGAGCAGGATTAAGGTGCACTCTGAAAGGCTCTTGAGTAATTAATCTGCTCTTTGGGGGATTGAGAACCTCCTGAACTGGATCAAGGCAATGTTTTCCTTCCTTTTCTTGTTGCTGTCAGCAGCTACAAAGTCATTTTGTGATCTCCAGACCCTGAGTAAACACTGGAGTGTGTGCAGGGGACAAATCCCTCATCCGGGGGTGGTTGCTGGGAGGAGTTTTCCAGCCTCCTGCTCTGCCTTCCCAGCAATTCAGTGGATTCACACCACATTCCTAAAGTGTTCTACACCTAAAATCCATTATTTTTCATGTGTCTGTATCCCAGAAAACCAGGTCAGTCTGTGTGGGAATGATGCACCTTTGTCCATTCAGAATTAAAACATCACAGCCAGAGCTGTGGATCAGAAAATTCCCCTTCCAACCTCAATTTTGGTGCCTATTTTTTAATTCGGCTGCACTGTTTGGTACAGGGCTGTTTTAATAACAGGCAGAACTCAGATCCACAGGATATTCTGATTCCATAAGGATCATCCAACCCTTACAGCTACCTGCTTCCATGGAAATCAGAGTCCTGGAATGGTGTGGGCTGGAAGGGATTTAAATCCCACCTCATTCTTGCCCAGATCCAGATTTAATGGGGTTTTTTGCAGCTTTGGATGTGAACCAAAGCCCCCCTAAGGTTCCAGTGTTGGTGCCCAGCCCAGAGGGCAGAGGGGACAGCTCTGTCACCCACAGCAGTGCTGGCTCTGTGGCAACTTCCAGCCTGGAACCTCCCGGTGCCAGCAATGACAAACAGGATGGGCTGAAAATTTAGGATTGGGAAAGCTCCCAAATCCTGCTCTTCCCTCATCCAAGCCTCAAGCAATTCTTGCATCTCACCCTGCAAAATCCCATTTCCAAATGGGATTCATCACCTTTAAATACCTCTTTTCCCTCTCTCCGGAGATTCCCACAATCCAATGGGAATCAACCCAATCCCGGGATCTCTTTGGCGCTGGGAACTCTGTGTGGGACAAATCCAGGTGTGGCTTGAGCTGCGTGATTTAAATCCTGCAGCAACTTCATCTCCTCAGGGCTGAGTGCTCTGGGATCGTCTGGGGGGGATGAATGGGGAACATCCCACCCTGGGAATGTGGGATGGGCTTGGGAAAGGGATCTGGGAATGGGGGATGTGTTTGGAAAAGGGATCTGGAATGTGGGATGTGTTTGGAAAAGGGATCTGGAATGTGGGATGTGTTTGGAAAAGGGAATATGGGAATTCAAGATGTGTTTGGAAAACACATCATGGGATGTGTTTGGAAAGGGGATCTGGGAATATTGGATCTGTTTGGAAAAGGGATCATGGGAACATGGGATGATTTGGAAAAGGGATCAGGGAATCGGGGATGTGTTTGCAAAAGGGATCTGGGAATTCAGGATATGTTTGGAAAAGGGATCTGGAAGTGTTGGATCTGTTTGGAAAAGGGATCTGGGAATGTTGGATCTGTTTGGAAAAGGGATCTGGGAATGGGGGATATGTTTGGAAAAGGGAACATGAGAATGGGAGATGTGCTTGGAAAAGGGATCTGGGAATGGGAGATGTGCTTGGAAAAGGGATCATGGGAATGGGAGATGTGCTTGGAAGAGGGATCTGGGAATGCAGGATGTGTTTGGAAAGGGATCTGGGATATGTTTGGAAAAGGGATCTGGGATATGTTTGGAAAAGGGATCTGGGAATGTGGGATGTGTTTGGAAAAGGGATCTGGGATATGTTTGGAAAAGGGATCTGGGAATGTGGGATGTGTTTGGAAAAGGGATTCCTCCTCCAAGCTACGAGCTCCAAGAGTTTAACCTCAGAGAGCCTTTTCCCATTGCTATCCCTGCTTTAGCTCCAGGATCCAACTGATGGTTCCAAAACTTCTGTGAGGCTCAGAAAACACCAGTAGAGAACGGTGAGGGAACACTGAAGGTAAATTCAGGATCACCAGAACCACTTGGAATATGGAAAAACACACAAAAGAAAACATCTGGGAATGTGGGATGTATTTGATAAAAGGATCATGGATCCAAACACATCCTCTTGGGATGTGTTTGAAAAAGGGATCTGGGAATGCTGGATCTGTTTGGAAAAGGGATCATGGGAATGGGAGATGTGCTTGGAAGAGGGATCTGGGAATGCAGGATGTGTTTGGAAAAGCGATTTTTCCTCCAAGCTAAGAGCTCCAAGAGTTTAGCCCCAGAGAGCCTTTTCCCATTGCTATCCCTGCTTTAGCTCCAGGATCCAACTGATGGTTCCAAAACTTCTGTGAGGCTCAGAAAACACCAAAAGAGAACGGGCAGGGGACACTGAAGGTAAATTCAGGATTGCCAGAACCACTTGGAATATGGAAAAACACACAAAAGAAAAGCTATTTCTGATCTTTTTTCCGTCTATAAACCTGGCTTTGATCAGCAAAGCCATTGTGACTCTTCACAAATAAGATTTGTATTAATGAGTTCATCAAAACCCCAGCCCTCCACTAGATTTAAACCCCATCCATATCCAGGCAGCTTTTAATTAGACATTTAATCAATGCCTTAAATGGAAGAGGATTGTGATTATCCAGCATTAACAGACACCAGATCAGATTTTTCCTGCTGCAATGAGAGGCTCTGAATGGATTTTAATTTTTAGGATTGAACATTTCTTCATTAAAAATAATTTTAAAAAATTTAAAATGGGTCAGCTGAGCTCAGAAGTGGCAGCTCTGCAAAGGTTGTGGGTCTGGCACGAGGAGAGGCTATGAGGGAGGGAGGGCTTTCTGTGGCCATTGATGTCACCAGGAGAGGTGGCACCTGCAGAGATGGGGATGAAAGAGATGAGGAACAGCCAGGGGAGGGGGCAGGGATGGCAGAGAAAGGCAGAGCAGAAGGGACAGAAATAATGGGGTTGAACTCAGCGGGGAGAGCAGCGAAAGCTGAGGAGAGCTGGATGCATGGCAGGAAAAGAGGAGCCAAGCAAGGAGCTGGGGCTGTGGGAAAGAAAGGAAGAGCTCAAAAACCTCGGGAGAGGCACGTGGAACTCTACACAAAGGTCTTTATGGGCATAATGGGATAAATTGGAACCATTTCTGCAACCCAAAGAATCCTAGAATGGTTTGGGTGGGAAGGGACATAAAAGCTCATTGCGTTCCATGGGCAGGGACACCTCCCACTATTCCAGAGTGCTCCAGCCCTGGCCTTGGACACTTCCAGGGGCAGCACAGCTTACCAGGAAAAATAATAACTCTCCAAAAACATCTTTTTGGAGTTAGAGAATTAAGGCATCCCTTTATTCTGGCCAGCATGTGCAATGGAAATAATTTCATCCACACATCGCCTGGGTTGTGCAGAGAAAATCATCCCATCCCTCATGGCCTTCATGAGATTTTTCACATTTCTACATGAGAAACTCAGAGAAATCCCTTGGTTCAATGGTCACTGGTCCCAAATTACCCAGTTCTCAATGTTTGGTTTCCTATTGGTTATTGATCCCTATTCTTGTTTCTCTTACCTCTCTTTTCCCTGGTCTTCAGATTTTCTCCAGCCATGCCAGGAGTGGTTTGGATTTGATGTTCATTAATGTCCTTTAATGGTCATTATGTCCTCTGGATTTCTGGCTGCTCCAGATCTGTGCAGGTGTTAAACTCACCAAACAGGAAAAACTTCCCATTCCTTTCCCCCTGGGCAAAGACACAA
>JAHXMQ010012340.1:26895979-26906997 GCA_020466415.1 Ammodramus savannarum pratensis | reverse complement strand
TCCCTCCCACCCCACCCTTTATCCAAACCCCATTTCCATGGGTTCATCCCAGGGACGATCCAACACCAATTCCCACACCAAATTTATCATTTACCAATAAACTCCGGAATCTTTTCCAGATCCCCCGACTCTCGTCGTTCCTTTTCAACCCAAACATTTACAAATCCTGGATGCTCCCTTCCCCTCAAGGATGGGAGGCCACATTTTGTTATTCCCATGATTTTCATTATTGAAAAATGCTTGGAGTAAAAGCAAGCTCAGCCTAAAGGAGAAAAACTGGGTTTGCTCTGCTCAGAAGAAGAAACAATCAGGAAAAGGAATTTGTGCCACACTGAGCACAACTGAAATAAAAAAATAAGGAAATTATAAAGTTCAGTCACTGGTCCTCAGTCACACCTTTGAAAATTCCATGGATTTCTGGGTTAATTGCAAAAAAAAAAAAAAAAGAGGTTTAATTTAGAATTAATTTTATTAAAATTTTAAAATTAATTTAATTGAATCCATTTAATTTAGAATTAGAACTTAATTTCAATTCTGCTTCAAACATCCATTTATTTAAGGAGAAAACTGGAAAGTATGGAAGCAAAGATCCCAAGTATTCTTTAAAAACCACTCTGGAGTTCGTTATCTAAATTAAGGGATCTGGGGACTGAGTCACAACTTTCAATTCCAGTGTTTGCTAAATTTGTGGAGAAAAAAAATCCTCTTTTTCAGTCGAATTTCAACTGCCAATCTTCCCTAATTGGACATGGAATCAGCTTTTGGACAAGGCTGGAAACACTCGGCCCCATCCCCCAGCAAAGCTGAACTCTCCAAGCCCTGGAATTGAGAGTCCCAAATATTGATGCTCATCCCAAATTTTATTGAGTAAAATCCCCTTATTCCTTGAGCTGTGGGCATGGAGAGGAAAACACCATGAGATGGAATCAGCTGCAATTCCAACACCAAACTTCCTTTAAATTGGATTTTTTACTGCTGGATTTTGTGTTATCACTGAAAAAAAAAAAAAAAAAAAAAAAAAAAATTGAAATGCAGAGAAAATTCTTAATTGGGTCTTTTTTATTTCCCCAAAACCAGATTTTGGCAGCTCTTTCCTTCTGAGCACCACCTGATCCCATGACACATCCATCAACCATCCAGAGGATTGGGATGCTGCTTGTCATGGATAGGGCAAAGCTCCTTGGCCTCAGGAATTCTGTCACTGCCACCACAAACTAAAATTTTCCTTTGGTGTGTCCCAAAATTGACTTTTCCCTGATTTCTCACAGAAAATAGAATTAAAACTATGAACAAATAATGATTTTGGTGATTCCCAGGAAATTTTCTGGGAGTTCTTCCACAAGGATGCTCCAATCTGACAAATCCCAGCATGTGTTTTCCCAAAGTCCCCGTTCCAGGCAGGATCCATTCCAAATAAAATTAATATTAAACAGGAAGGATGTCAGCAAAGCTCTGCTTTCTCCTGGAGGCTGCTGCCTGATCTCTCTGACAGGGAATTATCCAGGAAAATGAAAAGATTCTGACAAGGATATTGTTGAAAACTGATTGTATCTGAATCCAGAGCCAACTGCAAAAGGCTCCTCTTGTTCTGGGAAAAAAAAAACAAGGTGTTGATGGCTCTGGATTTGATCCATCTGGAAAATTCACTCCTTCCAGGAATCTTTCAATAATATTATAAAAAATACCCTTGGATGTAAAGGGACAGACAGGAAAAAGGGAGAAAAACTTGGAATGTTCCCCTGGAGAGGAGAAGGCTCCAGGGAGAGCTCAGAGCCCCTGGCAGGGCCTGAAGGGGCTCCAGGAGAGCTGCAGAGGGACTGGGGACAAGGGATGGAAGGACAGGAGCCAGGGAATGGCTCCCAGTGCCAGAGGGCAGGGATGGATGGGAGATTGGGAATTGGGAATTCCTGGCTGGGCTGGGATTGCCAGAGCAGCTGTGGCTGCCCCTGGATCCCTGGAATGTCCAAGGCCAGGCTGGACAGGGCTTGGAGCAGCCTGGGACAGTGGAATTTGCCCCTGCCCATGGCAGGAGTGGAATGGGATGGGATTTAAGGTCTCTTCCATCCCAATCTATTTCAGGATTCTGTAATTCCTTGGTGAGATATCAACAATGAATCAAAAAAAAAAAGGCAAAAATCCCCAACAAAAACAATAACATGCAGTAAATTTCCCATGAGCTTCACCAGGAAGTTGTTGCTCTCTGAATTATTCAGCTCCTCATTGGCAGAACCTCCACAGAAAACCCTGGAGATGGAAAGGACCCACAAGGACCATTCAAGGTGGGATAGCTCAGGTTGGATGAGTATCCAAAATCTGAGATTCTCTGGGATGGCAACAAGGGAAACAGGAATTTCCTGGATTGGCTCCTTCCTCCAGGGCTCTGCTCCCCAGCTGCTGCTCCAATGGATCCCAGAGACAACGGAATGCTCGTTCCCCTTGGAAAAGCACCAGTGCATTGAGGGCATCCATGGAGTTCTGGTGCATCCTGGAATGTTTCAGGACACAAACCCTTCCATTTGCAGTGCCCAGTATGCTCCAGGTCACAGAATATATTTTTTAATCTATTTTTATGGATGCACCTGAAATCCAGCTCCAAATATGAGTCCATAACTGCTGCATTCACCAAGAGCTCCCGAGCTTCCTCAAACCCATTTTCTCCACAAAAACCCTAAAAATAATATTCAGAGCCTTTCATATTTTATTCTGAGTTGTCGTGTTCCATTTCTTTCAGGTCAAATCTTTGGAATTTTTTTCCTGACATCCATATTTTGATCTGGAAAACCTTGGCCAAGCACTCAAGACATGACCAAGACATCATTGATGTCCAGATGGAAATTTTTGGCCACTGCTCCTGGCATTTTCCTTCTCGATACAATTTGATGGACTAGACCACAGAAAAGGCTGGAATTTCTTTTTTTTAAAGCAAGTTATTCAGCAATTACAATTCCATCAGGGAATATCAGACAGAACTCACACAATTACAGGAGAAATTCCTGTCAGAAATCCTGCCAAATTATACTGAACAGATTTTCTGCTGCTAAAAGAATTAATTAGGAATTAATGTTTTATTTTTAATATTTGTGATGGGTATTCATTAATATAACCAAAATTAATCGCATAAAATGTGCAGATTCTGCCTAAAAAGCAAGGATTGGACAAACTACAAGGAAAAAAATGGGAAAAGGGGGTGAATCGTTAAATACAATTCCAAATGTTTCTCCTTCAAGGACCTTGCAGTGACTCTGATTCATTTGGCCCAAATTTTACCTCTGGAATGCCAAACGGGATTGGTCACCTTGGCTTATGTGGGATACAGCAACAGATGATGGGGAGGGACGTTTCCTCCAAGAAAAACCTTTTTTCAGTGTTCCTGTGGCTCTTCCTCCTTATTTTGTGGAGTCTGTGAGGCAAGAAATTGGGAAAGGAGTTTGGAATGTCCTGTTCCTTCTGGAGCACCGGGGTTTGCAGCCTGGAGGGTTTGGAAAGGATCTTCTGAGGATCTTTTCCAGCTCACCTGAAAGTACTGGAGACAAAATTCCTGAGTGTCCTGAGTGTCCTTTTCCAATTCCTGCCACAAGTGGTGTCTGAATCCGTTGTGGAGATACAAATGGAAAGGAACTGGGAAAAATCGTCCCACGGATCCAGCTGTACATGAGAATATTTATTAAGAAATTTAAGGTTTTTATTGACCTGGTTTCTTCATAATTCCTGTCCTTCCTAGACCTTGTCTTCCCTTGATGTGGGAATTATGGAGAGATTGGATTGGAAGGAACTGGAAGGGGCTGGAAAGACCTGGAAAAAGAGGCAAATTTTGTCCTCTTCATTTTCCCTTCTCTCCTCTCCCTTCTGCTTCACTCCCAGTGCTCCAAATGTGCTCCAGGCAGCAGGAGGTGACCTTGGGAAATATTAATTTCTTCTTAATTTAATTAAAAATTAGTTACCTTTGCATGTCCCACTCTTTCATGGTGGCAGTTAACAGCATAATCCAAATTTTCTGTGCCATTTTCATCCCTTTTTCCTGTAAACCGTTTGCAACTCGGGGTCACCATTTCCTCTCAAAATACAAAAAAAAATGGGAATTAAAGAAAAAATAATAAAAATAAAGGATATTCATGTAGGGGAAGACACATCTTGTAAATTAATTAAAGATCTTCCCCTCTGTAGCTCATTCAACATCTCCCTGTTGTCTTTTGCCGTCTCAGATTTTCCCACTAGGAGAAAACTCTTTGGAAGCTGTGGATAAAGGACTACCTGCAAATCAGCTTTATTGATCCACACGTCCTGAAAAATTAAAATAATTGGGAAAAAACCGAAACCTAGAGTTCAAATGGAGGTGAAAATCTTTCTTTTCTCCCTGACCTGCACTGAAAAAATCCTCTCCTGAAAGGTAAAGCTTTGGATTCAGCGTTTTTCCAGGAAATTTGCCATGATTAAATATCCATATGACCCCATCCTGAGCAGGGATGTAAATTGTTGGAACACCAGGATATAATTTTAGTAAATTAATTAAATTCTTTATTTGTGGTGTAATTCAGAGAATCACAGAATAATTAAGGTTGAAAAAGACCCTAAAGACCAAGTCCAACCTAGTCCTACCACCAATTGGAATTAAAATCTGTGTCTAGATGCAAACACTTTGGACAAATATTAAAAGCCACTTTTTTCATCAAAGTGAGCTAAAAAATTCAAATTTCTTTTCAAACGAATTTTTATAATATTTAATTTCTTCATCTCTTTGTCTTTGCACTCTGCAGGAATAATTTGTCTCCTTGTTAACACCACAATAGGATGAGGAAAAATGGCTCTAAAATTAATTCCATGGAGAAATATTCCTCCTTTTTTAAAAGAGTAGCTGGATAGTAACAAATGATCAGGAATTGTGGGGGTTTGAGGATATCGGGGATAAAATCTATCAATAAAGTTAATCCAAAGATTAATAAATTAATAAGCAAGAAGTTGATATCAAACTATGATTACATTTCCCTGCATGCTTTGCTCCTCGAACTGCAGAATTAAATTAAATTACATTAACGTGAAATTCACCTTTTCCTATGAACTGAATAATCGGGAAATATCCTGAGGAACAAATTCCTGACACGACTTCAACACCAAAACACGACACCACAAATCCTGGATCTGCAGGATTCAGAGCAGAGCTTCCCACAGCCCAGGGATAATTCCCACCCACTGGGGATCCACCTCCATTATCCCAAGGATAATTTTCAGCCAGGAGCAGGGAAATTCCAAGACTGGAACAGAGCCCAGTTCCTTGGAGAAGTTTTAGGAGAGAGGAACTCCCTGGAAAAGGGAGGAGCTGAAATAATCCGCTCCTGACAATGAGTTTCCAGCTAATCCCAAAAGGTGGAGATTGGTTTCAATGCCATGAAAGGGGATTCCCTTTCACCTTTTAATTAGGAGAATTTCGATTATTTTAATTAGCCAGCACTGGGTAATGCTGATCCTGGCTTTAGTTGTATTCTGGTTCCACAGGCTGAGGATGAACTGCAGAAAGGAGATTTTTTTTTTTTTTCCCCTCTCAGCACTTCTTGTCTTTCATTCCCATGGAATTTCCTTGTGCTTTTCCCAGCAGAGCTTTGCTTTCCTCAACCTTTCTCAGTTTCCTGCTCTTCCCACCCCTTTCTACTCGGGCAGGATCCTTTTAAGAACCACCCCAGGGTTCCCAGTGAAGCTGCAGCTTTGATTTCAAGTATTTGGGGAGTTTGGCCCTCAAGGTTCTCTCCCAGCTGTTTCCTATCCTAACTCATTTCCTTTTATTTTTTAACCATCTCCAGTAAGTTTTGTCCTGATACTGAACCAGAAAAATGCTAAAATCCCACAGATGTTTCTGGTTTTGCTGAATTTCAAGCCTCACTTCCCACAGGTTGTCCCACAGTGCTTTTACCCCTTCACTGTCCCAACTATCTTTTGTCAACATGTCCTGAAAAAGAAGCAAAACCCACTTTGCTCCCTGACTTTTCACCTTTCCAGTGATTATTATTATTTATTAACACTTTCTTTGGTGTTTTTTTGGGGAGGATTTCCAGGAAATGGATTCAAACCCAAATCCCTTTGGATGGAACATTGCAGCTCCTATGGAATCCTTCAGCCTTGTTCCTCTCACCCCTTTTTTCTGTCCCTGGTTGGATATTCCTGAGGAGAACTGGAAGCAGACTGGAGCCAGAATCCCATTGTACCTTCCCTCTGCTCCCATTCCCTTTCCTCTCTGGGAAAAGGTCTGGGAAAGCTCCTCAGGGCTGTGTGGCCTCTGCAGCTGAAATCCCCTTTATTTTGGGGAAAAAAGACAGTTCCTGTCCCACTACTGCAGCAGGAATAGTGCTGGAAAAACAGGAATTGGAACTAGTGCAGAGTCACATTTGTTTCCCTCAGTTTTTCCAATTATTTATCATGGAATCATGGGATGGCTGAAGCTGGAAAGGACCTCCAAGACTGAGTCCTACCAATAATTCAGCACCATCACTTAACAGTGTCCTCAAGTGCCACATCCACCTTTCCAGGGATGGGGACTCCCTTTGGACCTGGCAGCCTTTTCCAGGGCTGCACAACCCTTTCCATGAAGGAATTTTTCCTAACATCCAATCTAAACCTTCCCTGGAACAACTTGAGGCCGTTTCCTCTTGTCCTGAATAGAAACAGGAAAATTCCCTCCTCCAGAGGCTTCTTTAATTTGCAGAGTTCTTGAGGAGAATTCCATCAAGGATTGCTGCAAATTCCAAAGCCAGAAGAGTCTTTGAACACAAAAGAGCTGGAGACAGGAAAGAATTTACATATTCCAGTTCAATCCAAGCTTGGGCAGGGATTGGATCAGCCTGGGATGGTGGGAGGTGTCCCTGCCCATGGGATGGGTTGGAATGAGATGATCTTCAAGGTCCTTTCCAACCCAAACCATTCCATGATGATCCTATTCCATGATTATATGTTCAGACCATGTTTCCAACCTTTCTCAGCAAATCACTGGGAATTTTGGGGGAGCAACGTCTTCTTTCTCCCCACATCACTCAGATCAGCCCCTTCTACACAAGAATAATTCTCCATTTTTTTTTTTTAAGGAATTCTATCCCTCTGATTTAAAGCTGCCATTTCCTAATGCAAGATTCTCAAATATTCAAAATATTCATTCCTTAATCGCAGATTCAGCTCTCTTCAAACCCAATATCATCTTCCCTTTCTTTTTTCTTTTTGCAGGCATTGTGGAAAAGAATTCCACTGCTCCATGATAAAAACTTCAGAAGGTTTGAAATATGAGCAGATGATAATTGCAGCTTAATATGCTAATGGGGACTGGGAAGAATAGGAGTAAATTGCCCAAATATTCCTAAATTCTCCATGGCAGGGTAATATGGGAGTATGGACATCACTTATTAATTGGAAATGTTTCCCAGAATTTATTTGACATAGCCATTAAATGGAAACATTGCTGGGGGATGAGAACAATGGGGTTTATTTGCTCAAATCCTTCCTTCAAAATTATTTCAAGCAGTCAAAAATGCACCTGAAAATGGTGTCAGTGAAAAGTGCATCATTTATTGGATGTCTTGAATCTTCCAAGGTGGGAGAGATGGAAATGAACCTCAAAACATCCCTACAAAACCGCTGACATTCCCTGAATGTCCTCAGACAAGGGGGAGATGTCTTTCCCAAGGATTTCACCTCTCCCTAAAATATTCTATTCATCCATCACCCAGTGCCTGATCCCTCCCCATCCCACCATCCTGAGCTCCTCAATTTATGAAGTGCTGCTGCTTTAATTTAAAGGGGTAATTTTTAAACCAGTTTCCGTAAGCCAGCACGAGACTCCGCAGGGATAATCCCCCATTAGCTCATCCCAAATGTTTTATTTCACTCCTGCTGGTTGGGAAGAGCTTTAAGTCCCATGAAAGTGGCCACTTTAAGCTGGGATAAATCTTCCCACTGAAAGGCAAGGGGGGTTTGGCCAAACTGATGGGATTTTTCATGGGAATGAGCAAATCTCAGCTTGGGAGCTGCTGCTGCAGGCTCGGCGTGTCCTCAAAACTCATCCACTCATTAATTTGGGCATCAGGAGCCTGGAGCACGATGCTTTCCCTGGAATGTGATCCAGGAGCTTGGATAATGCCCCGCTTGGAAAATCTGTGGGGGGTTGATAGGGGCATCATGGGCTGGGTTTGGTGTGGAATTAAGGTAGAACCAGTCTGGCTCAGCAAGCCCAAAGTTAAAACTCTGATTAGTGCAGATTTCCTGTCCTATTCCTGCTTGGAATGTGGGGGGATTCCTCCTTTGGGAAGGGGACACCCTCCAAGGGTTCTCCTCAAGGTTAAGAGGAAGAGCCCTGCCCAGGAGTGTTGGTGTTGGGTGAGCTTGATCAGTCTCAACTTAATAATTGTTTCTTTTTGCTGCCTTCAATAAAATTGCTTGAAAGGAATTGTTTTATTTTATTGCACTGCATTAGACTGCGCACTCAATAATTCTAATTAAGATCTTTTGTCTAATCATTCGTAGTGATAAATAATTCATGTTTTTATAAACGGATCTGATTTCCCATCATTAAAACCCATGGGATGAAGTGGCAGAATTTAAACCATTGCCTGGGATTGGATCCAGCCAACCACAGGTGACCCCAAGGAGTTCAGGGAGCAGAAGGATCCTCTCTGCACCTCCTGACTGGATGGGAGCTTCCCTAAAAACCTTTGGAGCTCCCCCTCCACCCCAATAGGACCACAGGGAGTTTCCCCCAGGCAACAGCCCCAGTCTTGCCCAGCTCTAAATCCCTTATTCCCAATGGAGCGTTGTCCCCAAACACACAGAATCACAAAATCCAACCACAGAATTATTAAGGTTGGAAAAGCACTCTGAGGTCGAGTCCAACCATTCCCAGCAGTGCCAAGGCCACCAGTGATCCCTGTCCCCAAGTGCCACCTCCCCATGGCCTTGAAATCCCTCCAGGGATGGGGACATTCCAGGGATGAGGATATTCCCCAGGTTTACACTCGTGCTCTGGGATGGCCCTGCTGGAGCAGGGAATGGGACCAGGTGCCCCCTGAGGTCCTTGCCAGCCTGACCCATTCCATTTTGGGTAAGAATCCCAGGAATCCACAGGAAGGCAGAAAATCCTGTTCTTCCCTCTGCTCCCTGACTTTGAGATTCCCTCTTAAGCAAACCCTCCTCAGCTCTGCATCAGGAGCTGGAAAAATCAACACCCTTCACACCCTTTATACTGCACCCCAATACAGAACCCCAATAAATTCCCAATATTGTGAAAGAACTGAAAGAATGGGATTGAAACAAAGGGATGTGGAACAGCCAATTCCATCGGCAAATCAAAACTTGTTGGAATTATATGAAAGCCAATCCTTGGGATTTTTCCTTTGAGCAACATCCAAAAGGAGCTTCGTTTGAAAAATCTGCCCTGGGTGTTTTTTTTCCAAGCTATCATTCTCTTTAAGCACAGGAAAACTTGTTGGAATTTTATGAAAGCAAATCCTTGGGATTTCTCCTTTGAGCAACATCCAATAGGAACTGGGTTTGAAAAATCTGCCTTGGGTGGTTTTTTCCCAAGCCATCATTCTCTTTAAGCATGGGAATTGCAGGGAATCATTGGCTGGATGTGGGATTGATCAACTCAGTGCTGATCCAGCACAAAAATCTGGGAAAGAAGCTCAACATGGGAATTTGGGAATGCAGCCTGCAGGGAAAGATCCTTCCTGGGCAGAGGGAAGGAAAGAGCTGGAGGAACAGCGGAATTGAGGCTCTTCTTCCTCTTTCCCAGCTTTATATTCCCTAAATTTCCTAAACTCTGCTCCTTCCAAGTGCATCACCATCGAGGCACTTCCTACAGTTCTGTTCCTCATGGAATGGGGGAACAATTGAATCTCCAACATGACAAGTTGATCATTCCTAATAATTTTTTCCACCAGAAAAAAAAAAAGACAGAAAAATCCAATAATCCAAAGCTGTTTCTGACATCCTCCTACCAGGACAACATTGGGATTCACGTATGGAATTACAGAAATATTTCCTAGTGTGATAATTTAATTTAAAATATTACAAGTGGCTTTGGGGTTTTCCTGTTTCCCCAAAACCAAAGGAATTTAAGTCAAAGGTGCATCTCTTAATCTTTGTTCCATTTTGTGCCTCATTGATGAATAAATTTAGGACTTTAATTCCTATTCAAGGGATTATTTCAGAGTATTTTAGGGAATCTCCGGGAATTAATAACACATCTCTGAGAGCCCAAATTTCCAGGATGAACCATGGATGTCCCATCCCTGGATAATTCAATTCCATGTTGGACAGATCTCAGAGCACCCTGGAAAATGGAAATTTTCCCTGCCCTTCTCCAGTAAAGAATTCCTGTCAGAAACAACCCATGTCTGAAATTCCAGAGTTTCCCAGTGATTCCCAAAGTATGGAACAAAATTAATCCCAGTGAGATCAATTTCTACTCTCCTCCTTCCCAAAATGGACCAGAAGGAGAGGATGGAGGAATCCTGTGAACTGTGAGTGGTTAAGGAGAGAAAAAACAAGATACAAAGGAAAAGATTCCTTCTGTAGAAACTGAAAGGTTTGCATTTGGGATTTTTTTTTATCCTGCTTTTAAATTAAAGCTGCATTTTCTCCCGTCTGCAAGTGAGAATTATTTCCAGGTAATCACACCCAGGTTTGTTCTGATGCAGAGGAACCACAACAAACACAATCTGCATTCCTCCCACTGCCCAAGGATGCTGGATAATTCCCTAAATTACGGCTCTGGAAATTTATATGGTTTTCCTGTTCCTTTCAGGGAGCTTTTCTTTACAATCCATGCACAAAACGAGAATGGCATTCCCAAAATTACAGCCACTCAGCAGGGAGGGATAGAAGCAGTGAGAAAGGACGAAATCCAGGACTGGCTCAAGAAAAAACTGGAATTTGGAGCCAGGCTGGGAGAGCTGGAAATGGAGAAGGGAAAGCTCCAGGGAGAGCTGAGGGGACCTAAAGGAGCTCCAGGAGAGCTGCAGAGGGACTGGGGACAAGGCATGGAG
>JAHXMQ010012340.1:26799611-26819116 GCA_020466415.1 Ammodramus savannarum pratensis | reverse complement strand
TTCAGCTCCTGGAAGGTGACAATGAAGTCACCCCAAAGCTTCCCTTGTCCAGGCTGAAGGATCCTAGTTTTCCGAGCCCTTTCCTCACAGCAGAGCTGCTCCATCCCTTTAATCATTTCCCCCCTCTGGAAGAATAAATTCAACACAAGGAGCAAGAAATCTCCTCACTGGGAGCCTCCCACCCTCTCCAGATCCCAAATCCACGGAGCTGCTCCATGGAATCAGCACAACCCAACCCCAGTTCCTGAGGCAGCATCACCCTCAGAACACCCCGGGCACAAAGTGGCTGTGAAGTCACCATGAAACTCCTCTGGGGATTTTGGGATTCTGGAAGAGCTTCCAGAAACACAATCCCAAGCTGGAATGAGGCCCAGACCATTTCTGTGGCAGCCACCTTGGTGTGGGGACTCCTGCCTGCCTGAGCCTGAGCACAGATTAGCAGGAACTAAAGGGGTGGGTGTGAAAATCCTGGAATAGGATGCTGGGTATCAGCAGGAATTACACCCAAATAAAAGGCAATAAAGGTTAAAAATGGGAAGCAGCACAGGAAGGCAGGACCTGTCCACAACACGGGAGAGGCATCTATAGGATGGAGGCTGCCAGACCTGCCCAGGACTCTCACACCAGTAATCCAATTTCCCCAGCACTGGAAGAGGTTTTTACGGAATTCCATCCTCACTGATTTCCTGCCAATAGCCCCGAGGGATGATCCAAATGTTTTGCCAACGAAGTGACTTTGAGCATCCCTTGAGGACGCAGTTCCTGGGAACAAGCCTGGTGTGGAGGTGACCTGGGCTCCGTGTGACTCTTGGGTGTCCTGGGCAAACACAGACCAGGTTCAGTGAGGCACCGGCACCTCCATCCCAGAAAAATATTTCCTTTCTATTTTCCCAGGAAAAGATTTCCTCTCAGTGTCCTTTCCTTTCAATATTTCCTTTCCTTTCAGTGCCTTTCCCCTGCCTCTTTCAATGTTGGGAACATCCCAGGGAACAGATCCTGATAGTGATACTGTTTATGGAATCCTGGAATGGTTTGGGTTGAAGGCACCTCAAAGTCATCTCATTCCAACTCTTCTGCCCAAGGAATTCCTCCCATGAGACCAGGAGACACCTTCCACCCCACCACACATGGAAAAGGAAATATCCATGTTCAACAATGAGAAAACAAAGATTTCCCACAGGAAAAATCCAAAAGAGTGGACTTTTTGCTGTTCCCTGGGAAGGATTCCTTGGAGGAGATGGGGATGGTGACGTGGTCACACCACAAGGGGACAATCCCATGGGAATAGGCCACACATTGAGAATTCCCACTTTGGTGGGAAAAACGTGGGAATGCATTTCCTGCTGCAGTTCCAGATCAGGAGGTTACATCTTCCTCAGTGCACCCAAAATATTTCCAACCATTCCAGCAGAACCAGCTCAGCTCCAGGGAAGAGGAGACCAAGGCCACACCACCAGCGCTGCTTTTCCATGGGGATTTTAAACCTGAGGAGTCAAAGTGGGGACATTTTCCTGCTGTCACTGTATCCCATTCCCACAGGCACTCAGTGCCTCCACTCTGGGGTAGCTCTGAGCAGGGCCAGATGGATTTTCCCTTCTCCCCATTCCTCAGGCTGCTCCAGAATCCCAGGAATTCTCACTAACCCTCAGCACTGGATCTATTTGAGTGATAAGACTTCCCCAAACCTTATCAGGAACTTGCACAGCCAAGCTGAGGATGGCACTGTCTGAGCTCCTCACCAAGGTGGGGGTGAGAAACTCCAGCATTCCCTGCAACCATGGAAAATGACTTTCCTGAAAAATCCAGGGGACTGAGAGGTCTCAAAGCCAAGCAGCTCACGAGCCCTTGGAGAGAAATTCTGTGTGAGGCACCTGGAGCCCTCCTGGACCTTGGCATCTCCCTGGGATTGGGACATCTCTGGGAATGAGACATCTCTGGGAGTGAGATATCCATGGAAATGGGACATCTCTGGGAATGGGACATCTCTGGAGTGGGATATCCCTGGGAGTGAGACATCTCTGGGAGTGAGACATTCCTGGGAATGGAACATCCCTGGGAGTGGGGCAACCTGGGAATGGGACATTCCTGGCAGTGGGACAACCTGGGAATGGGACAATGTGGGAGTGGGCTATCCATGAGAATGGGACATCTCTGAGAGTGGGACATCTCTGGAAGTGAGATATCCATGGAAATGGGGCATCTCTGGGAATGGGACAACCTGGAAGTGGGACAACCTGGCAGTGGGACAACCTGGGAATGGGACAATGTGGGAGTGGGCTATCCATGAGAATGGGACATCTCTGAGTGGGACATCTCTGGGAGTTGGACAACCTGGGAATGGGACATCCCTAGGCATGGGATATTCCTAAAAATGGGACATCCCTGGGAGTGGGACAACTTGGGAATGGGATATCTCTGGGAATGGGAAATCCCTGGCATTGGGACATCTCTGGGAGTGGGACAACCTGGGAATAGGACATTCCTGTGAGTGGGATTATCCCTAGGAGTAGAACATCCCTGAGAATGGGACACCTTTGGGATTGGGACATCCCTGAGAGTGGGACACCTCTGGGAGTGAGACATTCCTGGGAGTGGGACATCCCTGAGTGGAACATCCCTCTGAATGTAACACCCTTTGGAGCTCACCAACCCTAAAATTTGTGATTTGGGGGATTTCAGAGAGCCATGCACAAAAGCTGGGATGGGACCTGGGCTGACACCTCCAGCTGAGAGATTCAGAAGCTCCCGAGGATGGAATTTTCACCTTTCCATGACCTCCTCTGTGTCCGTGTGGGAATTATTCCCAACACCTTCAGCAAGTGCAGCAGGAGCAGTGCCAGGGCTGCAGTTCAGTCACTGCTGTGCTCACACAGAGCTTCAGTACAATTTACTACAAGTGTTAAATTACTCCATGATTAAGTGCTGCTAAATCCTTCAGGCATAAAGCCATCGATCACATCTTAGGCTGAGCTTGGTAAGGAGAGGCTAAGCAGGAGGGTCTCCCCTGCCCTTTGCACTCTTCTCCTTTTGCACAATCTGTGCAAATCAGATTAAATTGATTCTGATCTGATTTTCCTTTGTATGTTTATGTAGCAACAGAGTGAACCTTGAAATTGAGCTTTGTTAAATTTAAATTAAATCTGGTTTTTCTCATGCCTCCGAGGTTTCTTTAAGTGCTAAAGCCACTCCTGAGTGACCCAGCTTCACCACCACAAACAGCCCTGGTGTAATTCACACCTGGAAACCCCCACTCGGACAAGGAGGGGGTTGGAGATGGAGATTCCTTGGATAAGAGGCTGGGAAGGACGGGATGGGTGGCTGTGAGGCCGAGCTGGGTGATGTTTGCAGCTCCAGTCGGGCACATAATGCAGTGGAGTGGCACAACCCACTGGCAGCAGCAGGTAACAGGTGCTTCCCTTCCTTATCCACAGGATTTCTCTGGAATGCTGCAAGCAGGAGGCTGCAGACACCCCCAGGAGTGCATCCCATGGGAATTGGGGTGCTGCCTGTCAGAAATGCCATGGGCAGCACAGGCTGAGCCAAATCTTGGCTGCAGAAACCCCTCCTAACCTCAGCCCAGGGAACTGGGAATTGTGAACAGCAGGGATCTGTTCCCCGTGCCAAAACTCCCCCAGGAAACACCCTGGAGGTTCGAAATAAGTCATCAGTCTTAATTAGCTTTGCAAATGAATCTGGGCAGAGTTAAGCTGGGCAGATCTGGTTTCAGTGAGAGCTGGAGGGGCTCAGTGGGAAAAGCTCAACCCTTGGGATGGGATGGGATGGGATGGGATGGGATGGGATGGGATGGGATGGGATGGGATGGGATGGGATGGGATGAAGGGATTCACCTGAGGGTACCAGGTGTCTGCTGCTGCTGTAAAAGGATCAGGATCCTCCTCTTGGAACTGAATAAAAATCACGTTTCTGAGCCCATAAGATCGCCAGGAAGTGTTTGCAGAGGTTTTCTCACCGTTCTCTCTTTGTGGTGTGTTTTTAAATTAAAGAATTTGGGCTGATTTGGGCAGAAGGGAAGGTGGGATGAGAGTAGGAGGAGCTGCAGATCTGACCTTGCATGGATCCAACAGCAGAGCAAACACCACAAGCCACCTGCCCCAAACCTTAAATCTGAGTCAACCCCACACCAAATCCAGTGCACCTCATGGAAACTGCCCATGGCAGGGGTGGAATTCCCTGGGGAGGGTGGGAGGCTCCCAGTGAGGAATTTCTTGCTCCTTGTGTTGAATTTATTCTTCTAGAGGGGACCAATGATTCAAGGGATGCTGTGAGGAAAGGCTGGGAAAATTGGGATCCTTAAGCCTGGACAAGAGAAGCTTTGGGGTGACTTCATTGTCACCTTCCAGGAGCTGAAAGAAACAAGGAGAGAAACTAATTCCAAGAGCCTGGAGCGCCAGGACACAGGGAATGGCTTCAAAGTGCCGGAGGGCAGGGTCAGATGGGATATTGGGAAGGAATTCCTGGCTGTGAGGGTGGTGGGGTGTTGGAATTGCTTTCCCAGATTTGCTGTGGCTGCCCCTGGATCCCTAGAAGTGTCCAAGGCCTGGCTGGACATTGAGGCTGTCCCAATGGAGCCACCTGTCCCATGGAGGTGACCTGGGAGAGAAGAAATGCCCAGGAGGGTGTCCAGAGTGAAAACATCCAAATTTCTGCTATTTATGAGGTAAAATATGAAAATCCCTAAGAATTTGCTGGGTTTTAATTGAGGGTGGGAGGCTCCAGGTTTGGCATTCAGTGCAGCAGCTCAGGGTGGTGTCCCCATCCCAGGACATCTGTGAGGGTGCTCTGGCACAGCCTGCACCAATCCCAGCTTCAGCAGAGGGGATGTGCCCTGAGCAGGAAGGCAGCAAACCCCAAACCTCATTAAAGAAAAGCTTAATTGGCATCATTCACTTTGCACCAGGCTTTGGTGTTTTCCAGGAGCTCAGGGGTGGGATCCCATGGAAAGAGGGTGGGTGCTCCCCAGTGAAGGGTGTCTGCTCAATGCTGATCCTCTCCCAGCTTCTCACAGCAGATTTTGGGGTGGAATAATTTGTGATCCTCTGCCTGGAAAGCAAAAAAAAAAAAAAAAAAAAAAAAAAAAGAAGGATTGATGCACAGGGTGAGTGTGGAAAACATTTTGAGTGGTCTGGGATAGTGGGAGGTGTCCCTGCCCCTGCAGGGGGTGGGACTGGATGAGCTTTAAAGGGTCACCCCAGCACCCAGCAGGGTCCCATTCCCAGGGCGTTCCTTTACATGAAATTATGAAATCCCAGAATCCTGGAAGGGTTTGGGATGGAAAGAATCAGAAATCCCACCCAGTTCCACCCTTTTCCATGGGCAGGGACACCTCCCACCATCCCAGGCTGCTCCAAGCCCCAATGTCCAACCCAGGGATCCAGGGGCAGCCACAGCTGCTCTGGCAATTCCAGCCCAGCCAGGAATTCCCAATTCCCAATCTCCCATCCATCCCTGCCCTCTGGCACTGGGAGCCATTCCCTGGCTCCTGCCCCTCCATCCCTTGTCCCCAGTCTCTCTCCTGGAGCCCCTTTGGGCCCTGCCAGGGGCTCTGAGGTCACCTCAGAACCTTCTCCTCTCCAGGCTGAAGGTGCCACCACCCCAGGCTGCAGCTCTGCCATTTGTAGGACATTTGTTCCCTTTCCACACATTCCAACCCAACATTCCTTAATTCCCTTTCTAATGCAGATCAAGCAGCTCCCCGCTTTTTCTGCTCTGATGTGTTAATTTCTGGAAACCAGACAAAAGTCTGTTTAATTTCAACTCCAGGCTTGGTGGAGAAGTTCTCCAGGAGAACTGAGGGAGGAAGAAGAACACGCCAGGAAGCTTCTGAGGGCCCAAAGGTTGTTTGTTTATCTTTAAACCTCGTGCCAAAACAATAAACCACAATTATCCCCATTTTTCACATGCAATTTCCAGCCCTGTAAACCCTTTGTGTTGGAACACATCAAATTCCTGCTCTCTGCCAATCCTGCCTGTTGCTAAGGAACGAGCAGGCAAAAAAAAAAAAAAATCCACGGAGCTGGGGGGACTTGAAAGTGCTCATTAAAAGGCTTTGTGCATCCCTATCAGGGAAATGCTAATTTGGGAAGGCTGATTGATACCCCTGAGTTATCGAGTTCCAGCCACCAGGAAGCAGCTCTGGCTCACCTTCAGTCACTGATGGTACCACCCCCCCCAAAAAAAAAATAAAGGGTTTTTTTTATTCAGGCAACTGAAACCGTTTAAATCCTAAAAAGCTAAAAACACGGGGATTTTTCATGTTCTGCACACCTCAGTTCTGCCCAGCGCCCACGAGGCTCAGGGAATTATTTAAATATGTTTGAAATTCTCTCAGCCACCCAGACTGCAGGGTTTTATTTAAATATTTCCAGGCATGCATTCCTAGGGTACCCTTTGGAGCATCCTGCCTGGCTGGTGGGGGCTGAAATCTGCTGATCCCAACAAGAACTTTGTGCCAAGCCCAGGGCTCCCTCCTCCAGGGCTCCTGGTCCCAAAATCCCTACAAAATCAGCCTCAAAATCCCAGTAAAATCAACATCGAAATCCCAGTAAAATCAACATCGAAATCCCAGTAAAATCAGCCTCAAAATCCCTGGAAAACCAACGTCAAATCCCTAGAAAATCAGCATCAAAATCCCAGGAAAATCAACATCAAATCCCTATAAAATCAACATCAAAACCCCAGTAAAATCAACGTCAAATCCCTAGAAAATCAGCATCAAAATCCCTGGAAAATCAACGTCAAATCCCTAGAAAATCAACATTAAAATTCCGGTAAAATCAACATCAAAATCTTGGTAAAATCCACACAGTTCAGCCATTATTAATTTTTATTTCAATGCACGTCAGTGTCATATTCCAAGGAACAATATTTTGGCCTTTTTTTTAAAGCTCTTCCTCCTCTGTTTCAAGCCGGATTGCAGGCTGGGATTGCTTTAAATTTAGGGTTAAAATATCCATGGATTGAGGAAAAAATTTCTAAAATTAATCATTTTGCAGAGCAGAGAGGTGCAGGGTCACACGCTCCATACACACCTAAGGAAAAGAGAATTTACCCCAACTGCCCATGTAAAGGACAACTTAATTTAATTTAATTTTAATATCACTCTAAAATGAAGGTACTACACCAAGTTTCCAAGCCCAAATACTTCAGGATTTCTCAGATTTCCTGTCCTTTTCTGCCTCCTTTTGGAACAGGAAGTGACTCTGGCCTTACCCACTCCCCCAAAAGTGACAGCAGCAAATCACAGCCAGCCTGGGCCCAATCAGTCATCCCCTCATTAATTAGTGAAGCTAAATTAGGAAGGGAACACTTTGCAGTTTAATCAAAGTTACAACACGGTGATTAATGCGCTGAAAGGTTGGGAAGGGCTGACCCAGAAATTCATTCCCAACGGGGCAGGAAAATTAAACATGGGAGGAGTGGCAGGGAACTTCCCAAAGAGCTCAGGGATGTTTATACACCAGTGATGGAAAGGATTTCCCAGCCATGGAGCCAAACATCCCATATTTCACAACCAGGCCCAGACTTTGTTTAAACTGGGGTTTAAATGAAGCTGTAATTTGACCCAGCTCTCACTGAGAATGAAGGATTACAGAGCCATTTATCCAGCAAACATCAGGGGTGTCCCTGTGTCCCCTCTGTGGTGGCACAAGCCATGAACTGTCCCCTAGAGACTGGCACCAGCCACAGCAGCTTTGTCAGGGACGTATCCCTGCTCAAGGAGCAGCAAATCAATGACCAATCCACTTTCCTGCCCTTCCAAGAGGAGACTCCACGCCGGTTTCCATCCTGGCAGCGCTGTCCAAGGTCCTGACAGTGGTGTATGAGGCCCTGGCAGCGCTGTCCAAGGTCCTGGCAGTGGTGTATGAGGTCCTGGCAGCGCTGTCCGAGGTCCTGGCAGTGCTGTCCAAAGTTCAACCAAAGCTGTCCCAGGAGCCCAATGTCACCTGCAGCACCTTAGGTTGTTGGATGAGTTTAAAGAAGCGGTTGGTTTCTAATGGGGCTTTCTGAGGTGATTTTCATTTCTACTTGGGGTTTTGGGGAAGGGGAAATGAGTTAGGAAATGTTCATGTTGTCCCTAGATCGGCCCAGATCGCCACATCCCAGGCTCTTCTAGGGGATATTTCATCATCACAGAATTCCAAAATTGTTTGGGTTGGAAGGGAATTTAAATCCCACCCACTGCCACCCCTGCCATGGCAGGGACACCTCCCACTGTCCCAGGGTGCCCCAATGTCCAGCCTGGCCTTGGGCACTGCCAGGGATCCAGGGGCAGCCACAGCTGCTCTGGCAATTCCAGCCCAGCCAGGAATTCCCAATTCCCAATCTCCCATCCAGCCCTGCCCTCTGGCACTGGGAGCCATTCCCTGGCTCCTGCCCCTCCATCCCTTGTCCCCAGTCCCTCTCCAGCTCTCCTGGAGCCCCTTTGGGCCCTGCCAGGGGCTCTGAGCTCTCTCTGGAGCCTTCTCCTCTCCAGGGGAACACTCCCAGCTCTCCCAGCCTGTTTCCATTACTTTGCATCCAACCAGTAAAGGAAATTCCCAATTCCCACTGGAGCTTGGGAAGCCTATCCAGGTGATCCCAACCCACACCCAAAATCCCATGGCAGCACCCAGGGGAGCACCCAGCACCAAGGGGATGGGAAGGAGCCCAGACAGAGCCCTGAGGCTGTGCCCACAGAGCTCTGAGGTTTATTAATATTCCTGTTTGCCCTGGATTTTTCCATCTGCAGTCCGCGGGAAAGGATTAATATTTACCTTGGTGTAAAGCTGTTTATCCAGCTCTTAACGCCCTGCACGAGCTCAGCTGAGAGCTCTGCTCCGTGCACATCGATCCAGGCTGCTCTCCATGCACCTGGGGACAGCATAGGGAGAGGGACAACCCAAAAATGTTCATCAGGAGCAAATGTGAGCAGCCAGGAGCTGCCAGCGCCACCGAGCAAAGCCCTCGTTAGCAACAAGCGCGGAATTTGGGTTTATTGGAGGTAATTAAACACCAACAGCAGTTGTGCGGCTCAGGGACACAAAATCCAGGTAATTAAAGGGGTTGTGGATAAGGAACAATCAGAGCAAGCAAATACAGACACAGGATTAGAGCCATTTCCAGATTCCTGAAGTTTCTCAGTGACCCACTTAGGCACAGCTCAGACTTGGGAACTTCCCAGGATGTCCTGGGTAGGAAGAGAAAATGGAAGAACTGGGAAGCTCCATTCGGGATTTTTCCACTTAAATTTTGGAATCACTCCTTTTGCAACAGAAAAGTTCAAAAATATCAGATTTGGGGAACTTTCTGGGCTCCCAGGACACAGACCCAGCAAGAAACCCACACGAGACCCTGCACACAACAGACATCACCCCAGGAGTGGGAATTTCTTCCCTGGGAACACAAATATTCCCAAATCATTCATCCCCTCGTGATTACAAAGCTCCCTTAAGGATCCATTTACCATTTTTCTTTCTATAGTGATCCCTGTGATTAATCATTCCCACTTTTTAACCAGTGCCAGCTTCAATTTATCCAAGCTCAGCTCCCACCTCCTGGAATGTGCCGTGTCCCTCCTGTCTAAATGAAGGAGTGACATCATTAGACACCAAGTGACATTAAAATGCCATCAAGGGAACAACCTCACTGATGAAGTCGTTGAGTGCAGTGCATTTCTTTTCCATTTACAGTTCAGGCTAAGAAAAATAGAGGGATTCATCCAAATTTCCACGGAAAACATTAATAAAATCACATTTAATAACCAATGGCCATCAAACAACTGCCTTAGAAATGCTGGAGCCCGGTTAATTGTGAGTCCCTCAATGCATCAGCTTTAAAAAATTCATATAAACATAAAATGGGAGCATTCTAAAGAGATTAACGTGTTTATTAACCACTTTACCTTGCAGGAAATAAATGTCCTGTTCGTTCCTTAGTTGTAACGAGCCTGAATCAAATCCAGAGATTAAAACTGGCTCATGCATGAGGTGTCCAATGGAACAAACCCTCCCAAAACTGTGCAAGTTCAGCTCTCATTATTATCAGGCATTTTTCTCTCTGGTAAATCCCAGAAAGAAAGGAGGAGAAAGCCCTGTAATCATAACCAAGCCCAAATCTAAATTCCCTTTGCACTTCCCTCCCTCTGTGAGCTCACTGTGAACCCAGGGATTAAAAATCCCATTTCAGAAAGAAACACGACATCCAAAAAGCCAAAGAGTTTCACCAAAAAGGGATGGGAAAGGATTAAATATCCTGACCCTGAACCTTCCCTCGTCACTCTTTGGGGCAGAGTGATGGGACTGATCCTTGCTCACCCCAACAACCTCACAAAAATCCTCCCAAACTCTCTATAAATGCAGCTCATGGAGCCTTCCCGGTGTTTTGGGAGCAGCCAGAATTTGCCTGCATTCATGGCACAGGAGAAGAATTCTTTGCCTCATGTGATTGTCTCACTTCAAAACCAAACCCTCTCTAACAGAGCCCACAATAAGAATGCAAATGGGAATTGGAAATCCAGTGACTGGGAAAGGATGGGACATGTGGGGATGAAGTTATTTTACTACCCTGGAATAAAAGATGGGGAAGGGGCTCAGCTCTTCCTCAAGCCCCCCTGACACTTTTTGGGGAGCAGAAATTCCAGCAGTGACCACCAGCAGCTGTTCATGGGGTGTTTTATCCCCAGTTCAATTGTACATTAATATTTTTCCCCTTTTACAAAAGGGCACCCTGCCACAGTCAGCCTTGCTCTGACTACAAAGAAGGCTCAGGCATTCATTTTCTCCCAATCCAATATAAATTTCACTTTGCCTACTTGAATAGTTAAGTCTCTCTATAGTAAAACTCCAGGAATTTATGGTTTATTTTAAAAGGCCGTGGAGGAGAAGGTGAGGATCCAGAGCTTTATTGAGCTGGCTGCAGCTTTATTTCCCAGCTATTAAGGAGTCATTCATTACCCCCTGCATTATTCTAACATATGGATTTTTCACTAACCTGGCTGCAAAGTCACTCTGGTGCTCAAATTTCAAGAGGAATTCGAGAAAAGAATCCTCCTGCAGCCATCCCAAGCAAGGCCTCAGGATTTTGGATAAAATTCTCATCCATGGAAGTGTCCAAGGCTAAGGTGGATAGGGTTTGGAATAACTTGGGACAGTGGAAGACGGCAGGGAATGGAATGAGAGGATCCCTAAAGTCCCTTCCAACCCAAAGCACTCTGTGATTCTCTGATATTAAAATCCTGAAATTCTCCAGAGAATTCCCTAAAAACCCATTTCCCAAGGGATGCGGGCACTGGCAGAAGCCACCCTGGGCTTGCTGGAGACCTGGGCGCTCACTGGTTGATCCTAACCTTGGAAAATTAATATAAAATTAAATGTATCCAGGATGAAATGGTCTCCAGGCTGCATTAGCAGCTTCCCAAAGTTCCCAGCTCCTCCTTGGAGCAGCAGGATCCGCAGAGGACGCGCGGAACGGCGGCGGCTGCTCGGCAGTCGCGAGCGGCTTTCATCGCCAGCGCCATTTATCAGTGTCAGCTTCTTCATCCTCCTGGCAGCAAAATTTCCAGTTCATTAATGGGAATCCGACAGAGTGCAGTGGGGAATGTGCTCTGCTTGTAGGAGCAGCACCCACCCCCAGCAGCACCGGCTCTCCAGAGAGAACGTTCCCATTGCTCATAAATTTTGGAGCAGACGGAATTCAGAGAGGACAGAAAAGCAACAAAATGGGAGGGGTGGGGATCGCTCTGGTTTCTCAGGTTTTCATTTGCAGCCTGAATGTTTTTCTCAGCTTTTTGTGTCGAGTGAAAGTTTTGTCTGCTTTTCATCCCAAATCCTCTCAGGTTTATTTTCAAAGGGATCTGTCAGAAATCCCCCCAGCTCTCACTAAAAGCTTCTCTCCAAAAAGAAAGAGCTTTTCATTCCAAAGCTTTTCTCACCCTCTCTCAGCAGCCAGGCCACAAGTGCTGCTGTTAGAGGGGCTCCTATAAATCAGGTTTCCCCATCCCTGGAAGTCTCCAGGGTTGGATTGGTTTGGAGCACCCTGGGACAGTGGAAGGTGTCCCATCCCATTTCACCACGGCACGAAGGTGAAATGGGATGGGATTTAAAATCCCGACCAACCCAAACCATCCTGGGGTTCTCTGATTCTATGAAACTCCAGCCTTTACTAATTCAAAACACTCCCAACCTTTTTTAAACCCTCTCTCAGGAATAAAGGACCACAAAGCCAAAAAAAACATCATTTCAGAGGCCAGAGTTCCTCACAGGACACGCAGGGGATGAGCCGTGGGACTCCCCACCAACAACTAAAAATAGAAACCCCAAATCAGAGCCCAGCCATAATTATATAATTAAGGCTATAAAGGGACACTGTGTGGAACCTTAATTACTGCACCATGAGTCAGCCTGGCTTTAATCTAAATTTAAGTGGCTGGAAATTGATAAATCTCGTAGCGAACATGCCAGGTGAGTGCCCAACCCAAGGCAGCCCCGAGCTTATGGTCTGGTTCAGCAGGGGGAAAAGGGAAGTCAATCATATTTTGTAAGGTGAGTGTTCATCCCATTAAATTTAGTAATAAAGCAAGGACTCAATAATATTCTCACAGGCTGCTTTCAGGTTGAGTGGTTAATGGATTGCTGGATATTTTTTATGGACAGAGCAGGATCTGCCAGAGCTGTCCAGGATGAATGATTGGAGTCAGTTAAACCCCAAAAAACCCCTCAGTAAAACCTCAAAACCCACAAGCCTTTAGGTTAATATGCAATCATCATAAAAAAAACATTGTTTCAGCTGAACCAGCTGTAAATTCCCAATATTTAAAGGTACCCATCATGCTGGGCAATGATTTTCACATTTCCACCTTAAATTCCGGTGCTGAGCCCCAAATCCTGCAGACACCAAGAGCAAAACCCTCCCTGCCCAGCTGAACTAATGCATTTGTCTCCTGAAATTCGCCATGGAAATGGAACATTGAAGGAAGAGGGAGAGACAGGAAAATTACAGGTTCCCAATGACACTTCCCACAACAGCTCCCTAATCCACCGTGCCGTCCTTTCAGCCCGAGCGCCACCGAGTCCATTTAGCCAGGATGGGAGCATTAAATCCTTCATTTTCCAGGGAAGCGGCGATAGCATCGAAATCTGGTGTTTGAACAGAACTTTTAAATTATGTACTTGAACCGCTCGATTTGTTTAATCAAGGTCATCGAGCACCCAGAACTCGGGGCTGGAGCGTTGACGAGGGGGAATTACCGTCAGCGGCGTCCCAAAGCCAGCAGCTGCAGGAAAGTCACGCTTCTCCAAGAGCCTGAAGTGACACTTTAATTACTTGGGCAAATTTGAGCTGCTCAGAGTGTGTCGCTGGTGCTGCTCCACGAATTTTGTTGCTGCTGCTCCACAAATTTTGTTGCTGCTGCTCCACGAATTTTGTTGCTGCTACTCCACGAATTTTGTCGCTGCTGCTCCACACGTTTTTCCAACACGGCTCATCAGCACTCAGCTCCAGCAGCAGGATTTATCCCACAGCCACGGATCCCAGAACCACACAAAGCCACCTTCTCCAGGCCCAGCAGGCTCCAAAGGAAATCTAGAATCATTATTATCCCATTTTGACCTGATTTGATCCTGTAATTTCACATCCCAGGTGATCAGAACTACATAGCTCATGAGTGATGCATTTGCACTTTGTTCCCATTGAATCCCAGATTTTTTGGGGTTGGAAGAGACCTTACAGCTCTCAATCCCAAATCCCTGCTGTGGGCAGGGAGCCCTTCCTCTAGACCAGGCTCAGAACTCTGAATTTTCTTTCTAGAAATCCTTTTTGGGCAGAAACCTTTGAAGAATAAACCAGAAAATAATACCCATTTTTAAGAGAGAAGAGATATGGATTCTCTGAAGCTGAATTCATCTTTGCTCCCAAGCACCCAGGAAAAGCTTTGTTAAGGAATAAACCATGGGAAGCACTTGTGACTTTGGCATTTCATCCATCACTCATGGGAGAGCAGGGAATCTTTTCCATGGGAAACCCAGCCCTGAGCTTCCCCCAGAATGGATAAGGAACATTCCCCTCTTAGAAGGTTTCATCTCCAGACGGGGGTGACCCCAAGTCACACGTCCAACTTGCTGCTCCTGGGGAAACAGAAATGGATTTTTGGACCATTTGGGACTATTAAAAGACAAAAATAAGAAGGTTAAAAAAGCTCAAAAAGAAAAATAATGTGAATTACCTCATTGTCTGGTCATTACTAGAGGTGTTGTCATGGTGTTTATTTGCTTTCACGCTTTTAGGGGACAATGAGGTAAATTAGAGACAGGAAGATGAGGTGACTGGAGAGGCTGAACAGCAGGAAATTTTCTCCCTCTGATCCCAGGTGTGATCCCAAGCATTCCAAAACACAGCCCTTGAGTTCTCCCTTTAGCTGACAGGTGAATCTGAAGGTTTAAAAGGCAGTGCTTACTGCACACACAGATTCCAGGACACAGGACAGATATTCCTTGAGTAAGAGCAGCTTGAAGGACAAAAATCAGGAGCAAAAATCCAGCCTGGAATTAACAGAGGCCACTGTGGATGTCAGATGTGGAAACATGGCTCAGTCACCAAGCCAGGTCACCAAATTCAATTGGTCCACCAGAAGATGTGGCCTTGAAGGAATTTAGGGACCAAGAGATCTTCTGCTCCAGGTCAATGGATCCTCTTCCACAGGGACATCTTCCTTCAAGGCTGCTGCTTCCAGGCCCTTCCAGGTCAATGGATCCTCTTCCACAGGGACACCTTCCCTCAAGGCTGCTGTTTCTAGGCCTTTCCAGGTCACTGTTGTATGACTTGTGAGGGTTCCTCAGGGTGAGAGAGATGGACGAGAATCTTGCTTAATGATCAGAAGGCTGGATTTATTAATTTATTATATATATTATACATTATGACTATATTAAAAGGAATAGAGAGAAAAGTTGCAGAAGCTGCTAAGCTAAGAATCGAATAGGAATCAAAAACAAGAGAGCTCTCTGTGAATCTGTCCCCCAGCTTGGTCCTGTGATTGGCCCTTAATTGTAAACATGGAACATGGGCCAATCATAGATGCACCTGCTGCATTCCATAGCAGCCGATAAAAATTGTTTACATTCTTCTTCTGGGGCCTCAGCTTCCCAGAAGAGGAAAATTCCTAAAAGAAAAGATTTTTATGAAAAGATGTGTGTGACAGGTCACCTCTGCTGTGAGACAGCACCATGGCTGGAATTTGAGGGGAACAAGGACCCCCAGTTTTGGTGAGGACTCATGTCCAGAACTTTGGATCAAGGGCCTTTTGGTGCTGGAATTCTGATGAAGGATCATGGTGGAGTGCCACACCTCCCTGACAGAATCGTTGAGGAGAAAGATCTTTGGGATCATCAAGTCCCAGCTGTGCCCACCCTGTCTCCAGCACAGAGCTCTGAGTGCCACATCCAAGAATTCCTTGGGCACCTCCAGGGATGGGAACTCCTCACCTCTCTCTGACCTCCCCACACTGATGTGAAGCTTCCCTGTTTTTCCCTCTGTGCCCAAAGCAATACATTTCCAGGGAAAAGGCAGCTGCCATCCCTTCTGCCAAGTGGAGAAAAATTATCCCATTCCAGCTGCATTAGAGACCAGGACCTCGAATTATCCTATAACAGAGGAGCCATTAGCTGAAACAATATAGGTAACAGGAGGTTTGTCACATCCCAAACACGGCTCCAAGAGCTCATGAAAGGATTGTAAAGGCAAAATTATTCCATTAATTTAAAACCACGGCTGCCTGACTCTCTCCATAAAGAATCCATGGATCCGGTGCCTGGGGCAAATCAATAACGCTGGGATTTGCCTGCTAACGGAGAAAAAAAAATGGATATGAAAGTATTAAAATATAAAAATACCCTGGGAGCACTGTCATAGGGGAATTAAGTGCTGAAGACTCTTCCATCCCTGTTTCTGATCTTCTGTCCCTGCCCATCAGCCAGGAGAGGGGTGGAACCATCCCAGAAAATGCCTGGGATCGTTCATGTGGAGCAGGGAACGAGCTCTCAGCTCTGGAAGTGCTCGGACACAGAACATTACCCAAGACTGATGGACAACTATTCCCTGTCCTGAAGGTGTTGATGGCCCCATCTGTCACCTCAGCCTCGTGGACTTCCCTTCTCCGAACTGACACCTCCGTAATGGCCCCGTTCCGCTGGGAAAGCCCAGGAATGAGATTTACAGGGACGTTTTCCACCCGGCAGAGCACGGAGCCGTGGCTCATTCACGCCAGGGCTGAGGAGATGTTTCCTCTCCCACCTCCTATGCCCCACTCACGCCACCAAAATCCACAAAATCCAAGGGGAATAATGGGAAATGTCTGTGAAATCACTTTGTGGCCAGCAGGGTATTGTGCAGCCAGGTTTATCCGCTCATTCCCACAATGCAGTTGGGATTTGGGTGTCATTAATGACTTTAATGAGGAATTTTATATATATTTAATTTATTAGAATTTGGAATCCTGCTGCACTGAGTCATCTCAGCAAGCTGTGATTCCCAGCAATTCCTGAAGTGCCTTTGGGAGGAGCAGCAGAGGTTCATGGTGCTGATCCAAACCAAAAACCCCAAAAAATTAAACGTTTTTCCTTAGACACAAGTAGCAGTGAGGGACTGCAGGAGGATCACGGGATCTCCATCATGAAACATTTTCTGGAAATGGGATATCAACAAAGATCAATCCATGACCTTTTATGGGACAGGAAAATGAGCCAGGAAAGATCTTTTCCTTCTGCGTGTTTTCCCTGTGTTCTGCACCACACCCTCTATTTCATGTCCAACAATCTCATCAATCCAGCTCAGGAGATTCCTTTCTCTAGAATTACAGGAACTTAACTCCTGTGGCTGTGTTTTCCCTCCAAATCCTTGAGTTTAGCTGCTTAAGACAAGGAGTTGGTGTTGTTGTTGTTGTGTACTACTACTACTATTATTATTATTATTATCATTATTATACTGCAAAAAACTTTGGTTAGTGCAAGGTTGGCTAATCCCAAGGGAGAAGATCAATTATTAGAGTTTGTTAAACCCCAAAACTCGTAGCTGGAAGGGGCCCAAATCCCACAGGTCACACCCACCCCACAGCATGGACAGATTTCCAGAATATATCCCAGCAAATCCACCAGAAGAAGCCTGAGGGAAAAACTGAGTCTGAGGGCAAACATCAGGCTCAGAGAGAGGAGAAGATTATTTGATTCATCCCTAAATCCTCTCTCATATCCAGAGAGAAAACACTGTCCTGCCAAATCCCACCAGTTCCCCTGTTCAAAGGCTTTTTCCCACTGGTTTGCAATTGAGCTGTTAAGATATCAAAAATCATCTTTAAATGTAGCACTGGGATCCATTTCCAGGAATATTCCTGAGGAATGAGAGCAGGACCCACTGCAAACACTCAACTGCTTCTTTTCCCTTTTTCCAGCCCTGCATCCCTCAGCTGGGACAGAGGAGAGGGGATGAGGATCTGCAATTTGCTCCTTGATGTTGTTTTCCTCAGAAGTCTGGGAAACATTTGTCCAACCTTTGCTTAAAAAACTGTGGAGACTGCCCAGATCTCTCCTGGTGCTGAACCTCACTGAAACTGCCAAGTAACTCCAGAGCTACTCCACCACCCCATAAACCAGTTCCACCCCATTTCTTACTCCACCTCTGTGAAAAACAGCAATTAAGACCTGATGGAAATTCCAAGTATCCTCATGCTTTAGTCTGGATATCACACCCCCCTACCTGACATCTCCAGAATAAGATAAAGAAGGAAAATCTGCCCTGCTGCCCTCCCCAGTCTCATTTTCTTTCAGCATAAATAGGAGCTGGTCTCATTCAAAATGGCTTTGGACCTAAAATGTTCATTCTCTCTCCGTGTGCTGCAGCCAAAACCTCAAACCCACAATTTCCACTCTGATTCCATTATCCTCCTTCCTGATTCCCACAGATGGAAAATACCCTGGATTTGCAATTTACCAACTGTTTGTCTGTCTCTGGGAGAAGCCACCAAACCTCCTTGGCAGGGAATGGGGAGGTCATATCTGAGATCCCTCGAAGCTGAGCCCACACAAGGAGGAAAACTGCAGAACTGAAGGATTGGATTTGGGAATTCCATCCCTCAAGTGCTGCAGTCCTGTGCAGGTGTCCTGGATAAGCAGAGTTGAGAAATGCAGGAAAAGATGCTCAGATGCTTCTGCAGCTGGAATTCTTCATTTCCCCCTCCTCTCCCTTTCCCCTCTGCCACGGTCCCACAGCACCAAGAACTAATTTAGTGCCACAACAGAAAATGTTATTTATTCATTTCCACTACATCTGTGCTTCCCTTTTATTGAGTTCCTTATTTTCAGTGCTCTCCTGTTTCTCCTCCAGGGCAGGTAGATAATTGTTCTCTATCTCTCTATAATTGCAGCAAATTCTCATTAATCAATACAACACCAGGCAGGAATTTCCTGATGAAATCCAGCTTTAGTTGACACCTGAGCTCCTGAACAACTACAAGACAAACCTAATTATCTCCTTGGCTAAGTGAAACCACACACTTTGGAAATGAAAAGCTCTTTTTCAGCTGAGTCCATTTAAAGGATGGAAACTGGGATGAAAGGCTCAGACAGAGCCCTTTAGACCAGGCTTGATGCCTTTAGAGGAAGCAAAGCCTGACTTAGGAATTTAACATTTTCAAGCTAAAAATTTGCCTGGTTTGAAAGTGCAAGATGGGAAAATTTTAATTAAGGGTTGTTTGAGCATATTGGTAATTTACTGGAGTCTTAAATTACTTTCATCCCCATGGAAGAATCGTGTGTGTCACACATGAAACTGGTGTTTCTCTGATTCCTTGATCTATTTTGCAGCTCAAAAGCAGAAATTTCCACATGTGGGAGTTCATGAAAAGTTCATCTGTAACAATCAGAAACTGTGATAATCAAGGAATGATTTAAGCAGGAAGGAAAAATCATCTCACTCCACCCTCTGGTCAGGGACAACTTCCATTGTCCCAGGTTACTCCAAGCCCATCCAACCTGGCCTTGGACACCTCCAGGGATGGAACACCCACAAATTCTCTGAGTAACTTGTTCCAGTGCCCCACCACCTCCCAGCCAGGAATTCCTTCCCAATATCCCATCTAACCCTGCTCCCTTTCAGTCTGAAGCCATTCCCCCTTTTCCTGCCACCCCATGCTTTGCCAAGCTGAAGGCATGATGGATAAATGCTGGCACAGATTTGAAAGCATCTTCTCTTTTTATTAGAGGACAGGGGCAGATCAATCCCCCTCTGGAGCACAGTATCACACGGATTTTTAAGGATTTCAATAAAAATTGTACCAGCACAGATTAAGGATCCTTCGAATCCGCATTTGCTGCAGGAGCTCTCCAAGGTACCCAAGAGGGCTGAGGACAGGAACTGCTTGAGGATCCCACATCCTTCTCTGTGCTCCCAGGAAATTACAGCACTGTGGACACCCAGAGCACTGGGAATATCTCTCTGTCTGCTCTGGGGTGCCCTGACCCCCA
>JAHXMQ010012340.1:26775017-26785588 GCA_020466415.1 Ammodramus savannarum pratensis | reverse complement strand
AAATTCAGCCCAAAATGCTCTCAGGAAGCAGAGTTTGTGCTCTCCTCAAGGTTTCTATGCAAGAGACAGAGGGGCCTTGGCCACAAACTTGTCCTGGACATGTGGCTGCAGAGATTTGGGGGATTTTCATGTTTTCACTATGTTTAGGGACGTTCAGATAAAACAGAATATTCCAAACATCATCCCTGAATTCTTTCCAGAAGCCCTCAGGGCACAGTGCTCAAAATTCAGGCAAATGAGCCCAAAATGCCCTCAGGAAGCAGATTTCTACACAAGACAGAGGCCTTGTCCACAAACTTCTCCTGGATACAAGGATGCAGAGATCTGAGGGATTTTCATGTTTTCACCATTACGGACATTCAGAGTAAATAGAACAGTCCAAACACCATCGCTGAATTGCTTCCACAAGCCCTCAGGGCACAGCACTCAAAATTCAGGCAAAAAGAGCCCAAAATGGCCACAGGAAGCAGAGTTTGTGCTCTCCTCAGGATTTCTGCTCAAGAAAGATTCATTCAGCCTTTCCAGCTCCACCATCAGAGAATCCCACAATGGTTTGGGGTGGGAAACACCTTCAAGTCAATCCCATTCCTCCCCTGCCATGGCCAGGGATAATTGTTACTTTTCCCCTATCCCAGGTTGCTCCAAGCCCTGTCCAGCCTGGCCTCGGACAATTCCAGGGATCCAGGAGCAGCCACCCTGTGCCTTTGGCACTACCAGCCTGTCAAAAGCTGCTTCTTTTCTGCAGTGTGGAAACCCATCCCACAATTTCTGCACCAGGATCCATCAGTTTCACCCCCAGAATCCAACATTTACAGACTCCCAAGGCTGGAGGAAATCACAATCCCAATCCCAGTCCCAAGCAGCGGAGCTCTTGAACATCACTCCCCCTTCTGATTTTCACCCCAAGAGAGTCAGGCTTACAAGACTACCTGCAGAGGGATAAAACCCCCAGTTCCCATTACTGATTTTTCTGATTATTTGAGTATTTACATATTTTTTCCTCAGATATGCACAGCTGTTGTCTCAGCCAACTCCTCCCTGCATCGCTCCAGAGGCCACGGCAGCAATTCCACAATTTGAGCACATGATGATTCCACAATTCAGGACATCATGATCTGACATGTCTTAACCTCCCCATTAAAAAGTTTGTGAGGTAATTTTTACTGAATTATAATATTTACCAAATTCTGTTGGTAAATATTCACCAGCAGAACCCAGGAGATGCACCCAGAGATATTCCCTGTATTTAGGGTAGGAAATAACCCTGGTTTCTCAGGTACAAAGGTCTGGATCTGAGTGGAAAATTATTTATTGGTGTCCATTCCAAATGGAAAAGCCAAAAAGCTGCAGAAGGCAAAAAAGGCTGTCCCAGATTGAGGGACAGCTTAGGTTGGAAATGGATGTGTGCTCCTTCACCACCTGTCAGAGCTGGGGCAGTTCTCTGCTGTTCATGGGGCAGTTTTTTCTTTCTCTCTCCCCCAGCCAACCCTCCCTCCAGGAGATCTCTGCTGTCCATGGCCACTGAGTGTCCCTGCAGGGCTGATCCAATCCCAGCACCCCATGGGGAGATGCTCCGCCCAGGGGAGGAGCCAAGCATTCCTCCCTGGATCCAATCTGAGCCTGGCCCAGCACAGCAGCCTTTGCTCCCGCATCATGGGGGTTGGATTTGTGGAGCACAAACCACGCCAGGAACAGCAGCACGTGTGCCAGACTGGATTTCCATTCGTTGCGAATTCCACAGGCACACAGAGCACCCTTATCCCATATTCCCAGTTATCCAAGTTGTGTCACATCTCAGTGCCACCCTGAGCTCCACAGAGCCCTGGAGTAAACACAAAATTGATTAAAACTGAAAGGCAGGAGGGCTGGGAGCTGATGTGGCTTCCCAGCTCCCTGCAGGCACCAGGAGAAAGGAGCTGCTGGAGGAAGATGTGCTGGATACAGAATTTAAAGGAGGAAGCTGAACTTCTCCCTCACTCAGACACAGAAAAGCCATCCCAGCACCTTCCTCTCCATCCCAGCACCCTCCTTTCCATCCCAGCACCTTCCACTCCATCCTGATCTTCTCAGCTCCAGGTGCAGGATCCTGGCTGGAGGGTGTCCATGACCAACCCTCTGAGCACAGCCCTGTCCCCAGGCCCGGTGGAGCTCATTTGGATTCAGCAGGAGAACTCCAGCACTGCAGGAAGGGAGAGCTCAGGAGGGAGCTGGAAGCTCGGGACAGAGATAATTCCATGGGGACATCCATCTTCTGGAGAAGGGAGCAGAGCCAGGCTGCTGCAGGGGCAGGTGGAGCTGCCCCACTACTCCCAGTGCCTCCCACTCTCCCCACAACTGTTCACACCCACACCAACCTCTCCTAATCCCACCAGCATCCCAAATCCCTCTGCAACCCCCTTAGACATAAAAAATACCACATGAAAACAACCAAGGCCAGCTTGGATGGGGCTTGGAGCACCCTGGGATGATGGGAGGTGTCCCTGCCCATGGCAGGGGTGGGATGGAATGGGCTTTAAGGTCCCTTCCAGCCCAAACCAGTCTGAGATTCTGGGATTCCATGAACTTAAGTGGAATTAAACAGCACACCCCATTGGGTTTCATTTGGTTGGGTTTTTTTGGTTTTTGTTTTTTTTTTTTGAACTCCCTGCTTACGGTGCAAAAAGCCTTCAAACCCAAAATTGCAGTCCTGTTTCATCAGTTACATAATTACTCTGCTAGCACTAATTAGCAGCTGACTGTAAACATAACTTTTATCCCAGAAGACATTCCCTGTTCGGAGCGAGGCTGAAAATGCAAGTCAGGCCCCGCTCTGGTGCTCCTTCCAATGTGCTTAATAATCCTCAGCACTCGTCTGCCCGTGCTCAGGAGGATTTATGGTGGCAAGGCAAGAGAAAAGCCGAGCAATGTTCCATTGGAAATTAGGAGGAAAAGCAAATGCTGAGGGAAAATATGCTCGGATGGGCAAAAAAAAAAGTGTACCTGGGCCAAAGAGTGACAAATTGCTCCTTTTTAGGAGACCTTTTTAGCAGAGGGAGGCGCTGAAGAAATGCCATGTTCTACTCAGCAGAAAAATCAGAGATGGATGCAATTAAATCCCTGAAGGTCTGAGGGAAATGCAGCTGCAGGAATAGGAGCAAAGGGAGGGATCTGCCTGCAGATAATTAAATGTTCATTTTGGTGCCAGCGGGATCACAGGCCCAGATCTTGAAAAGTGGAAACTGGTGGGAATGCAGTGAGGTGGGGATGGGGACAGCCTTCCCTAAAAAAACAAAACAACTCACTCCCAAAAGTCCCTTTCCCTCATTTTCCATGAGGGATGGGGACAACCTTCCCTAAAAAAACAGCTCACCTCCAAAAGTTCCTTTCCCTTATTTTCCATGAGGTCCCACATGGAACACGGGGTGGAACCTGAGGAATCTCCCACCATGGAGAAGTGAGGTGGGAATGGCACTTCCAGGGATCCCACAAAAACCCTGTGGCTTCACAACCTCCATCAACTACCCAAGAAGGGCTGGATTCCCAGGAATCACCGTGGATCCAAGGGGTAACGTGGAGGAGACATTTCATCCTGGGAAAAATATTCCAAGGACTTCATGAAGCCTTGGCAGTGATGGGCTCGGGGTAATTCCTGAAAACTTTAAAAAAAAAATCATTGAGCTGAGGTGAGGGACAGAAGAATCCTTCTAATTAACCATTTCAATTCCAGGTGCATGACCCCAAAATTCCCTGCTGGAATCAACAAGCTCAACATCACTGTAAAGGGTTGATATGGTTTTTACACCAAAAAAAGGCAATTATCCCTTAGCTTAGCTTCACCCTCCAGGGATAAAACACCCAGAGTCCTGGGAGCTGGGTGATGGCATTGCCTGAAGATCCTGAATTAACCATTTCCTGAGGCCAACTTGAGCAAATTACTTCAGAATCCTTAAAAAAATATGAAGTTAAACCTGCCCAGAAACTTTCTGGCTCCAAAGCACAGAAAATCACATTCAACTTCACCCAAAACTGGGAGGTTTCTTCCTCGTGCAAAATAGAAGCTTTAGGAATAGATCAAATGGAATTGATTTAAGGAAAGAACAAGTTAATCAAATTGCTGGATTCAGCACAAATTTCCAGGAGAGGCTCCCCAGCCCCTCCCAAGGCACATCCCACTCCCCTGGATAACAACTCCAGAAGTCAAGCAGCTCTTAGGAACTGCAGTAACTTCCCAGCTTCTCCCAGAGAATCCTTGTCCTGGATTTCACCTCCAGAGTCCATTGCTAGACTGAATTTCATGGAGGTTTAAACTAATGCCAGTAGAAATTAAGATATTAATGAGAGAAGATTGCCACTGCCAAAGGGGCATTTTCACTGGACACAGGAAGGCCAAAGGGAAAATCCTTCCTCTACCTGAGTCCAACTTTTGAGCCAAAGTGGACTGGAAGGAAATTCCCTGAGGATCAGTCATTAAAAACCACTTTTCTCCCAAAAACGGAGTCCTGGGCACATGGGATCTCCACCCTGTCCTGCTGGAAAGACGAGGTCAAGGAGCTGAACGTGCTGGGAGTTTGGATGGGGAGTTCTGAAACCCCAGAAATTCCCAGAGATCCTCACCAGGCTACTCTGCAGGGAGCTGGATTTGCAATTTACACCAGAAATTCCACCCAGAACACCGTCCCACGGCACTGGGCACGGGGAGCAGATCCTGCAGCAGGATTTTCCCCGTTCCACGAGCTCCAAGGACAGCGGAGATGCTTTGAACATCAAAGGGCTTTGGGAGAGGCTGGGATGCTCCAGCCCTGAGCACAGAGCTTTGCTGCCGGTGATTGATGAACCCACTCAGCCTCCTCTCCGAACCTACGTGACCACAAGGCAGAGGTCACAAAGGAACCATCCCAAAATCCCAGGAAAAAAGTGGATTTCTTTCCCCCTCAATGATCCGAGATGTGAAATTCTGCCCGGCAAAGGCTCGCCCAGAGTCAGGTTCTGCTTGGACTAATTATTTGCATCTTCCCCGCTTTGCAAACCTACAGAGGGAAGCCAGCTCACCGTTTCTCCATCCCAGGGTTTATTTTATTAATGAAAGCACCAGCAGAAGAATGACAAGCTGATTTTAATGATCCTAGCCCCTTAATTTCTGCAGCGCATCGCGGATCTGCGGAGCAGCAAAGGAACCTTGTGTGTGTGTGCAGCTTGTACGCAGGGGCAGGAGCACTAACGAGCTTGATTTGCTGATCAGCAGATTTGGGAGTTATTTAAATCACTCCACGGCTCTAATTTGTTTCGAGAAAAAATAAAAATTAAGGATTTTCCCATCAGCGTTTTCAGCCGACCCCTCACTCCCCTGCAGAAGCAACAGGAGAGGGAATTCAGGAGCAGAAAGCGCTGCCAGCAGGGAGCTGTGGGATGAAGATTTCAAATTTCAGGGAAGAATTAATCCCTGGAGCACCTGCACCCGGGCAGAAGCTGGAAAACACAGATCCAGCTGAGCTCCACCATCTGCCGAGGAGAATCAGCTCCTCCTTCCAAAGATGCCTCTCCCAGCTCATCCACAGCTTCATATTCCCAATTCCTCGCTCAAACCTCTTCCCAAGCTTGTTCTCCTCCATCAGATCTCTAAATTTGGGTACTTGGAATATCCAAATACTCAGCTTCAGGTGGAAATCTCAACTTTTTCCCCTCATGTTTTTATCATTTCCATTGTGTGAGGGGTGTGGGGGGACCCGGAGCCCTGCAGAGCTGACAGAATCACAGGAAAAGGAAAATAGGATAAAAAGGATAAAAAGCTCCACAAGGGAAAGCTCCAACTTCCCAAACAGGCAGATTCAGTGAGGAGGAAAGTGGTGCAACTTGCAGCAGCTGTCAGGAAAACAAAAAAAGAAAACAAAAAAAAATATAAAAATGCAGACACTGAAGAGAATGCTAACAAATGGGAAGATGTTTTCTTTAAACTGTGGTTATTTTTTTTTTTCTGCTGTGATTTGTGTCACTCCTTCCTCCAGATTTATTCCCTCCCTCCCAAAAAAAAAGGCCAGAAGTTTTTATCAAGCAGAAGATGTTTCTCACATCCAAAGCTTTCCTTGGAAAACTTTGCTTTTCAGCCAATGTGAACTAAGAATAGCCAAGGGAGGGAAGCAGGACAGGGATGAGTCTGTCCAGCACTGAGGGTTTGGGAAGTGCCTCATGGAAGATGTTGCAGAGCCAAGGTTTGATTCTCAGTTCCTCCATTTGGCTGAAATCCAGACAAACCAGAGGGAAAAATCCCACTAAAATGCTCTTAAACTGGTCTTTAGCCCAGGGGCTGCACACAAAAATGGACCGTGGGTTTTCACACTTTTACAAGTTTGGTCCATTTGCATATTAGGGGTTTATCTTCCAATTACAGCTTCAGGTAATGAAGTAATTGACCCCAAGTTTGCTCCCCCCAACACATTTTTGTTCAAATCTCTCAGGGCCTGAGGCAGTGAGGTGTCCTTAAGGAATTTTTGTGCCTGCCCAAAATGGGAGAGCAGGAACTCACACTGGATATGGAGTTTAGAGCTACACACTAAAGAACAGCAGGAATACAAATGTATGAAAAATATAAAAGCCAAAATCATAAGGCATGACAGTGTGAAAAATGCCAATCACTTGTTTTTTCAAATTTTTAAAAGTTTAATAGTAATAAAATGGTTATAAAAATAGCAATATAATTAGAGTAATAATAATTCGGACAATTAGGATTTAGGACAATATGAGACAATAGAGACAAAGAGTTATGGACATCCGGGTGCCTTTTCTGGGCAGCAGGAGCCCGAAAAAGGCCCCACGTTAACAGAGGATTAACCCTTAAAAGCAACAGCCTGTTGCATATTCATACAGCTCATCCATGATGCATAAATTCCATTCAAACACAGGATTCTGGCTGGGCAGTGTCAGCTTCTTCCTCTGAATACTGACAGCATCTCCAATCCTGAGTGAGGCAGGAAGAAGTTCATTTCTCCTGATCATGGAGCAATGAATTCTCTTTCTCTGAGAGATTCAGGTGTCCTGTGGCTGCTATCTCACTGTGAGTCCCTTCTTTTAAAAAAGTGTCCAACATAGCATAGTTTCTATTTTAACATTTTGTTATAACCTAAAACTATATTTAACACACTTCTTAAGAGAATTAACAGCAAAACTTTCTAACACAACACACACAATATTCATTTGAATATTTGCAATAAGCCAATCATAAAATACACATTTCTCACAACAGGGAATGAGTGGAGCTGTGCCAGGGAAGGGTTATCCTGGATTTTAGGGACAGTTTCCCCTGGCAAAAGGATCATCACATGCAGAGCAGCCTTTAGGCCCAGCCCAAACCACAGCACATCCTTTGCTCCTGCTTCAAGCCGAGCTCAGCGCTGTCGCTGCCGGGGAAAGGTGGGAAAGCATTTGATCAGATAAATGATGCAATCCCAATTATCCCCATGAAACACGAGTGCCCTGAGCAGGGAGCAGCAGTGTGTTCAGGGAAGCTGCTCTGTCAGGCTGGCTGAGACATCCAGGCCCTGCCAGCATTCCCACTGGGAATGGCAGATGGAGAGAGCCTGCAGTGTCCATCCCCATTAATGCAGCCTGGGCTCCGATCCCCACCTTGCTGCCAGCACTTGGGAGCCTGTGAGAGGAGGCACGGAGCAGACTCACACGAGGAATGGCGCTGGGACACGGATGGGGAGGGTGGAAAAGCTCCTGGCAGTGCCTCCCTGGTTGGAATTCCGGAGCTGTGACACTCCAGAGGTGGCACCTGGGCAGGGAGGGGTGAAGGGACAGCAGCTGCACAAACCCTGGCTGTGCTTTGCCCCAAGCAGGAGCAGCTTTCCAAGTGCCTGCAGCTTTGCAGGGAGGTGTGAGATGGACACAGAGCACAAAGTGCTGGGAATTAATGCCCCCACACCCTGCAGGGTGAGAAGAGATGGGGAAAAGCTTTCCCTGTGCCTTTATATCGTTCTTTTGTTGTGTTTGTGCTGCTGGGGAGGGAAGCACAGAATGGTTTGGGTTGGAAGGGACCTTAAAGCTCATCCAGTGCCATGGCAGGGGCACCTCCCACTGTCCCAGGCTGCTCCAAACCCATGCAGCCTGGCCTTGGGCACTGCCAGGGATCCAGGGGCAGCCACAGCTGCTCTGGCAATTCCAGCCCAGCCAGGAATTCCCAATTCCCAATCTCCCATCCATCCCTGCCCTCTGGCACTGGGAGACATTCCCTGGTTCCTGTCCCTCCATCCCTTGTCCAAAATCCCTCTGCAGCTCCTCTGCTCACCCAGCAGTCAAACTGGGTTAAATCTTTGACAAATTTTGGGGCTGCTGCTCTCAGTCCCAGGTCAGCCTTTCCCCTGACAGAGCTGCACCACGCTCTGCAGAGAGGTGCTCCAGGGTCAGCTGCCAGCTGCACACTCAGAGCATTCCCATTCCTCCTCGGGAGAAAAGCAGCTGCAAAGATCCTCCTAAATTTGCCTTGAAAAGCATTTGTCAGGCTCCACACTCAGCCAAATCGATGAATCAGATTCCAGCAGAGAAACAGAGTGATGAAGGCAGGCTGATCCTGGCTTTTCCTCCTTGGTGTTCCTTGAGGAGAAGGATTTTGCTTCACAATTTTGTTTGCTTCAGCTTCTTTCTCCCTGAGGTGGTGACAGCCCCAGCCAGGAGTGCCCCAGGACTTGGGGCCATGCAGGTTCTTCAAATTCTCCCTTCAACATAAAAATATACTTCCCAAATAGCACAATTATGTCCAAAACAGCCTTGACACCATGAGGGAGGAGGATGCCCCAGGGGCATCAATCAGGGACTGCAATGAGAGAAGGAAAACACCATCAGGAGTTTCCTAGAGTGGAAAAGGGTCAGAGGCCCAAATGGACTCACTCAGCTTTTGCTGCTTTAATGATTTCCTCGTTCTTTTCTTCTATTGGTGATTCCTTCCTCCAGTGGGATTGTTTCTCTTCCTCGATCCAATAATGCCAATATTCCTGAGGCTGAGGTCTAATAAATAAGGAAATTCCACAGTTTGCATCCCACACTGTGGGATACCCATAGTGCAGCCTGGAAGTGCCCAAGGCCAAGCTGGATGGGGCTTGGAGCTGACTGGGATAGTGGAAGGACTTCAAGGTTCCTTCCAACCCAAACCATTCCATGATTCCCCGATCCTGTGAGTGACCAGCAGCCTCCAATGGCTCATTTCTTAGCAATAAATAACAACAATAAAATGCCAGCAGCTTTCGTTGTCCTGTTTGTTCAGGGGTTTGAGCTCCATCTGCGTCACTGACTGCGGGGTCAGCACGTTGTGTTTGGGGGAAGGGAAGTGAGCAGCCTGCCTGGAATTCTTCCCTTTGCCACTTGAGTCCCATCAAGAGCACCTCCCTGCAGATGGGAACGCAGGCTGGCAGGAGCTGGGAGCTGCCACCGCTACCTTCTGTTTTCCCTCCCGCCTTGCCAGGACAGATCCCATCCCCAGACAGGCTGGAACTCCTGACAGTGGCACACAGTCCCATTGGATTAGGCCTTCCCAGGTTCATTCCAGCAATTTGCAGGAAGATTTGCAGTTTGTTTTCCCAGTGCTCTGGGTCTGTCAGATCTGTATAAACCAGTCCGCAGCAGGATGCTGGATTGTTGTTCATGGTTTTAATGGGGATGTGGGATATTAAGGCTCAATTTATACAAATGCTTTGACAAAAAGATCATCACATTTTCTGCAAGGGATTTCATGCCCCAAATGAGGGGCATGGGATGAGAAAACTCTGCAAAGAAAAGTTTATTGAACTCAACTTAACCCATCCCAAATTCCAAACCCCTGTAATTACCGCTGCCTATTTCCCCCATCCTCCAGCACATTGTACAAATGGAAAAATAAATTTCCATCTCCCAGCTCCAAGTGTCCTCACTAATGGCCAAGAGGGAAAATAATGATCACAGCAAGGCAGCAAAACCAACATTTGGGCAGAGCTTCAACGTCGAGGGCAAACAAGGGGAGAATCCAAAAGGAGTGGAGAACCCAACTCCATCTTCCAGCCACTGGACTGAGGGACTGAAACCCAAAAAAAAGGGGAAAGTAGACAGGGAAGTGTAGCTGGTTGCCATGGAGACAGCAAGACATGAAAGCAAGAGCTGATGGAACATTTACAGTTATTTAAAGGCTTGTTATAACATTATGCAAAAGAGCAGAGGAAAGAAAGCAGTGGAGTTAACGTGCTCAGAAGGAAAACAGTCATTGTGGGACAAGCCAGGTAACAATTTAGGAGTCAGAAATAAGGTTTGGTTAAATGGAACCATTTGGAATAATGAGGTAATAATGCCCTCCTAAATTAACGGGGAAATTTGTGATGAGGAGCAGAGGAAGGAGGGAGAGGTCACTGGGCCGCAGGGTTGGGGTGAAACCATTTCTCACCAAGAGTCCTCCTCCAGCACCTCATCTTCATCCCCTCAGCCCCAGCCATCCCCAGGATCCAGGGAAATGGCTCAGGGATGAGATCTGCTCCATACCAGAGTCCCACCGAGGTCCTTTGGCTTTTCATCATTTCTCCATTTCCATCCCCACTTTTCCTTCCAGCACCAGCTCTGCTGGGAGCACTGGGATGACT
>JAHXMQ010012340.1:26760805-26771924 GCA_020466415.1 Ammodramus savannarum pratensis | reverse complement strand
GAATAAATCCCTGCTTCATTCTGGAATTCCATCCAGGAGTTGGGCAGCTTTCATAAGGCATCATCAGAATTTAATAGCAGCTTTAATTCTCATTAAAAGAGGGACATATTTAATAATTAAACTGTTTTTTATAAAATGCCCAATTCTGGTTTTAGTGTCTTTTCAGGGGGAGAACCTGCAGCACATTCCAGACCCAGAACAGAGCCAGGCTTGGAATACCTGCATGCACACAGATTAATTAATCATTAATTAATCCCAGAATTTATTCCTGAGACCGTTTCCTCCCAGAAAAACCAAGGGCACGTTTGGGAGCCACTCCTGCAATATTTACAGGAATTAACCCCAGGCCCTGAAGGGATCTCTGCATCCAGAAATGAAGGAAAATAAATCCCACACCAATGGTTTGGGTTGGAAAGGACCTTAAAATCCATCTCATTCCAATGGGCAGGGCAACCTTCCATTATCCCTGGTGTCCAGGCACGAGGCAATTATCCCAAAAACAAATTTGGGATATAGGATTAAGACAACAAAAGGCTCAGCCCCAGAGCTGCAGTAAAAACCCCTTTATTCCTCCAATAACATTTCCCTCCATGCACATTTCCAGGAGAACATCCCATCCCCATCTCCAGTGGTGCCTCTTGGAGCAAATTCCATGAATTTTTTTTTTTCTCTCCTGGCTGTGAGAACAACCCCCCAAAAAAATAAAATAAATCCCCTTGTGCCAGAGGTTGTGTTTTGCCTGACAGCCCTGCCCACAAGCAGAGCTGTCCAAGCCCAAAAGTGCAAATGGAACCAGCAAGGAAGGGTTCCAAAATGGGAAAGGATGAATATTCATGGGAATATTTTGGTTGCATCCCATCTATCTTTGTAACAGACATTTTGCTCCGGCTCTGGCTGGAGCTCTGAGGAGTGACAGCCAGAGGAAGCCCAATTAGCATAAAGGGTGATAATTAAGGATGCAAATGCAGTAAATGTCACTCGGTAATTTAACCAGGAGTGGGCAAAGCACCACCAGATCCCTGGCTCAAGGAAAACAACCCCAGGAAAGGGATTTGAGGAGGAAAAATGCAGGGAATGAACAGGGGGTTTTTAACAAGAATTAAAAACCCAACCCTGGAATTCAAGGAGGTTCAGGACATTGTAAAAACAGGGAATGGGTTGGAGTTTATGGGGGGTTTGTAGCAAAAGAAGGGAAAGAGGGAAAGGAGGAGGAAATCATCTCTTGGGAAAGTGTTTTGTGCAATACAAAAAAGGGATATCCATGGTATATCCATAGGTAAATCCATATTGACAGCCAGAAATCCCCCACACAACCAAAACACATCCCTGAGCTCACTGGGATCTCCCCAAGGGGCAGGACAGGGAACTCAGTTCTGCTAAAAACAGCTCTGAGTTTTTCAGGATGTTGGAATGGAAAAAAAGAATGGGTTGGGAGGGACTTTCAAGGGGTTTATTCCAATCCTACAGGCAGGGATAGGGACAGATCCCACTGGGATTAGGGATTTTTCCATCTCTCCTGTTCATCATTGATGTGGGGACAAACTTAACCTGTAAAAACCTTAAAAAATATTCAAGACATTTCATTAGGATCACAGAAAACCAGGTTGAAGCTTGATCCCAAGGATCAGTGACCATCCCCACATTATTTGCTGGAGAAAGAATTCCAAGCCAAAAACAAACAAAAACAAAAAAACAAATAAACAAACAGGTTCAGAATCTGCCAAACCTGGGGAAGCACTTGGAAAGCCACCCAAAATATTCCAGTTTCTCTTAAACATGTGCAAAGCCTGGAACTAAAGAGCAGCACCTTTAAAATCCACCCAACCCTAAAGCCTTGTCCTATAAAAGAATTTCCCACACCATAAATGTGCTCCTGTAGGGTCTTTTGAAGCCTTTTTCTCCCTATTTATCAGACAAAATGTGGCTTTTTGAGAGCACAGATCACTGGTTTTTAGTGTGGATTGCATTTTATGGCTCAGCTCCCAGGTTAGCACTCTGTGGTGAGGATTTCAGTGGGACCATTAATTCACAGGAGTTCATCATCATCCCATAATACGGAATTAGCAGCATTGAGCTTTTTCCAAGGGCTGCTAAAATGTGGATCAGGCAAAGATCTGTGGCTGTGCCCCACAGAAAACCCCAAACAGCTTCAGTGGGGTGATGCTGTTTGGGAGTGAGCTGAGAAAGAGGGAGAAAAGTTGGTGGGACAGAGGTGGAAAATGGATTTTTGGTGGTTTTCAGAATTGCCAGTGAGGAGTAAAAAATCAGCTTGGAAAATCATGGAATTCCAGACTGGGATGGGTTGGAAGGGACCTTAAAACTCAGCCAGTTCCACCTCCACTGTCCCAGGTTGATCCAAGCCCCAATGTCCAGCCTGGCCTTGGGCACTTCCAGGGATCCAGGGGCAGCCACAGCTACTCTGGGAATTCCATTCCAGGGTCTGCCCACCCTCAGAGGGAGGAATTCTTTCCCAATATCCCACCTAAACCCCTTCTCTGTCAGTTTGAATCCATTCCTCCTTGTCCTGTCCCTCCATCCTTGAAAATCCTCTCTCCCCATCTTTCCTGGAGCTCCTTCAGCCCATTCCAAAGCTTCTCTCCAGGTGATCATTCCCAACTTTCCCAGCCTTTCCTCCCAGCAGAGCTGCTCCAGCAGCTCCACGTCCTCCCTGTGCTGGGAGCAAGAAAAGCCAAGGAAAAACCTTGAATTTCCACAGGAAACCTTTCCATGGGAAACTCCATCCCTGGAAAATCCAGGTGCAGCTCCAAACCACAGGGATCCAGCAGCAGGGAGGGCTCAGCATCTCCTGGAAAAGTTTCTCCAACTCGTTAAAATCCTTTCTTGGGATCCCTTCTGGAACTTTATCCAGTGGGAGAAAACCCCCTCCAGGCTGGATTATTCCTTAAATGCCATTCCAAGAGGGAATCCTTGGGGAATTAAACACTCCCAGGACACGGGACCTTTCCAGAGGCCGGGAATCACATCCCGCTGGGCTGGAAATGCGGGGAAGTGTGAACAAAGAGCTCCATCTACTGATCCCTGATATCCTAAACTACAACCAAATCCTCCTCCAAAATCTCACGATCTCTGAGAACAATGTTTATCTAATTCATAAATCATTCTTAACTTCAAAACAAATCCATCCCTTGGTCACTAACAAGGACAACACCACCAAAGAACCCTTGAGCAGGAGCATTCCCCATTTCCTGCTGCCATTCCCATGGGCCCTGCCTCCCAAACCCCATCCAGAGGGGTTCAGCATCCAGAGGTGCCAAACCCAGCAGCGTTTTCTGTTCTATTTGTGGGGTTCCCCATGGCAGGAAGGAAATGATGAATCTGACTCCATGTTCTCAGAAGGCTCATTTATTATTTAATTTAATTTATTTTATTTTATTTTATATTATTTTATATTATGATATATTATATTATATTATATTATATTATATTATATTATATTATATTATATTATATTATATTCTGTCATATTATATTATATTATATTATATTAAATTATATTATTATCTATCATTATTATAAATGAAGTAGAACTCAGGGTTTGTGAGACTGCAACATAGATAAAAACTAATAAACATCTAACTCCAAATAAGAAATACCATCTTGCACATTTCATCCCAGCCCTGACAAAAAGAAGATAAAAACTCAACACAGTGTCCATGTGTGAGGATACCCTGTCATCTCCCTTTTCATCCCCCCTTTCCCACAAATTGAGATCCCCACACCAGCTTTGGGGAGAAAATTGACTTTATCCCAGCCCCAGCCACACTTTCTCCACCCTTCACTCCACATTATTTATGCCAAGCCCTATCCAAGACATCCTGATTTATTCCCACCACCTTTCTCATCCTTGGATGTAGCATCTCTGTGCATCCTTCCAATAAAATGTTTTAAATTCTGGGAACAGAACAAGCATTTTGTGAGTAAATTCGTGTCTGGGGAGAAAAGGGCATTTAAATATTGGATTTTAAAAGAGAGAAATAAAGGAACAAACCCTTTTTCTGCTGTGGTGGGTGAATTAAATCCATTGAAATGCTGCCAAAGCATCAAAACCAGCCCTGAACAATCCCAACAATTCCCCACCTGTCTGCTGAGCTGGAACTTTTCAGGGCAGAGCCATTTCCCAGCAAATTGTTGGATATTCCTGCTCCAGCAGCAGCAAGAGGGAGTTGGGATGAAATGGCTGCAATCCAAGGAAGCGCTGAAATAAGGAGAGAAAAGCAGCTGGTCCTGCAAGAAGGGAAATCAGGATTTAAACCCTTCCCGTGGCACAACTGTGGGCTGGGCTCATCCAGATGTTCCTGCTGCTCTCTGGAGCAGCTGGAGAGGGATGGATAAATCCCACAAACAGGAAAAGCTGGGAATTTTACACTCAGGAGAGCAGGGAATGGGGCTTGGAGCCACCTGGGACAGTGGGAGGTTGTTGGGGAGGAGGAAAGTTTGACAAGAAAGTCTCACAGATGTGTGTGCTTGGCAGGAAGATTTTTGAATGTAGAATCTGAAGAAGGAATAGAAATGGAAGCAAACTTTGATATAGAAGAAAAGAAGCCTTAGTGGATAACCAAGGAGGTTGTGTTAGCCAGATGTGTCATGGCTCTGGAAAGAGTCAGGAGTTTTCCATTATTATCTTTTTAGCCTTCTGTCTGTATCCTTTCTGTATCCTTTAGTATAGTTTAGTACAGTATTCTCTAATATAATATAGAACATAAAATAATAAATGAGCCTCCTGAGAACATGGAGTCAGATCCATCATTTCCTTCCTGCCATGGGGGGGCCCTGCAAATGCCACAGCACAGGAATGTCCTTTAAAGGTCCCTGTGCTCTGCTCAGCCAAGTGTCCCCTCCTGGCAGGAGCTGTGCAGAGCCACAAGGGCCCCTGAGCCTCCTTTGCTCCAGGCTGAGCCCCTGCCCAGCTCCTCAGGGATTCTGCAGCCCCTGCCCAGCTCCCTCAGGGATTCTGCAGCCCCTGCCCAGCTCCTCAGGGATTCTGCAGCCCCTGCCCAGCTCCTCAGGGATTCTGCAGCCCTTTCCCAGCTCCCTCAGCCCCTCCTCACATTTTCCATATGGAAAATATGGATTCCATAAGGGAAGAGGTGGGGATTTGCATAAAAACCTTCTGGAATTCCTGCACCATCCCGAGCCCAGGCCATGGGAGGTGGGTTTGGCCTCGCTGCTCTGTGAGGGCCCGTCCCAGGAACAGCCAGAGATCCCTCCTGCCCTGAAAACCAAGGTGGGATCACCCACAGCTTGGACTCCATGATCTTGGAGCCTTTTCCAACAAAATCTCTTCTGTGACCTCACCCAGGTGGGGGGAACCCCATCAGCACCCCATGCTCAGCCCTTTTTAGGAAGCTTTCCCTCAGAATGACAAATTCTGGATGAGGAATGAGGAATGGGGAATGAGGAATTGACGAGGTGAAGGGAGATGCGACCATACTCTTATGCATCGAACTCCAGTTTATTGATCCAAAATACACATTCTTATAACCGTGTTAATTAAGCTCATGCATATGGCAAAACCTGAGCTCATCATTGGATACAGATCACAAACTAATCCCTCCTTGTTTTCTTTAATTAAAACTTTCTATTTTGAACTTACTATCTACTTGTTTTCACAGCTTTTGGTTCCCATCTTTCTTTCCCAGACCTATTCAAGGATACGATGTTTTTGTTGTTAAAACTTGCGCTAGGAACCCTTCAGTTTCTCATGCTACAGCCTGAGAAACTTTTCTATTTACAAGAACAGGCCCGGGAAAGTTTACTGATTACAGCTGCCCTTTAATTTTTCAGCTAGCTGTACACCTTCATGGCCTCTCTCAATAAGCCATGTCTGAACAAAACTCTCCACAAGGAATGAGGAATGAGGAATGAGGGATGAGGAATGGGGAATGAAGAGAGGCAGCAGGGCTTTTACAGCTCAATCCAGGCTGAAAAGGCAGACTTGTGCCACAAACCATCATTTTTTCATGGTTTTTCATGGAAAGAGTGATAAAGCTTTGGAATTGTCTGGAATTGCCCAGGGAGGTGGTGCAGTCCCCATCCCTGGGTGTGTTTAACAAAGCCTGGATGTGGCACTGGCTGAGTTGAGCTTTTGGGGCTGGGTTGGACTCCATGATCCCAAAGGTCTCTCCCAACCCAGTGATTCTGTGAATTCTGTGAATTTTCCAGAGCTGCATTTCCCAATCCAAGCCCAGCTGACCTTTGGCAGGGCAGGATTGCAGCTGCAGCTCCAGAAATGTCACGGATGCTCCTCGTGCCACGTTCCCATCCATCATCCCACTGATGCCAGGGCCAGGAGAGCACAGTGATCCCAGTCATTTATCCCCTCCAAGTGATCCCAGCCATTTATTCCTCATCACCCCCCTTGTTCCATCCCCAGCCCCTCATTCCAGCCTGTCCTTTCCCTGGCCCTGCTTTAGGCCTGGGATTAATTAGGCAGGACCCAGCCCAGTGGCTCGGAGAGCGGCTTAGAGCAGCTTTAATTTTGATTAATATCTCCTCCTGCCTTTAAAACCATCTAGGCACGACTCCCTGCCCAGCCAGGCTTGTTAAAATCATAAATCAATCCATTCCCTTCCCTCCAGACGCTCCAAGACCTTTCCAGTTGCAGCCATCCAGCTCCTGCTGCCACGGACTTTTATTACTGGGTTTGCTCTGCTTCTGCAGAGAGGAAAATCCACTCATCAAAGCCCAAAAAAAAGCCTGGAATTTGGATTTATTTTAAAGGAATTTAAGTTATCTGATGAGGGCAGGACACTTTGGACAGCTCTGTCCAGGCTGGGAGCAAAGAAAGTCACCCCAAGATTAATTTCCTGAGATTTTGCCCATCTTTGGAATGTGTTTAGGAGCAAAAACACACACCTGGATGTGTGCTCACCTATTTATCTGATAAAAGTTCCCTCAGCTTTAATCAGCAGCCACTTCAGGCCCTCAAAATCCCATTCCAGAGGCCCAAACCAGCCCCTTTCATCCTTTCTTGATGCTCAGAGTCCTTCTCAGCCCATCCACTCAGCCCTGGGGGAGAAATCAGCCAGGAAATTATGGGTGGGGATGGGAAAAACACTCAGGAACTTATGGGTTTTTTAAAATTTTTAGTTTTTTATTCCCTTTTCTGGCACTCAAGGAACAGATTTGGGGTTTGGACACCCAGTTTGGGGAAAGGGGATCCCAGTTTGACCTCACTGCAGGTTCTCTGTGGGGCTTTGGGACCTGCAGCCCCCCAAAAGGAGAGGGGGACCCTTTTAGGGCAGAAATCTCCGAGTTGGGAGAGTCCCATCCTCTCTCTGAAGTCTCTTTGCAAACCTGGCACTGGCAGGGATGAGCTAAACCTGCTGCTCTGTAATCAGATATTCAAAGTTTGGTTGTCAGTTCTTCACTCCTCACCCCAAAACCTGATTTTTCAGCTAGACTTTGATCAGTTCTCAGCCAGAAAAGGGAATTTTTGGTGTGTTTTGTGTGGATATTCACACTCTGAGCAGGCCCTTTGGGAAGGGAGGCATCACTCCCTCCTTTTCACCACCCTTTCCACTATTTTTGTCCCAGTATTTTTGGGACAACCCCTCCGCAAACAAAAAAAATCCCTTTAAAATGATCCCTTAAAAATGTTTTTTTTCCCCTCAGTTGCAAAGAGATAAATTGGAAATTTATAAATATTCAGTTCCAAAGGCACATCAGGGCTGGTGTGGGGGCAGCAGGGAGCTCTGGGGCAGAATGGAATCAGGGAATTCCAGAGTGGAGAGGGCTGGAAAGGATTTTAAATCCCTTTAAATCCCATTTTATCCCACCTTTGCCATGGCAGGGACACCTCCCTATCCCAGGCTGCTCCAAACTGGCCTTGGACACTTTTATGGATGGGGAATTCTGTGCCAGCCCCTCTCCATTCCAACCACTCAAATCCAACCCAAACAACCCCAAAACCCCAGGAATTCACCCAAAATCCATCAGGAGCCCAATTCCAGCAGGGGATGACAGAGCTGGGCACGGATTTTGTGTCAAACCCAAGGAATCACAGCAGTTTTACAGCTCCTGGTGCTCCAGACACAGAGCCAGGAACTCAGGACAGAATTCCAGAGGGATTTCTGCTCTCCCAAGCCACAGAGAATTTCTTTTCTGGGGTTTGGATGGTGTTTACCACCCTCAAATGTGTGATGAATGATCCTGCACACACTCACTAAAATATCCTTTGTGCTCTCAGAGCTCCAAGAAAAAAACAGTTAAACAAAAAAAAAAGAAAACAAAAAAATAAAATAAAATAAAATAAAATAAAATAAAATAAAATAAAATAAAATACCAAAGAAAAAAAAACCAAAACACAAAAAAAAACCACAAAAAAACTCCAAAAAATTTACATAAATAATCCTGAGCAAAGCTAAGCCCCAGGCAGGGCTGGCTCTGGGGTTTTGCCTGCTTTTCCCATTTTTTCATGCTAGTTAAGGAGAAGCAAAAAGTAATTAATCCATGAGATTAATTGTGGTGTGGGAGGATCTCAGGTGCTTGATTGGGGGGATTCCTGCAGCACAGGTGAGATCCCAGCTGAAATCCTCCCATTTAATGGAATCCCAGCTCTGCAGAGCCACCACAGGAGGAGGAGGAGGATGGAGAGGAGCAAGGAGATGCTGCTGGATAAGCAGAATCCCCTCTGCAGAGCAGGAAGCTTTAAGCAGGGACAGGATTCCAGCTTTTTATGGGATGAAATCCAAGAAATCCAGGTTTTGGCATGGATTTCCCCTCACAGATCTCACCTACAAACCCCCAGTGCTGGGGGAAGCATCCCAGCAGTGGGTTTGGAGCTGGATTCATTCACCAGCACAAGCAGGAGCTGCCAGGAGAGCACCAAGGGCCCCTCATCCCCAAAAATATCAATTTTAGGAGGCTGAGAAAAATCTCATGCTGGAAGAAAATGAGATATCCCAATCCTACACATCCCAAATTCCCCGTTTATAATTTCATTTATTCCTTAGGACAATCATTTGCTAAACTTTCCTGATCCCAGTGCTGGAGAAATGCAGAGGGAGCAGCTGAGCAGGGCTGTGGGATGAAGCTGGAGCTGCTCTGAGGGAGAGGAGGGGCAGCTTCAGCCTCTCAGAGATGCCAAATCCTGCCAGGAGGGGACAGCCCGGAGGGGACAGGCTCTGCTCCAGGGAACAGGGACAGGAGCAGAGGGAGCGGCCTCAGGGTGGATTTTGGGAACATTTATCCATGGAAAGGTTTGTCCAGCCCTGGCACAGCTGCAGGGGGAAGCTGAGATGGAGTCCAACCATCCCCAGCAGTGCCAAGGCCTGTGCTGGTGTTCACAGGGGTCTGAGGGTGAGGGAAGAGATGAGGATCTGACTCCATGTTCAGAAGGCTGATTTATTATTTTATGATATATATTACATTAAAACTATACTAAGCTAAGAATAGAAAGGAATGATAACAAAGGTTTGTGGCTCGGCTCTCTGTCTGAGCCAGCTGACTGTGATTGGCCATTAATTAGAAACAACCACATGAGACCAATCCCAGATGCACCTGTTGCATCCCACAGCAGCAGATAACCATTGTTTACATTTTGTTCCTGAGGCCTCGCAGCTTCTCAGGAGGAAAAATGCTAAGGAAAGGATTTTCCAGAAAAGATGTCTGTGACAAAGGCCACCCTGCTCTGTGTCCCCAACATCCACAGGGATTTAAATCCCTCCAGAGAGGGGACTCCAGCACTGCCTGCTCATCCCAGAATGGGTCGGGTTGGAAGGGACTTTAAATGCCATTTAATCCCACCCCTGCCATGTCAGGGACACCTTCTACCATTCCAGGCTGCTGCAACCTGGCCTTTGGCACTGCCAGGGATCCAGGGGCAGCCACAGCTGCTCTGGGAATTCCATCCCAGCCAGGAATTCCTTCTCAATATCCCACCCAAACCAACTCTCTCTGAGATTAAAGGTATAAACACACAGAGGCCCCTCGAGCTGGAATGATAATTCCACCATTATCCAATGCTGAGGCCTGGAAAACCATGGAAATCCTGTGAAAGGGGAAGCCACCAATTTGATTTTTAAGTTTGTTTAAAGCAGTTTTACCACTAAACAAGTAAACATTCCTAACTGAATAAATACTTTTTCACTTTAGTCAAGGAGCATTCAGTGGCTGTTGGCATAAATATTCAGTTATGGAAATGTTTGGATGGAAATAGATTTTTCCATGCCATAAATAAACATTGTCTGCAAGGAACACGCTCCCAACAAGAGGCGTGAATTGGAGCCACTGGTGCCTCCTGCCAGCCCTTGGGGATGTTTTATTTAGAAGCACTTCAGCCTGATCCCATCTGCCTGGATTTTCCTGGCTGTTTATCCCACCAGATTGTTAAAAACTTGGAGCAGGATCATGGAATCATCGAGTTGGAAAAAAATCTTTGGGATCATCCAGTCCCAGCTGTGCCTGATCCCAACCTTGTCCCCAGCTCAGAGCTCTGAGTGCCACATCCAGGAATTCCTTGGGCACCTCCAGGATGGGGATTCCAAACCTTCCTGGGCAGCCAATTCCAAGGCCTGAGCACCTTTTCCATGGGGAAATTTTTCCTGGAAAATTCTCCTGCTCAGCAGGTGCCAAACCCAGCACTGGGATGGGGAAAGTTTAGCAGAGAACTGTACTAAAGGAATAAATCAAATTATATAAAGTGAGAATTTGGGATATGTGAGCATCACTGCAGTTCCAGCCTCGTGCTGGGAATCAGCAGGGAGAAGTCCATGGGAGTCACCCAAATCAATGGGAATCACCCCAAATCTATCCATGGGAGTCCCTCAAATCCATAGGAGTCACCCAGATCCATGGGATTTTCCCAAGTCTCCGGTGCTGGATGCAGGAGATGCTTCCCTCAAGCTCAGCACAGCTTTTGGCCCCACAAAGTGACACCCAAATGTCCCCAAGTGAGTTTGACTCCCCTAAAATGAATTTATGGATAAAAGGCCCCGGGTCAGGGATATTCATGGTCCCAGTGAGGATGAGGAGAGCTCAGCAGGGGCTGGTGAAGAAGAAGGAGGAAATCAGGGATAATCTGAGCAGGGATAAAGAGCACCTGCCTCCTTTGGGTGGGATTTTAAACATTTTGCTGAAAAATGACAGAACCTGAAGG
>JAHXMQ010012340.1:26730394-26747016 GCA_020466415.1 Ammodramus savannarum pratensis | reverse complement strand
CTGGCCTGGCCTGGCTCTTCTCCCCCTCTGGAAGGGAGGGGACACAGCCTGACCTGGCCTGGCCTGACCTCCTTCCCCTCTGGAATCTCCTCTGCCTGTAGCACAAGGCAGTGTTGAGCTGGAGAGAACCTTCCTTGGGATGTGTTTCCCTTTTCCTGCGTGCTCAGGGTGTCTGGGTTTGTGGGTAGGTGGTTCCTTCTTGGAAGGACAAAGGGAATTTGAGTTTATCCCAGATTTCCCCATGTGAGCTCTGCCAGAGCAGCACTGCGCTCCCCCCCTGCCAGTGGAGGAGAAATCCCATCCAGAGCAGTTGTGGAATCCCAGGTGCTTCTTTTTTTTAAAGGTTCTGTTACAACATTCCCACTCGGAGCAGGGACCAGCATTGCTGGGTTTTTACCAGAGCAAATGTTTGTTTTTGGGGTTTCTCTCTTTGTGATACCAGAAATGTCTTTTTTCTAAATGTGCCTGAAACTTTGTTTCTTAATCCTCCTGTTTTAACCATTCTGGAATTTGTTTCACTGTGTTGACTGATTAAATTTTGAAAGCCTTCCATGCATATGTGGATTGTGTTTTGTCTGAGGGGTTTTCCATCCAGTGTACTCCAGGAATTAACTGCTGGTATTTTTCTGAGGATGGCACCAAAATATTGAGCATATCCACAAATTCTTTTATTTCCTGTCTTGTCAGCTGCTCCATGACTGGGAGATGGGAACAGCAGGGAACAAACACTTGCAATTCTAGAATTAATTAATCTGATTTTTTTTTAATTCTTACCATTCAAGAATGGGTTCATAATCCTAATCTTTCAAATCTAGAATTATTTCATTTTGAGAAGTTTTTAGGAATCCCATTCCCTGGAAGGTGTGATGGCTTGGAATGCCAGCTGGGGGAGGTTTAGTTTGGATTTTGGGAAAATTTCTCCATGGAAAGGGGGTTTGGCACAGGGCACTGATGGAGTCTCCATCCCTGCAGGGATCTGGGATGGTTTCCTTACCTTGTTCTTGCAATTCTGGAATTATTTTACACTTACATGAATGTTGAAAACTTTGGAGTCATTTTATACTTGTGACTCTAGAATTAATTAATCTGAATTTTTTAATTCTTACCATTCAAGAATGGTTCATAACATTAATCCTTCAAATCTAGATTTATTTTATTTTATTCTGTAAATCTTAGATTTCTTTTCTCTCAATCTTAAAGTTATTTTATCCTATTCTTTCAGTCCTACACTGATTTTACCTTATTCCTGCATTTCTAGAGTGATTTCTCACCTTCTTCTTGTTATCACAGAATGCTTTTTAACGTGCAGTTTTTCAAACCTAGTATTCACTTATTTTTTATGTTACTCCCGCGGCTCCCGGCTGGTTTCCGTGTGTTTTCCCTGCATTTCCAGCGCTATTTTTCCTTTTTTCCCCCAATCCCGAAGGACTCCGCTGCCCCTTCCCGCCCTCCCCTCACGCCTTGGCCCCGCCCCCTCTCGGCGCCGCCCAATCAGAGCGCGGTGCGGCTGCGGCGGCTGCGCGGCCCCCCCTGCGCGGCGGAAGCGCCGAGGAGTTGACTGACGGCTACTCCGACCAATGGCGAGGCCGCAGTCGCAGGAGCGGCGGCCAATGGGGAACGGCGACGTGTGCGCGCGGGGCGGCGGCGGCGCGCGCGCGCTGGGAGCGGGAGCGGCGGCGGCGGCGGCGGGAGCGGCGGAGCGGGGCCGCCGCCGCCGGGACGATGCGGCTGCGCGTCTACAAGCGCAAGGTGCTGCTGCTGGCGCTGGCGCTGGCGCTCTGCGCCCTGGCGCTCTGGGGCACCGGCGGCGGCGGGCGGCGGCGGCAGCAGCAGCTGCTGCAGCAGCAGCAGCAGCAGCGGGGCGGTCCCGGTAGCACCGGGGAGCCGCCGCGGGTCAGCGAGCCCCCGCCGGCGGTACCACGCCGCCCCGCCGCCAACGCGTCGGTCGCCGTGGCGGCGGAGGAGCTGTCCGAGAACGCCACGCTGAGTTACCGCTCGCTCGTGTACCGCCTGAACTTCGACCAGCCGGTGCGGAACGCCGGGCGCTTCCCGGCGCGGCCCGACGTGGTGCTCGTGGTGCAGGTGCACGACCGCGCCGAGCACCTGCGGCTGCTGCTCGAGTCGCTGCGGCGGGCGCCGGGCGTGGAGAACGTGCTGCTGGTGCTGAGCCACGACCTGTGGGCCGAGGAGCTGAACCGGCTGGCGGCCCGCGTGGACTTCTGCCCGGTGCTGCAGGTGTTCTTCCCGTTCAGCATCCAGCTGTACCCGCGCGAGTTCCCGGGCCACGACCCCCGCGACTGCCCCCGCGACGTGGGCAAGGCGGCGGCGCTGCGGCTGGGCTGCATCAACGCCGAGTTCCCGGACTCGTTCGGGCACTACCGCGAGGCGCGCTTCGCGCAGACCAAGCACCACTGGTGGTGGAAGCTGCACTTCGTGTGGGAGCGCGTGCGGGCGCTGCGGGAGCACGCGGGGCCCGTGCTGTTCCTGGAGGAGGATCATTACCTGGCGCCCGACTTCTACCACGTCCTCAAGCGGCTCTGGGCGCTGCGCCAGCGAGAGTGCCCCGAGTGCCAGCTCGTGTCGCTGGGCACCTACAGCCCCGTGCGGGGCGGCTTCGCCGGCCGCGCCGACAAGGTGGAGATGAAGACGTGGAAGTCCACGGAGCACAACATGGGCATGGCCTTCGGCAGAGACACCTACCAGAAGCTCATCGAGTGCACGGACGCCTTCTGCACCTACGATGACTACAACTGGGACTGGACTCTGCAGCACTTGACTGTCTCTTGTCTTCCAAAGTTCTGGAAAGTGCTGGTTCCTGAAATCCCCAGGATTTTTCACACGGGGGACTGTGGCATGCACCACAAGAAATCCTGCAGACCGTCCACCCAGAGTGCCAAAATCGACTCTCTCTTGAACAGCAACCAACAGTACCTGTTTCCCGAGGCGATGAGTGTCAGTAAAAGGTACTCCATGGCTCCCCTGTCCCCTCACGTCAAGAACGGAGGGTGGGGAGACATCAGGGACCACGAACTCTGTAAGAGCTACCGCAGACTCCAGTGAGGATCCTCCTCGCAGCGCCTTTTCTCCTTGACTTGTCCCATTGTGTCCTTTCCAGGCACACACGTGTATAAGCATTTATGAGTTGGTTTCTGCTTTAATATGAATAAACATTCTTGTTAAAGGTGTCCCAAAATAGTAATCTCTCATGTTTGGCAACCACGTTTTGGAAACGGGTGACGTGCTGCAGCCCCTACGCAAAAAGTGACCTGCTGCTGTGTTTGCTGGGAGGAGGAGGAGGAGGAGGAGGAGGAGAACACTTTTAAGTGCATCTTTTTTGGTGCTTCAAAGCTCTGGTGGTGCCTGGGGTCCCACCCGGGGTCATCTCACGCCCCATCCCCGAGTCCTGATTCGGTTGCACCGTGTCGATGAATATATGAAGGAAATTAAATGGAAATAAATCTCATTGTTTTTACTACGATGTAGATAAATATATGATTTTTTTAGTTCTGCCGAAATAAAAAATGCCGTTGTTTTGTAAGCCTAGAGAAGTTCTTGATTGTCAGCAAAAAGATGATGTCACCTCGTGTTCCTGAAAAGCCAGGGTGGGAAGGAGAGGGGAGTTTCTCTTCTTTAATCCTGTGGGCTGGACACGTGCCATCACTCCTTCCAGCAGTGTGCATTTAACTTCATTAAGGTTTTAATGATACTCATTAATTGAGGCAGAAAGGAGTAGCAAATTGGTGGACAACACCTCTTTTGTTTGGATTTTTTTTTTTAAAAAGTTGTTTCAAATTATCTGTGTGAAAACTGCTGCAGTGTGGTGGGAAGGGGCTGAGCTGGGGCCACGGAGCCATCTGTGAATGCTCCAGCAGCTTCAGTGCCACTCCTCTGTGAACTCAGCTGTGGCAGAAGCACCTCAGCAGCTTTTGTGGAACACAGAAATATGTCAGAGAAGGAAAATGCTGCTTTTTTTCTTTTTCCAGGGGTTATTTAACCACAGTTTTGCAAGGTAACTGCTCCGTGTTCTGTTCCACTGGGTCAGGCTGGTGCTGGAGCTGTGCTGGTGCCTCACCCTTGGGGACCTCTCCCAAAAAGCTGAGGGGGTTCAGCTGAGCCCAGCAAGGCTCCAGCGCCACCAGGGAGGGCAGGACACGTGCTGTGGGCAGCTGTGGCTCCAGCTCAACTCTGAAACCGCACACACGAACTGAAATGTGACAGAGGCAAAATCAACTCTCCTCTAAAGCACCTCTCAAATAAAAACAAGTTGGTTCAGCAGCAGTGAGAAAGGGGAACAGGAAGTTTATTATTAGATGTGTTCTCCTGGTTATTCTGCTTTAGGGAGGTGAGAAATGCTGACACTCGAGGGAAACTGAGAAAAATAAATCTAATCTGGCTAAAGAGAATCCATTTCAGCAGTTGTAAATACTTCAGAGCAGACATGCACCCAGAGGATGTTCTTGTGCAATGGAATTTGTTCAGCTGGGGGATATCTGGGTGCTGCAGATCTGAAGCACAGCACTAGGATGGAATACAGGGTATAAATGTTGATTATTTCTAGGAGACTAATTAGAACTTCTCCGGGTAATTAGAAATTTCATTTGATTGCTAAGAATCACTGCGAGTCTAATCCTGCAGTTATCACAAAATGAAAGGTTTGGAAAATGATGACTACTGCTCAATTCCCCAGGGAGCCATTAGACTGAGGATATATACAAATAATCCCTGAAACGTGGGAAGAGAATAAAAAATTTATGTAAACAATAAAGATACATTTTTTTCCAGGAGCTCACCTCCAACTGCAACTTTTTCTTACAAGTGAAATTATTGCAACAGATTGGGGAATTGATAAACTGTTAACAATGAAAAGTTTTGGTGTTGCAACAGTTTCAGTGAGAACCCAGGGCCTCCATGTCACCCACCAGTACATGGAAGGCAGAACAAGCATCAAACAAGGAAGGAAATCCTAAAACAATGAAATCAATCCAGCTGATAGAGCAGGGAGCTGTGGAAGTGCAGGGGGCAGCGACAAAAATGATTTGTCGTGCAGGATGCGCTCGCTGCCATCCTGGGGGTTCACCTCCCTCAGGATGGGGGATCCTGCTCCCTGCACATCCCCATGGGAGTCAGAACAAGCATCAAACAAGGAAGGAAATTATAAAACCAAGAAATGAATCCAGCTGATAGAGCAGGGAGCTGTGGAAGTGCACAGGGCAGTGGAAGTGCACAGGGCAGCGACAAAAATGATTTGTCATGGAGGATGCGCTCGCTGCCATCCTGGGGGTTCACCTCCTTCAGAATGGGGGATCCTGCCCCTTCCCCATCCCCATGGAAGTCAGAACAAGCATCAGACAATGAAGGAAATGCTAAAACAAATTAATCCAGCTGACAGAGCAGGGAGATGTGGAACTGCACAGGGCAGTGCATGCGGTGATCGCGCAGGATGCGCTCGCTGCCATCCTCGGGGTTCACCTCCTTCAGAATGGGGGATCTTGCCCCTTCCCCATCTCCATGGGTGTCAGAACAAGCATCAGACAAGGAAGGAAATGCTAAAATAATGAAATCAATCCATTGACAGAGCAGGGAGCTGTGGAACTGCACAGGGCAGTGCGTGCGGTGATCGCACAGGATGCGCTCACTGCCGTCCTGGGGGTTCACCTCCCTCAGGATGGGGCACCCTGCCCCATCCCCATCCCCATAGGAGTCAGAACAAGCATCAAATAAGAGAATTAAATGATAAACCAAATAAATCAATCCAGCTCATAGAGCAGGGAGCTGTGGAACTGCACAGGGCAGTGTGTGCGGTGATCGCGCAGGATGCGCTCGCTGCTGTCCTCGGGGTTCACCTCCCTCAGGATGGGGCACCCTGCCCTCTGCACATCCCCATCCCCACCCCCCTGCAGCTCTCCTGCTCTTGTTCCCAGGGCTGTGGCTGTGTCTCCTGCTGCAGCAGCACTTTCTAAATCGGGCTGGGCTCTCTCAGATCCGCCGGGAAGGGCTGAGCTGCAGGCAGGAGGTTCAGGCTGCGAACAATGGGGTGAGGCACAGCCGGCTGCTGTTGCCATTGTTCCCGCTCCGGGTCCCGCAGCACCTCCCCCGGCTGCAGGACACTTTGTTTCTGCCTTTGTTTCGGGGGAGTTGCTGTCGGTCTGTCCGGCCGGGGCTCCCTCTGAGCTGCCAAGAGTTCCTTGTCCATCACGTTCCTGTGGCTGTCAAGGAAATAAATTAATTATTTCATAGCTGGAACAAACTGTGCACACAAAGACAGGACAGATTTGTTTCTCCAAGAGCTCAGCTCCACTGGGATAGTGAAAAGTGTCCCTTTGGAAGCAGATGATCCTTAAGGTTCCAAATCAGGTTGTGATTCCATGATTCTCCCTCCAGAAGCCCAGTGGGTGAGGGCTGAGGTTTTCCTGCTCTGTGTTGGAATGAGGGGCAGGGAGGGTTCCCTTCCCCAGGGTTTCCTGCTTTCCTTTCCAGCAGCAGCCACTCCCCACACCCAGCCTGATCCCAAATCCCCAAATCCCCAAATCCCAGCGGCCACAGAATCAGCCAGGGGGTCTCAACTCTTGCTGCAAGGTTGGAGCCTTGCAAAGAGGGAAATTCCTGGCCTGTGAGGAATTGCAGTTTGCCTTGGGAGAGATGCTGTCCAACCATTTCCCCATTCCTGGGAGTTTTGGCAGGAATTCACAGCTTCCTGTCAGTGGAGAGTCAGGATCAGGATCCATCCAAGAGCAGCTGGTTGATGGATCCAGAGACAGAGTCCCTTTCTCACAGCCCCAAACCACAGGAAATTTGGGGAACACCAGGGAGTCCTTCCCAAACTGGACAGTTCTCCCACAGGAACGGGACCATGGAATGCCCTGAGCTGAAGGGACCCTCAGGAATCACCAGCTCTGTGTTGGGGTTTGTATCAATGGGATGGGACTGCTGGGATGTGGTTTTGAGTTTCATTGTGCTATCAGTCTTATGATATGGCTGAGATAACTGAAAGATGGTAATAGTTTACATCTTGTTAGTAGTAAAATTGTTTTGTTACAGAGCATTTTAAAAACTTTCTAGCCAACAGCATACGAAACATATTTTTCGACAATCTTAAAATCTACCTTAACCAAATCTAAAACTCAAACTATTATTTCATATCCTTACTTACTACACTATTGTAACTTTTCTAATTTCAAACTTTACAACTAACTCTGAATTTCTCTATTTTTAAAACCCACTTCCACAACTTTCTAAAAGCCTCCTTACCTTTACTGTATTTCCCACAAACTCCACTCCTGGCCCCTCACAGGAGGGGGAATGGGATGATTTAAGGGGTCCCAAAGGGACTCATCTGCTCTCCAACATTTAGAATTTCATTTTTTTGTGTCCAGCCCAGAGCAGCTGTGAAAGCTGAGCTGGATCCAGTATCTTTGGGAAGCTGCTCAGGCTCCAGCCCAGTTCCAGAGGTCATGAGCTTCCTCTGAACTTGCCTCCCAATAACCCAGTTACACATTAACCCCAGTTCATGGCCACAGCAGGGACCTGCTTCTTCCTGCTTTTCATCTTCTTCCCTTTAGGAAGAGTTTTATCTGAATTTTGGATGCAGTGCCTACCCAGAAATCCCAGTGAATGTGGGGGGTTTGCCTCACATTTTCCTCCTCACAAAATGAACATTTGGATTTCTTATCTGTCCATCCATTTTGCCAAGGGAGGACAATTTAATCCCAGGAACAGCCTGGCTTGTTCCAGGCAGAGGAGGGAGAGCCTGAATGAGGCCTCAGACTACAAGGACTGAATTTGAGACCAGTGTTTAAGATTAATAGCCTCATGTTTAATTATCTACACAACAGGAACCCACCAAGTATTCCAACACATGGGTTGAATAAAGATGAGGCAGGATTCTTCCCAGACAAAACCCTCCAGGATTTCTCTACCTGTACAAGGCTGAGTGGGTGAGCTATTCCTGCCAGGAAAAATCACTTTTTAAATGTCTGGATCACAGTTCTGCACCTTCCAAATGAAACAGAAGAGGTTTCAATCCTTTGGTGACATGAAAGGGCACGAACACAAGTTTTACTTCTGAAAACTGACATTTACACTTGCAAACAACCCCAGTGCTGGGCTTTCCCTGCTTCCCCAGGACAAAACAGGAACCAAGCTGTTCCAGTGGGATTAGATAGGATCTTGCAGAGGAACATAAATCAGCCTGTGCTGCTCCTGGGTCCTTACCTCCACCCTGATTTGAATTCTGTCCTCAGTAACATCCAGCACTTCAATTAATGGCTGCCTTTCCAGGGCTGATTGGGAGCAAGGGGAAGGGCACAAAGCAGTGCCTAGAAATCCATCAACGCTCTCCTCACTGACAAACAATCTCTCCTAAAGAAAAAGAGAGAAAACAGCAGGTTATGTTCTTTTTATGCTGCACTTCAGGGGTATTTGGGGCTAAAAACTCCCTGCAAAGAAAGCCAGGACAGCAACTCCCAAGTTTCACAGCACACTCAAGTCTTGACAGAAAAATTCTGAGCCAGACACTCAAAGAATGAGGTGAAATGAATTAAAACCAGTGCTTTGCTAATTTTGCTTGAAAGCACAAATCTGCCTGGTATCAAATATAAAGGAAATATTATTTCTCTCTCTGGATGTGCGACTAACACAGAGATGAACACTCTCTGTGAGAAATGATTTGTCCCAGCCTTGTTTTACCTTCCTCAGGTGTGTGAGCAGCAGGAAGGTGTCAGACTGGTGTGGGTTTGTCTCCTGGCTGCCTGCAGGAAAGCACAAACACCCAAACCCCTCCTTGGAGAGGCACTGCAGGATCCTCACTCCCAGATCAGATCTGGAGCACTCAGGGCTGGATCCATTTCACACCCAGCACTGATCTCCCTGCAGACAAGCCAGGTGGAAAAAACCTACAGAATAAAAAAGGAGAGGTATCCACAGGCAGGGACACAGCCTGGGGTGCGTTTCCAGGCTCTTCACAAACAACCTCAAACGTGTTGCTGCAGGTTCAGAGATTGAAATCAGTCACAGGTAATTAAAGGTGCTCAAATATATCCTGGAGGGGCTGTTGGATAGGAACTGCAGAGCTTCCCTGTCCTTGTGTTATTCACACACCAGCTGTGCAGGCAAGGGGAAGGACAGACAAAATAAAAATGAGGAGTAGCTTAGATTCTGGGAATTACCTTCCTTATTTAATTGGAAATAACAGGGACAAGTTGCAAACCTTCCACATGAAGTCACACTTTTAAATTTCTCGATCCAGTTCAACCTTCCTGTCAGTCCAATGAAAGTTAAATTCAATTATCGCTGACATCTTGCAGACCAAGAGGCAAAAAGGCAATTCTGCACATTTTTGGCCCCCTGTGGATGGAGCCTTATGCACAGCCAGATGTCACATTGTGTCTGAGGTAGAAAATTTAACTGTTATCTTGAAAAAAAAAAACCAAACCAGGACTGGAAAAATCAGCCAGAGTCCTATTTTTTCCACTAGTTAAATTAGAAACCACAATATGGAAAGTCATAACACACGAACTGTTGGTTTTCCAAGGCAGAGCACTGGATTAATTTTCTATCCAGCAAGATTACAATCCAGGCAAGGAGCCAGCACTGGATGCTGGGATGGTTTGGGGAGAGATTAAAGTGCAGCAGCAGAGCTATCCTGACTGAAAACCCTCTCAGGACATCCCTGCTTCTTGCATTTCTGCATGCAAACCTAAAAACTCTTATTCCCTGGTGCCTGCAGAGAGGGATGTGCCAGAGCTCCAGGCTGAGTGCAGGGGAAGGGCTCAGAGCACAGAGCAAGGCAGGGGCTGCAGACACAAAATCTGGGCAGCACCACAATCCCACAGAACTCCATCCCTGGGCAGCCCAGGAGGAGAATTCCCAGCTCTGCCCTGGAAAAATCAAATTTTTCTCCCAGCAGAAAAATGGAAGTCAGGGAATCACAGCATGGTTTGGTTGGAGGGAACCAACAGCTCATCTCATTCCTACCCCTGCCATGGGATGTTTTTCAGGAGCTTTAATTGCCTTCCACTAGACCAGCTTGCACCAGGTCCCATCCCACTTTTCCTCCATAAAATGAGGAAAATAATCTCTTTTCCCTCTGAATCTGCCTCTGGCACCCGTGGCTGTGTGAGGAACACCCTCTCCTCCTCAGAGCAATCAGGACTTTGCAATTTGGCAGCAAACACCCTGAATCTTTCTGCAGAATTTCTTCCTGATTAAAGCAAAATAATTTGTTTTCTTCACAGAAAATACAGTTAAAAAACAAAAACTGAATGGGATGTCTATTATCAGGAGAGGTTCCACTATTCCAGAGGGTGCTGGCACTGCCCAGGGAATGGGCACAGCCCCAGAGCTGCAGGAGCTGCCAGGGATGCCCAGGGTGGGATTTGGGGGCTCATTTGGGGGTCTGGGCAGGGCAGGAGCTGCCCTGGATGATCCCTGTGATTCCATAATGATTCCACAATTCTGTGATTAATCAGTGCTTCAAATGAAGATAAAAAGGAACCCCCTGTGCTGTTGCTCAGTTAATCCTGACTCACTGCACAAACCAATTTTACCAAGTTTCTCCCAGCCCAGCACTGAATTCCCAGCAGTATTTACCATTTTATCCAGTTGTACCAAGTTTCCCCCAGCCCAGCACTGAATTCCCAGCAGTATTTACCATTTTATCCAATTGTACCGTTTCCCCCAGCCCAGCACTGAATTCCCAGCAGTATTTACCATTTTATCCAATTTTACCAGGTTTCCCCCAGTCCAGCACTGAATTCCCAGCAGTATTTTCCATTTTATCCATTTGTACCAAGTTTCCCCCAGCCCAGCACTGAATTCCCAGCAGCATTTACCATTTTATCCCATCCCCACCCCATGGCTGCCATAAATCACAGCCCTGGGGTGTGTTTGTTGTCAGGAAGGTGATTCTCATTAGCCTGCTCCACCAGGCACTGCAACTCAGACTTTGCATTCACCGAGGCATTTCTATTGCTGCAGATGTTATCAGAGCACAGACCTTGGGAAAAAATGATCCAGGAATTTATTCTAAAGCCTGCTCTGCCTCCCAAGCCAGAGCAAACAGAGGACAACCATCTGCAGCTGATTTCAATGACCCTGTAAAATAATTCTTCAATTGAAGCCGTTTATTTTCTGGTATTTATGATGCTCTCTTAGCAACTTTGAATTTAATTTGTTTTTCCCTGCACACGCTGTCATCTGCTGTTTGGTACACATTCATTCTTCCCCGTGACTAAACTGAGACCAAATTAACATAAACCTTAGCAGGATGACTTTGGTTTCTGGAACATTCATCACTCAAAGCTGTGCCTGTGTCTCCCAGCACTGGGAGCTCCCCTTGCCCCCAGCTCTTAGATGGGCTCATTCTGCTTCCATTTCTCACACTGGAGACACTTTCCATCCAGAGTTACCTCCCACACAGCCTGCAAGCTTGAAAAGCAGCACAGATTTCAGGCTTAAATTATTTTGGTGGTTCCTGTAAAGAGAGGATCAGAGAATCTCAGAATGAGTTGGGAATTAAATCCCATCCAGTTCCAACCCTTCCACTGTCCCAGGCTGCTCCAAACCCTATCTAAGATGGCTTTGGACCCTTCCAGGGATGGGGCAGCCAAAAACTCTCTCATCCAAACCCAACAATTGATACCAATATGGGAAAGGACCTGGATTTCCTGAGCTCTGCATTTGTGGGATCCCAGCACAAACCAGCTCTGAGAGCTGAGAGTTTGAACCTCAAAGTTTTGGTACTGAAATAAAAACTTTTCTGAGGTGCTCATGACTGCAAAGATGAACCAGCTCCAAAGAAGCTTTGATGAGCTTCATCAGCAGGTTAATAACATTTCCTGACATAACTGTTTTGTGTAGTCATGGTATTCCCAAAATGCAGCTACCAATTAAAGACTATTCAGAAATTAGTTTGTTTTATAGCAGAAGCAAACTAATTATGGTCCTTAATGTAGCTTGGGAAAGGGATTACTTTGAAAAATGTGAAATAATAAGTTTGTTGTGTTCTCCTTCTTTGTCCTTCTCTTACCTCCCAAAAAACTTGCCAAGAGTCTCGAAATGCTGAGCACAGAATTAACTGAACCAAAAATAAACTCTTGGAGGATTACATTCAACAGCCCTGGTTTGCAGCAGCATCTTCTTAGAAGTAACCCCTGACTATTACAATAAGTCTTTATGGGAGCTTGGAAATGGAAAATTGTAACTCCAAATAGCCTGGAAATGAGAGCAAAGCAGCTCTGCAGGATGGATTTCCCCACAAAAGGTGGGAAAGGTTTAAAACATCCAAATCTGACATGTCCCAACACGGCCCTCAAGGCCTCATGCTTGGCTGACTCAACAACCAAGGAACACTTTCATCCACAAGAGCCCAAACTCTGAGCTCAGTGAGGACAAAAGGACAGCCCAGCATGGCCCAAGGGGGCACTTCCAGCCCTTGGGGGGACTTCCAGTCCATGGGAACACTCCCAGTCCATGGGGACACTCCTAGTCCATGGGGACACTCCCAATCCATGGGGACACTCCCAGTCCACGGCCTTTTCCACATGGTCCCACAGGTGATGTAGGGAAATGTAGGGAAATGGGATATTGGGAACTGGGAATTCCTGGCTGGGAGAGTGGGCAGGCCCTGGCACAGGTGCCCAGAGCAGCTGTGGCTGCCCCTGGATCCCTGGCAGTGCCCAAGGCCAGCATGGATCAGCCCAGATCACCTTACCAGGCCTCAGCCTCTTGTAGGGGCACTTATCCCAAAATCCCAGAATGGTTTGGGTGGAAAGGGACCTTAAACCCCACCCAGTGCCACCCCTGGGACACCTCCCACTGTCCCAGCGTGCTCCAGCCCCAATGTCCAACCTGGGGACCCAGGGGCAGCCACAGCTGCTCTGGCAATTCCAGCCCAGCCAGGAATTCCCAATTCCCAATCTCCCATCCATCCCTGCCCTCTGGCACTGGGAGCCATTCCCTGGCTCCTGTCCCTCCATCCCTTGTCCCCAGTCCCTCTGCAGCTCTCCTGGAGCCCCTTTAGGTACCCTCAGCTCTCCCTGGAGCCTTCTCCTCTCCAGGGGAACATTCCCAGCTCTCCCAGCCTTGGAGCAGCTCCGTGGCCTCTCTGGACTTGCTCCAACAGCTCCACATTTTTTTTAGCAGCTGCTTTCTGAAAGAAAAAGCACCAGGAGCCTCCAAAGGGTCTCCTTCCCTGGTGGCTGTGCCAAGCAGAAAAATCACACCCATGTAGAACATCCTGCATGGAGGCCTCAGCACTCCCAGAAAAGTCAAACAAAACTTCCCTAGCTCAGGGCCAGCTCCAACCATGAACTCCTCAGGAATGTTCAATATAATCTTTTTCAGCCTGTAAATGTAAAAAAAAAAAAAAAAAAAAAAAAAAAAAATTTAATAAAAGCAATGCATAGGAAAGCAGAGGAAATATTTCCTCTGTTTTCCTCTGCTCCTGCTGCTCTCTGGAGCCCCGGGGGAGTTTGTGTGAGTTAAATCTGAATATTCTCCACAAGATCTGACAGAGGCTTTAGGAAAGGGATGGGCTGGCTGCAATTCCCTGCCCAGCACGGGGTACCCAGGGGGAATGGCCAGAGCAATGAGCACACATCCTCTGCACAAACCCACTGCAGGCCCCTGAGCAGGGCAGGAAGGGTGGGGATCAGTGGGAATTCCTGCAGGAACCAGGCTCTTTCTAACCCCATGAAAATGAGCAGACATGACCCCAAAACTGCAGAATTCATTCCCTGCCAGTTGTGTTTCACATCTCCAAGAACTGAGCCCCCAGGTCTGAGCAGCTCCAGAAATTTGCTTTTTATTTCTGTTAGGAATCCAGCATTTAACCCCAGCAGGCCACACATTCCCAGACATTCCAAGTGCTTTCCAGAGGCACAATTTCCATAATTGCCCAGCTCCAGCAGTACCAGAAACCAGGACATGTTCTCAGAATCCCTGCCTGGCAGGCTCACAAATTTTATTAATGGTTATTTAACTCCCAACCCTTCTCCTTCGTCATTTTCTCCCCAGGCTGTGTTGTCTGGAAATGAAAGGGAATTCTCTGATTTCCCAGGAGTTTCCCAGGCCTGAATTCCCAGGATTTAAGCACAAGGTGTGGAAGGTTATGGAGGATGAACTGCAATGGAGAGCAATGGGGAGAGCACAGCCCATGGCTGGAATTTTGAGGCAAAAATCAGAAATTTTGGCACTGGGGAAATCAGGCAGCTTCCTCAGGTTAGGAAATGATTCCCTGGAAAAAATGGGCCTGGAGCAGGATCAGCACTGTGGTCTCTGGTGCAGTGACAAAAGGTGAATTTCAAACCCCTGAAATGTGTGACCCTAAGCTCACAACGCTCAAAGTTATGGAATCTTGATTTTTACAGGACTCCTGGTCACCATAACCAGCCATAGAAGGAGGAGGATGGAAAAGATCTCTGAGATGATGGAGTCCAGCTGCAGAGTGGAGATTCTGCTTTGGCCAAGGAGTGAATTTTCACTGCTCACAGTGAAGGTCCAGGGAGGAGCAGGGCACTGCAGAGATTTCCTGGACAGAGGCATTTGCTGGGCTGGGAATTCCAAGTGCTCAGCATCTATGGAAACTGAGCTCCAAACAGATCCTCTCCCAGCACAGGGACTCAGCCACTGCTGACTGCAGAAGGAAAAGCAGCTCCTGAAGTTCTGTTTCAAGCAGAAACATTCTTCTACCAGCACATGGGTCAGACCAGCTGCAAGGAGGAACTGGAATTTAATGGGAATGATTTGGGCAGGCACTGAGCAGCCACCATGGCATGGAGGGGCAGCCTCTGAATAACCCAGGGAGGAATCTGCTCCATCAACCTCCCAGAATGGAGCAGAGCAGGAATTCCAGAGCTGATAAAAACATTGGACAGGGCTTGGAGCAACCTGGGATAGGAAAAGGTGTCCCTGCCTGTGGAATTGGTTCAGCTTTAAGATCCCTCCCAACCCAAACCATTCCTTGATTCACTTTTGCCAGGCACCATCCTCTGGAGAGAGGAGATGGCCAACAAAAGCACATTGGGAGGTGCAGGATAAATTCCTGCTCCAGGATATGATCCTGTTCTAGGATAAGATTCCAGCTCCAGGATAAAATTCTTGCTCCAGGAGAAGATCCCTTCTCCAGGATGATTCCTGATCCAGGATAAGATTCCTGCTCTGGGATAAGATTCTTGCTGCAGAATAAAATTCCTGCTCCAGTATGAAATTCTTGCTCCAGGATAAGATTCCTGCTCCAGGGTTAAATTCTTGCTCCAGGATAAAATTCCTACTCTAGGATAAAAGATTCCTGCTCCAATATAAGATTCCTGCTGGCCTCCAGGCCCTGCTCTGCTCTCTGCAGTGACTGATGTGACTCCTTCCACAGCTCTGCTTTACAGAATGAGACTCGAGGCAGGAAAAGCCCCAAGGTGGCATCAGACAAATGGAGGGAATCAACACAAGTAGGAGAAAAGCCACCAGGAACAAATGGTTAATGGCCAGAAGGCAGCGAGTAATAGTGGCTCTAATTAAATATTCATTTTTCTCCCTTCACTCTGAGCAGCTCTCAGGCACTTTGGGGAAATAGCAGAGATTTAAAAGAAAGCAAACAGGACAAATTACTTCAGTTTGTTTCTTCGCTCCAATTTGCAGTGTCCAGCAGGACTGGAGGCCAGGAGAATCTCCTGGAGTCTGCTGTGAATGAATGGCCAGGAAGCTGATGAGTAATGCCCAACCTCTTTCTCCTACTCCACCCAAAACATTTTGCAATATATAATAAAATCACCACATTCAAAGGGTTTTTGTAACTCACAAAGCCAAAACTCTCATTACTGGGTGGCCTTTTAAAACCTTTCAATCACAAAATGTTCCTCCACTTGCAATAACAAATCCATATCCCAAACTTGCAGCCACCACCGTGCTCACCACTAACTCATGTTCCCAAGTGCCACATCCCCAGGTTTCCTGAGCATTCCCAGGGATGGGGACTCCCCCAGTGCCCTGGGCAGCCTGAGGACCTGCACAGAGAGCAGGCAGGAGTTTACACAGTGGCTTTTTTGACGTGGCAGCAGCAGGCAGTGCCAGATCCCAGCAGTGAACAGCAGCACTGAGTGTTCTGTGGCCCCACTTGCACAGACTTGCAGGCTCCTGCTCGGGTAAAAGCAAAGGAAATGCTCTGCAAACAGCTCAGCGTGGGTGGCTCTCCATAAATTCATCATCTCTGAGACTTCCCCGAAATGATCAGCTCCTCCTTCACAGGAATTGCTGCTGTGGAAGGTGTGGGGCTGCTAAATGGCAAACTTGATGTGGTTTCAGCTGCACAAACACCAATTGGATAAACATCTCTCAAAACCATGCACAAGCCATTTCTAGTTGGAGGGATGGAGCAATGGAGCTGCTCCAAGCCAAGTCCATCCCAGTGGATGTGGCTGAAGCCTGCCAGCTTCCTGGACGTGCAATCCCACTGCACGTGACCCACACTGCAGAGCATTTTACTGCTCTCAGCTCCAGCCAAACTCCAAATCCCATGGCTAGAAGGTTGCACAAGAGCTGGGCAGCTTTAATCCCTGCTCATGAGAAACTGTCTGCAAGTCTGAGCTCACAGAGGAACGTGGTTCTGCACAGAACTCCTGTGAGTGGCTCTG
>JAHXMQ010012340.1:26685287-26703599 GCA_020466415.1 Ammodramus savannarum pratensis | reverse complement strand
CCCCTTTTTCTCTCTTGCCCCATTTTCCCCTTTCTCTCTCTTGCCCCTTTTCCCCCATTTCTTTCCCCCATGACCCCAATTTGCTGTCCCTTTTTGTGGGAAGGGCTGCCCAAAGCCTTTCACACTCCTTGGTTTTCCTTTCTGTGCTCTCAGGGATCAGGGTTAAACAAAATTTTCCAGGTTTTATTTAACCAGGATCTCCTGGCCTGCCTGAGCTCTCCTCAGTTTTCCATTTCTGACATCCCAGCACTGCCAGATTCTCATTTCAGGAGTTCCTGGAGTTAATAATGTTTCCACATTCTGAATAATTAATGTTTCAGCTCTACTGAAGCTTTCCTAATGTGAATCTCACCTCCAAAAAATCAAGATATTTTAGAGACACCCAACATCCACCTGGGACTTCTCTTCCACCTCAGGAGCCCAACTCCACCTGCAGCTCCTACTTATGGCCCAAACTGGATTTTCACCTTTAAATCTAAAAATTCTGAATCAATCTCTTTGGGATTGTTCCATTTTGGCAGCTTGGAAGGGATTTAATGAATTTTCTGTTTAATTGCAGGACAATGCACCTGATGGAAGGGGAGTTACCCACCTCCATGTCAGGCAGCTGTGGGGCCAGCATCAATGGCAAGCTGTACATTTTTGGGGGATTTGATGATAGAGGATACAGCAATAGGGTATTGTTGTCTTTTTTTCCATAATATTGTATTTTCATAAGTACTAATACTGTTCATCTGGTGTATTTTTATTTGAATTAAAGAAAAAATTTTATTTATTGAAACCTTCTATATTTGTGCCACTGCTTTCCCAATTGTTTTTTAAAAATATTCTGACAACCTGAATTGGGACTAATCTCTGAATATCACTTTTCTTTTTGCTCTTTGATAGCAATTCACTGCTTTAAATAATCAGGTAATAATTAAGGTTAAAATTGTAACTAAGGTTAAAATTGTAATTAAGGTTAAATTCCTTGTAACTGAAAGCTGAATTAAGAAAACAGATTAAATGAGTTGTTTAATCATTGAATATAAATAAAGTTAGAAATTTTCTAGTCTGACTAGAAAATCAGTGAAATGGAGCCTCTGCTGAAACTTCCTGCCAATTCTCCACTTTAATTTTATTTTTGTGGTGTATTTCCCATTTTAAACCCACTGCCAGTTCCTCTTTTACTCCCAGCCTTTTAGGGGTTGTTTTTTATGGTGCTGATTTGTGGTTTTTTTTCTGAAAACATTCTCATTTTTCTTTCCTTTCAAGCTGTATTATGTCAATTTGAGAACAAAAACTGGAACCTACAGGTGGAAAAAAATCACAAATTTTAAAGGTCAACCTCCCACACCTCGGGACAAACTCTCCTGCTGGGTGTACAAAAACAGGTACAAAAATACTGAAAATATTAAAAATATTTAATTTGTGTTAATTGCAGAGAGAAAGGGTTAAAAAGTGAAGAGAACTCAAGGTTGGAATGGAGGAAACTCTGATTTTTAGCTTGATTTGCTGGGGAATTTTGTAACAATTTTGTAGCAGAGTTTCCTCACCTGAACTAATGGTAAATAAATGGTGAGCTGAACTAATGGTAAATAAAACCCCACTTTAGGAGAGGGCTGGGATATTTAGGGTAAATTTGTGGAATGTTTTACACTAGAAAGCAATCATGCCTCTATTAGATGATTTTAACACATTAAAAAGTATAAAATTATAAAAAAAGTATATTAAAAAACAGTATAAAATTACTTTCTCTGCAATATTCATTATTTTAAGCATTCCATTTACCTGCAATAAATCCATTTAGTGGATTCCCAAGGGTTTTAACAGCAGAGACATTTCAGGGATTGTCTTTATCTTGCAAGGCTGAGTCAGCCTGGACATTTGTGTTGGAAAAGTGACTGAGTGTGCTTAGAAAACAGAAATACTCCAGATTTTCTGTTTATTATGGAAAATGTCTGGATAATGAGGCAGAAGTGATCACAAGCAGGTGCCCTGTCAGTGATTTATTATTAAATGTGTTACAAACAGGTCAGAATGTGATTTATAGTGCATTTATCAGATGGAAATGATTTATGAATTTCTGGACTCCACATCTAAAGAGGTTTTGTATGAGCTGTGCAATGCCTCTGGGTGCCAGATCCTGGTTTTGGAATTCTAATTTACCTGCAGAGATGGGAAAATACAGATATTTGAACAACTCCCTGGCTGTTAACAGAAGATTATTCAAAATTAAATGCATTTATTCAAAGCATTGTGTCACCTGCATGCTGAGAAAATCACCTGGTTCAGATGATAGAGTGGAACCTTTGGATGTAAATCAAGATTATTTATTAGTGGGTGGAATATTGAGCTGGGAGGTGTGTGAGCATCCTTCAGTAGTGCTTGGTTGAAAAGTTTCATTTTAAGCCAAAAAAAGACTTGGGACAAAGCTTGGGAACATTTATTGACAAAAATTGGACACAGAAAATAAAAAAATGCAGCAGGAACACAGGAACTTCACTAGGAAACAGCAGAGAAGGAAGCATTTCACTTTGCTGGGTTTTATTTCCATTTTGGCCTGAGAACAGCACTGGAAATGAACTTTTGGAGAAAGGAGCAGAGATTTGAGGTGTCTGGGATCATTTCCTGCTGTGGTTTCAGTCGGGTTTGCTGAGGGCTGTGCCCTTCCCCTTGTTTGGGTTTGCACCATCAGCTGCCACACAAAACATTCTCATTGTTTGTAGCATAACCCAAAATATTCATGGGTGCAGCTGATTCAGTTCCATCCTGTTCACAAAAGGATGAGCTGCTGTTGTTGTTTCAGGCTGATTTATTTTGGAGGTTACGGCTGCAGGAGGCACAACGAGCTCAGTGACTGCTTCGATGTCCATGATGCTTTTTGGGTAAGAGCTTTCCCCCATTCCCACTCATTTCTGATTTAAAAAAAATCATTTTTATCACCCTTGATGAGCATCAAAATCTGATTTTTCTTTTATTTATAGCATCAGTAGAAAAGCAAATTTGGAATCTTTTTTAGGTTTGAAATTCCATTTGAAGTTTGAAACTCCAGATGCTGCACGTTGGGAGTGGTGCTTGTTCCACATATTCCAAATTCCCAGTGCAGTGAATGAAATGCTGGATTTTAATCTGAAGGCAAATTTTAAAGCTGAAAATCCCAGAAAATTTACATAATTAGTATAATTAAATATATTAATTTTTATAGTTTATTTTTTTGAAGTAACATTAGGGAATTTATAGCTTCCCAAGTCTAGCTGTCAAATACTCTGAGTTAATTTATTAAGTTTATTTTCCAGAAAGATGCCTGGATTATCAACTTTGCTACAGTAATTTTTTATAATTAATACAAAGATGACTGAGCAGAGCATTGACAGGAAGCTCCTGACATCAAATACTAAAGACTGACACCCAAGAATTGGTTTTTTGCAATTTCTTAATTTCTCAGTGTGTTACAATGAAATTTAGAAGATGGAATTTGCTGCAGTGTCTGCTCCTGACATCAAATATTAAAGACTGACACCCAATAATTGTTTTTGTACAATTTCTTAATTTCTCAGTGTTACAATGAAATTTAGAAGATGGAATTTGCTGCAGTGTCTGATGTTGGGGCCCAAAGCCAATTTTCAGGTGTCACAGCCTGAACATCCCTGGGTGCTGCTGACCCTCAGGTGAATCTGAGCTAAAATATCACCACACATTTTCATGAAATTGCCTATTTTAGTGTAATTTCAGTTTGGACAGATCCCTTCCAGGTTTGTGTCCTTCAATAAGCAGCAAGATTTTAAATTAAATCTATATTTTTTAAATTTCTTCTTTTCTTTTAGGAAGGACAGATATTCTGGGGATGGCACAATGATGTTCATGTTTTTGATACAACCACACAGACTTGGTCTCAGCCCACAATTCGAGTGAGTGGTTTTTAATCTCAATTTGGATTTTACTGAGTTTTAAATCATGATTGTGCTCTGGAAACTGGGGACACCTCCCACTGTCCCAGGGTGTCCCAGTGCCCAGCCTGGCCTTGGGCACTGCCAGGAGCAGCACAGGAAATCTGGGAATTCCCAATTCCCAATCTCCCATCCATCCCTGCCCTCTGGCACTGGGAGCCATTCCCTGGCTCCTGTCCCTCCATCCCTTGTCCCCAGTCCCTCTGCAGCTCTCCTGGAGCCCCTTCAGGCCCTGCCAGGGGCTCTGAGCTCTCCCTGGAGCTTCTCCTCTCCAGCTGAACATTCCCAGTTTTCCCAGCAGAAATCTATATCCATTTATAATTCCCATGGAAAACCTCTCACAGCAGAGCTCTGCCTTATTGAGATGAAAATATTCTCTAAAGTTCATAAAACCCAGCTGAGTTTATATAAAAACTCAGCAGAATTTGTATCCTTTAAAGAGTGCCTTTTATAATCTTTTTATAATCTTTAAGATGTTCTAAAATCCCTCTAAATGCAAAATGTAAAATTCCCATTGCAAAGTAAAAGCCACCTTTAGTTTTGGCACCTTCAGTTCTGATTTACACAGGGAGAACTTTCTGTGGATATAACATCAAATTTTAAGATGTGATTTCCAGAGGTTTCAGTAGCAATTCCTGATGGTTTATAGATCAGAAAATAAAACTGTGCAGGAGATTTCTGGTGTTCTGAAGGATTATTTTGGGTCTTTCAGGGTGGAGATCCACCTCAGCCTCGAGCAGCTCACACATGTGCTGTGCTGGGAAACAAAGGTTACATCTTTGGAGGACGAGTGCTGGTAATTCAATATTTTCTTAGCAGTCATATTATTCTCTTGGCATTTTTTTTCTTTTTTTTTTTTGTTTTTTTTCTTGTCATTTTGTAGTTAGAAAAAAAATCCCAAATGTTTTGGCCTAACCTGGGTGTTCAGGGGTCTGGATGCAGGATGCTGCTTGTCATCTCTTCAAAAAGAATATTTCAGTCTGTAATATTAATGATTGTCCCAAAAGAGGTAAAACACAGATGATTGTGTGGTAAATAAGAGATTTGAGTTGGCTTTATATTTGAATTTTGCCACTTTTTGCACATAAGTGACTGAAATAGAGATGTCTGGAAGAGGTCATGGACAAAAGGATGCAATCTGTGCATAAATAATTTAGGGTTGGATGTGGCTGTGTAATTTTTACTCTTCCTGACTCTTTTTAAGTGAAACAAGCCACAGGCACCACCCCCCTGATTAAAGCAGGGAGATGCTCAAACCTCTCAGCAGCACTTGGAGTTTCTCCAGTGCTAATTAAAGGAGATTTTCTGCTCAGTTCCTCTCTGCTGAAGCATTGATGTGAGAAACAGATCCTGCAAGGCAAGTTAAACCCTCCCAATTTCAGTGACTGTGCACTCTTGCGTTTTATTTTAATTGAAGTTTTCAGCTCTTTTCACTGCAGCTGATTTAGATCCTTTAATCCTACTCAGCTAGAGGATGAGCCTGGATGTTTTTATCTCCAAAATTGACAGTGAAGAAGCTCCTGAGAGCCCCCAGTGCTGTGTTCCTGTAGTTGTGCTCTAGAAAAGAGAAGGAATTAGGTTGGGAATGGAGTAATTCCCAATATTCCAGCTCCACCTTGGAAAGCTGCCACAGCCTCAGCCCTGTATTCCCAAATCCTGGCAAACAAAGCAGTGTAAAACTGCCCTTTGTTCCCCATTCCCTGATTTTCCTGCTGGAACATTCCTTTCTAATCTGCACTCCTGCTGCTCAGTGACCACACCATGTCCAGCCACTTCCCCACCTGCAGGAAGTTTTTATTTAAGTGCTTTTCCAGAGCAAACAGCAAAGAAAAGAATTGAAATGGATCCTGTTTGTTCCTGCCATGCTGTGACCTTTGATTCAGGATCTCTGGAATTGTTCCTCAAGCCTGAGGGAGCTGCACTCAGCACCTCCCAGAGCTGTGGCCAAAGTGGGTTTGCAGATAACTGAAGGAAATCAAGAGATTGGAGGAGAGTGGAAAATCAGAGTTTTCCATGCCCTGAGTGAGCCCTGTGCACAGCCAAATCCTGCTCCTCCCTCAGGGAGTGAGAGGGAAAACCCCAAATGTGGGGGGGAAAGGTCCCTTGGATGGTTTGGTGCTGCCTTGGCAGCTCCTGCTGAGCACACAGAGCTCCTTCCCCAGGCTCTGTGCCCACCCTGGCCTTGCTGCACTCCTGAACTGCTCCCCTGCAGCTCTGCCACTGAAATTGTCATTTAGTGCAGCTCCCCTGTCACTCTGCACTGCCCTCACAGGATTTACCCTCAGGATTCTGTTTGACTACAGCATTCTGATCTTAAAAGGTTTTTTTTTTCTTCAGCTTCCTTAAAATCTTGCTAAATTTCAGTGAAAGCCCTTGGGAAGCCGTGTCAGAGAAGTGTGAAATTGTGGAAAGCTGTGTTTAATTCTCTAGGAGAGCAGCAAGTGTAATTCTCATTATTGATCCATTTTCTGTGCTAGAAATGAATGGAAGGAAACATAGAAAAGGTGAGGGAATTGAGGAATTGATGTAAGTCATGAAAAGAAAAAGCTAAAGACAGCAGAAAACCACTCAATTTCCTGACCCCAGGAATAATTCCTCCCCAAAGGATGAAGTTTTGCTTTTCTCCAGAAATTGAGGAGCAAACATGGGGTTGCTCTGCTCCTCCTTCTCCTTCTAGTTCACCATAATACAAATCTTCCCAGGGAAAAGGCTCTGCAAGGAACCAGAAAGGGCCAGGAAGTGTCATGAGGCTTCTCCTATTCATCTTTCTGGGAGGAAAGGGCACCTTTTTCCAAACTTGGAGCTAGAACTGGTAAAAGAAGATGATGATGATGGTGATGATGATGAGAATCAGTTGTACCAGGAATCATTTGAAAACAGGCTCAGAAGTGTTATGTGGACTCAGTTCCTTCAGGTAAGCCCCTGGAAAAACAGAAATGGGAGAAAGTGGGAAGGAAGGAGAGTTAGTCCAGAAGTTGATGTGAGTCTGATGTTTGATTTAAGTGGAAAAATTTCATGTTGAGAATGAAGTAAATAAACCAAAGTCTTTGCAGCAGCTCTTCACACATCTGGTGCCTTAATGTCAGCATGTTTGTATTTGCTGTCAGCAAAGCTCAGAGGATCCATGGAGCTGCAATCCTTCTCTTGGCAAAGCTTGGAGCTGGAGTAGCTTTTGCTTGGAAATCCAGGAGGGAGAGCTGCAGAGTTCCTGGCAATCATGGCACCCTTAAAGCCTCTCTTGGTGCCAACCCTGAGGCCAGGCAGCTCCTGCCTGACCTGCACTGGGCTCAAAGAAATCAGCTTGCAGAGATGAGCAGGGTGTCAGGAGCTCCAAGGGAAATTCCAGCCCTCTTAGGAGCCTTGGTGCTCTTAAACCAATGAAAAATCACTTTAGGATTGGCAGAGGATGATGAAATAGAGCAGGACAGAGAAATAAATCCATGAGAAGCTGCAGGAGAGCTGTGCAAGTGTAAAACTGTGTGCTGCAGCTTCCCAGAGAGGGCTTGGGCAGAAAGGGGCTTTGTTTGTGAAACTCTCAGTCTTGGACAGTTGGTGGTTTTGGATTGCAAATGAGCTTGCTGTAATTCTGCATTTGCCCAGCTGCTGAACCATGAGAATGCAAAGATTTTCAGGAAAGAGAATTTCTCCATCTTCTGCCTAATGCCCAGGAAAGCAAAGTCAGCAAGGAGGTCTTGACCAGGATCCTCTTGAAACCTTAATTTTCACCATAGCAGCACCTCTCTGATAGATATCCTTTATATCAAAGTGTTTTGCTCCAACATGATTATTTCCAGTTGTAGAGGCCAGGATGTTGGGTTTGCCCCAAATACAGAAGATCCCAACTGCATTTTGCTTTCAGCTTGGATGATTTGATCCCCTCATGATTTCAAAGGAAGGAGTGGGAAACAGGAGAGAGGAGTCATGGAAGACAGATCTGGCAGCTGGACCACACTTGGTTGTGTTTAGTTGTTTTTAGGTTGTTTTTAGGTTGTTTTGAGGCAATGCCCCAAACCCTCACAATTGCTGTGTTTATGCTGTGTCCCTCCCCAAAATGCTGCTCCCCATTCCCCTCCCAGCCCAGCAGGGTTGGCAGTGCTTGGCAGAGGAGGTTGTGGATTCCTGAAATCCCTGAGAGATTTCCCAGAGCTGTGCTGGCAGCTCTGGGGTCCCTCATTCTCCCTGCTGGGTACCAGCCCTGCTTTCAGCCTAGCTCTGCCTCAGAGGATCTGCACCTGGAGAAAAATCCTCTTTTTCTAATAGATCTATGGACTGCCCAGGGAGAAAAGGAGTTGGAAGGTAAGGCAAGAAGCATTTCCCTACTTCCCAGCTGGTTTTTGTAGCTCCCAGGGGAATCCCAGCTCCCAGGCAAGCAGAGAAATCCTTTTATCACCTTGTCCACCTCCCCAGGCAGGCAGAGACTTCTCCATGTCCAACCCCAGGCAGATGAGCAAGAGGAAAAGTTTCCCATTTGATTTTAATGGCAAATGTTAAAGGGTCCTAAATAAAACCTTGGTGAAAGGAAAAGAGGGAAAAGCACAAATGATGGACATTGCTGGGAATAGCCAGAGCACAGCACTACCAGGATACTCCAAGGAGTAGTGACCTGACAGGAGGATCCAAACTTCTGCTCACAAAGCCAAGGAGAGTCAAACACCTTCTGCACTGCCCTGCCAGGAGTTCTGTGGATGGAAATTAAAAACATTTGCAGGATCTGGATAAAATCCCACAAATTCTTCACTTTTAGAAGCTAAAATTGGCCCCATAGTGCTGTTGCATGACTGGAAATATTTCTGCCAGGCACTTTCCTGAGTGTTGCATGGTTTTTGTGAGGAGAAAAGCTTTTCATCTGCCTCATAATTCAGATTTATATTAAGGCAAGTGGGTACAGATTTCTTCAAACTATTGGTGCTTGGAATATTCTGTCCCAGGAAGGCCTCACTGAAATATTTACTTTATTGTTTGCTTAAAATAACCCAAGTGGGATTTTATTTCTTTGTTTTAGCAAACCAGAATGAATGATTTGCACTGCCTGAATTTAGACACTTGGACTTGGTCTGGAAGGTAAGTTTGCTTTTGTAACACTTCAAACTGAATTTAGAAGATGGAAATATATTGTCAAATAGTTCCAGAGCTGTTCCTGCAGCTTTTCCAAGAGGAAAATTGGGGTTTGGGGACTCCTAACAGCTGCTGGGTTGTGATTTCTGTGGAATTGAATTTTGATAGTGGGTACTGAGCTCTGCAGCACAGCTTTGATGGGGTGTTTAAAGCACAGCATGGAGTGATTTAACACCCTCATTTTCAGCCTGGCTCCATTTACCCAGATGGAATTCCAGGTTTTGGAATGCTGGGTTTAATGGTTGTAGTTAGAGCACAAATTGGGAAAAGGTTTCTTCCATAAAAGGCCATGAAATCCTCCAAAAATGAAGATTTTTTTCCAAAATTCAAGTTATTTCCATATTGTGGTCCAAGCAAAGCTCAGAAGATTTATCCATAATTTAGTATAGTATATATATATATATAAGTATTACTATATTTATATATTGGATCACTGTAAATTTATATATAAATATTACTATTTATATATTGGATCACTGTAAATTTATATATTAAAAATAGAAATACTTATATGCATATATATTGGATTACTGTAAATTTATGTATCAATATTTCTATTTCTATATTTATATATTGGATCACTGTAAATTTATATATTAAAAATATAAAAACTTATATGCTTATATGTTGGGTCACTGTAAATTTATATATAAATATTTATATTTATATTTATATACTTACATATTGGACCACTAGAAATTTATATATTAAAAATAGAAATACTTATATGCTCATATATTGGATTACTGTAAATTTATATATTAAAAATAGAAAAACTTATATGTTCATATATTGGATCACTGTAAATTTATATATAAATATTTATATTTATATACTTACATATTGGATCACTGTAAATTTATATATCAATATTTCTATTTCTATATTTATATATTGGGTCACTGTAAATTTATATATAAATATATTTATATACTCGCCTATTGAACCACTGTAAATTTGCATAGACATATTTCTATTTATATACTTACATACTGGGCCACTGTAAATTTATATATAAATATTTCTATTTATATACTTACATATTGGATCACTGTAAATTTAAGAATTTTCTGTTCAGCTCTTGCAGCACCTCTGCAGAGTCTTGGAAACTGAAAAAATGTATTTAAGACTGAAAAACAAACTTAAGATATTGTTGGAAAAAAGAGTTTTCAGTGTTTGCTGCTGTTGGCACCTCACAGGAGACAAAGTGTTTGTATTTATTCATTATTATTTATTCTTCTGATCACAAAAGGATCTAATAATTATTTATTAATAAATTTATTACTAAACAGTCAGGTTTTTTTTTTTCTTACTCAACTCTGCCCAGCTTTGTGAAGGAATTGCACCACAGGAACCTGCTGACCCAGGATTAGGATCCAACAGGAATTGCAAAATTCATTTCAGCTGCACTGCCCAGAAGTTGCTCTCCCTGCCTTGAGCTTTACCAAACTGATTCATTATTTGGTTGTTTCTGGTACTGGCATCATTTCTTGTGCATGAAAATTGAAATTTTATCCATTATCAGGATCTGTTTGATATTTTTAACCATCAAAGCCCAGGCTGTCCCTTGGCCAATTTTAGAATTTTATTTTCTTCACTTGGATTCAAACAAAATTGCAGCTTGGCCTTGATGCCAGATTCAGCAGGGCACTTCTGCAATCCCTGTTTAATTATCTTTAATTAACTGATTTTTCGGATATCAGGATCTTTGCTGTTCACATTCTCAAGCAAACCCAACTAAACTAAAATAAATTTTAATACAGCTCAGCTAAAATAGATTTCAAATTAATTTTATGAATAATAAACATCCATCTGTTCTGTGCTTTGGAATCCCCTCTTTACTGATATTTATTTCAAAGTCTGGGTGAGCCCAGCTGGAACAGGGGGTAGCTTTTGGATCAGAGGTAAAACCACAAATCCTTTTGTCATTTAAAATCCTTTTCCTTGGAGTGGAGAGCCTGGAGCCCCTCAGGATTCATCAGTTTGATCTCCATTAACTGTTCCTACATGTACATGGAATTATTTCTGTATTTCATCTCTTCTTGCACTGGGAAAACACCCAGGGTGGCTCTAGGACAAAGTGACATTTTCTGCCAAATAAATTTAAATTAAAAAATGAAACCATTTCAGCACTGATTGAAGATTTGGGGTTTTGTTTCTTTGTTTCAGGATTAATATCAGTGGAGAGAAGCCCAGAGATCGCTCGTGGCACACGCTGACCCCCATAGGGGAGGACAGGCTTTTCCTTTTTGGAGGGCTAAGCTCTGATAATGTTCCTTTGAGTGAGTAACTGAGGGTAAAAATGGAATTCTGATTCTCTTTTGCATTTCAGATCACACAAACAGGGGTGGGATGGTTGGCAGGAGTTTTGTAGAAAAGGCAGCATGAAAAAAACTGAATTTGGCAAAAATCACTTGAAGATAAATAATAATTTCACAGCCAAATCCACTGGGGGGAGAGGATTTTCTCAATTTACCCAAAATAAAGGGGTTAGATGTGTTTTAATTCCAGATTGCATTTCAGATCACACAAACAGGGGTGGGGTGGTGGACAGGAGTTGCTTTTGTAGAAAAGGCAGCATGAAAAAAACTGAAATTGGCAAAAATCATTTGAAGATAAATAATAATTTCACAGCCAAATCCACTGGGGGGAGAGGATTTTCTCAATTTACCCAAAATACAGGGGTTAGGGGTGTTTTAATTCCAGATTTCAGTGCAGGGAGGGTTCTGGGACAACATTAAATTACAAAGAGTGAAAGAAGCAGTTTCATCAAGTGCTGATGCTCCTGCTACCTAAATAAACATGCTCTTGGAGCTGCTTGTGGGAATAAAAAGCCAATTTTATATCCCAAAACCCCCATTAATGAGCTTTATAATAATTATTATAATAGTAATTCTCCCATTGCAGGTGATGGTTGGATCCACAGCATTGCAACAAATGGATGGAAGCAGCTCACCCATCTGCCCAAGAGCAGGCCCAGGTACAGGAACAGAAATTTGTGTGCTGGAATTGAGTCCTTTTTTCAAAATGAACCAATTTTTAAATTCCTGAACAGTATTTTTAAAGAATATTTTAGAATATTAATGCAGTGTGGTTGAATAGTTTGCTTTGACACCTTTTTTTTGCCTTCATACCTCATTTTAATTTCTCTATTTGATGCTTATTTTGTGGTGAAGGATCTGGGTGTCCAACTGACCTGGTGCTCTGTAGCCAAATTATTGTTCTATAAAAAAATATAAAAATTGGAGGAATATATAACCAAGGAGAATAATAAAAGCTCATTAATATTTATAAATTAATAGAAACAGAGGAGGAGAGACCATGAAAAACTTGACTCCTCTTTCAGGGTTCAAAAGCAAAATTGAGTGTGAACCCAGTGTTTGAATCATTATCTGTGTTTCTAAATTAAAAACTACTGAACTGATTTGTTCTGCATAGTAAATATTCAGATTTTCATTGAATTCATTCCCTGCATTCACCCAGGAACTCCCAGCACAATTTTATATCATAATATCTAGCACAATGTATTTTTAATTACAACATTTATATCATAATAGCTCATTTTTGTCTGATTCAAAAATGCCCAGTTCTGCTCTGCTCCCTGACATGTTACTGAAATAATAAATTAATTTTCTTCCTGATTTTATCCTGTTCTGGGCTGTCTCTTAAACACAACAGCCACAGATAAATCAATTTTTCTGCTTTTTACCCTTCAGACTCTTCCAAACCCAAATAAACTCAGCCTCAGCAAATGCTCAGTTTATGATTAGTGAGGTTTTTGTGCTATTTCAGCACTGAGAATTCCATTCTGTGCTGGGAGGGACCCCTGAGCCCAGGGAATTTGGGGCTGAGGAGCTTTCCTGGACCTAAATCTTCTACAACTAAATAAAGGACATTCCCTCCTTCAAGGAAAGCCCAAAACCTCCTGGGTTTTTCCAGGAAACCATGGATTTTCCCAGGAAACCATGGATTTTCCCAGGAAACCATGGATTTTTCCAGGGAACCACAGATTTTTCCAGGAAACCATGGGTTTTTCCAGTAAACCATGGATTTTTCCATTTCCCAGAATTGTTAGGTGGGAAGGGACCTCTGGAGATCCCCCAGGGCAGGGCCACCTGCAGCAGGTGACACTGGGATGTGTCCAGGGATAAAAGGAACCACACCAAAAGCCTGTCCATACACTGAACTGCTTAAGGGTGAACTATTTGTACCAGAATTTGATTTTCTTTAAATCAGTTCAGCTGCTCTTCAAATGCAGAGTAATACATCCATGTGTATTTCTTTTATTTATTTCTCTTACTTTGGAATGAAATTTATTAGTGTCTTTTCCTGATGTTCCTGCACCTCTGATTCCCTCCCTAAATTCTATAAGAATAATTTCCTTCAACCTCCACTTCTAGCAATTTCTAAAGAATTGCCTTCTCAGGTAATCCTGAATTGGTAGAAAATCCTGTTCCTCCCTCTGTCCATCAATTTTAGTTTTGCATGCTGGGTTAAAATAAAATACAAATTTCAACTCCTGTATCTCAATGTTTTCATTCCCAAAATTGTAGAAAATGCTGTTCCTCCCTCTGCCCATCACTTTCAGTTTTGCATGCTGGGTTGGATAGAGCCCAAAGTGTTTAACCCCTGGGTTCCCCTGTTTTCATTCCCAAAATTGTAGAAAATGCTGTTCTCCCTCCATCCATGAATTTTAGTTTTGCATGCTGGGTTGAAATAAAATACAAATTTTAAGCCCTGGATTTCCAATGTTTTCATTCCCAAAATTGTAGAAATCCTGTTCCTTCCTCTATCCATAAATTTCAGTTTTGCATGCTGGGTTGAATCGAGCCCAAAGTGTTTAATCTCTGAATTCCCCATATTTTCATTCCCATAACTAGAAAATCCTGTTCTCCCTCTGTCCATCAATTTCAGTTGTACATGCTGGGCTCAGCAGAGCCCCCAGAGTTCACCCCTGGCTCCCCATGTTCTCATTGCCCTGTGATGCTGTGCTGAAGAGCCCTGTGTGATTGAATAACGTGCTTTGTTAGAATGTTTAGGTGTAAGTTAGAGCAGCCCATGGGAGGCCAGGAGCTCTCAGGCAGTAGGAAAAGCCTCAGGTTTCAAGCTAGGATGTCAGCAGAGCCCAGGCAGGAAAGGCTTCCCCGTGTTCTCCGTGACCAAGCCCAGATTTCCCTAATGCAGAGCAGGCAGAGACAGATCTGGCACAGGTATGAGGAAGGGAAAAGGTGAGGAACCTGCTAAGGACTGATGAGAGAAAGTGGGAACGTTGATTTTTGCATGAAACTGCAGTGCTGTGTTTGGTTTTGCTTCAGTGGCTCTAAAGTCCATCAGCAGTGGTGATAGAGCAGAAAAATCTAATCATGAAAAATAAAAATGAACTCCCCACCAGGGGTGGCTGCTGAAGGGGCAGGATCTTCCTGAAAGTTCTAAATCAGGATGTGATTTTGTGGGGGTTTTATGATAAAACCCCCTTGGTGTGTGCTGGAAGTTCCTGACTCACAGCAAGTGATCCCAGAATATCTGGGGGAAGGGCAAGACTGGAACAGGAGAACTGGAGCCCCAAGTGTCAGCACTGAGAACCCCCCAGGCTGAAAGCCACGAGAAAATTGTACTGCTGAACCAAAGAAAGTGGAAAATTGCAAAAGGAAAAGCTTGGCAAAAGCTTGGTTTGTAGAGTTGCCAAAAAATTTTCCACTCTGCTGATAAATAAGACAAAGTTGATATGCCCAGAATACAGAAAAGTCAAATAATGACAAAATATATTGGTCTGCTGGGGAGTTACACTGCTCTCTTACTTTATATTATTAAACAAACAAGTAATAAATTTTAAGGTGTTATTTTTTACCTCTGAAATAATGGTTTTGTCTTGCTGCTAACAGCCAAGTCCTTGTTCCTTGGGCACTGACTGTTTGTGTTTGATTGCAGGTTGTGGCACACAGCCTGCCTGGGGCAGGAGGGAGAGGTGATGGTGTTTGGGGGCAGCAAGGATGATCTGCTCTTCATGGACACGGTCAGTAACCTGAGCAACAAATCCCATCACTGGGATAATTATAATTAATACCAAATTATGGAATTATTTCAATTGGGAGGAGCCTTAAAATCCATTTAATCCACCCCTGCCTGGGCAGGGACAGCTCCCATATCCCAGGAGCTCCAAGCATCATCCAGCCTGGCCTTGGACACTGCCACAGATGGGGAGTCCAAAACCTCTGGGCAAATAAATAAATAAATAAATATTATATATTAATAAATATATAAATTGCAGAAAATTAGTTGAACTAGGAAGAAAAAGCTGCAACATCACCTGGTCTCTATAGGAAAACTTCAGTATATAAATATATTAATTGATTTATTTTAATTTTTCAGTTAAAATTCAGTTTAAAAAAAAACCCAAATCAGATTGAATTAGGCTCAAAAAATTGCTCAAATTGGTAACTGAAACCATTACAAATTAAACACCACTGAGGAAATTACAGTCATTTACACAGCACAGATTATAAATTAATTATCATTTACACACTGCTGAGGAATCCCCACCTGAGGCTTTCTTGACTGACAGAATAAAAAGGAATTTGTAATTCAGGTTGGGGGTCAAGGAGGATATTTCTAAATCATGCACATGGTAATAAATGTGACATTAATGTGGAGGATTGCTGGGTTGGATAAGTTGTTTGCCATTCTCATGGTTCTTTTTTCTCTTGCCCAGGGTCACTGCAGTGACTTGTTGATATTTCAGACTCAGCCTTACTCCCTGCTCAGGTGAGTTGGAGCCACAGAATCCCAGACTGGTTTGGGCTGGGCTGAAATCCCCTCGTGTTCCACGGGCAGGACACCTCCCCCTACCCCAGGTGTTGTTCAGCACCTGCCCCCGCAGAAATGGGGTGAAATTCCCAATTTCCTGCTCAGGAAATACCTGAGCCCTTCAGTGTGTGGTGCTGCACAGCAGCTGAATCACTGGTGCTGTGTAATTCCTGTAATTAACACCTGTGATTAATGCACATCAGCATTTGCTAGGTGTCATTTGTTAGAATATAAATAATTTACTTCAATTTTTCTTTTTTTTTTCCATTTCCCTTCCTCAGGCTGTGTCTGGACTGCATTGGGAAGAACGCAGCTCTCTTGGAGAAGCAAATTCCCTGTTTGCCACCCAAACTTGTGCAGGAGGTGCTGAAAAAAATCACATTTTGGGCAGCCATGACCCACAGGCAGGAGAGGAAAGCTGAGACTGAGAGACAAAGCCAGCTGCAGAGCACATGAGGCAGGGCAGGAGCTGTGGGACCCTCCAGGGCTTGCTCAGAGCTGGATTCCTGAGGGAAGTGTGACAGCAAATCCTTTTCTTGGGAATCTCTCCTTTCCTGCCTTGTGGAAAACTGATCCAACTTCATTTCTAGATAATTGTTCATCTCTGCCCTCGTGGTTTTGGCCACACAGCCCTCACAACCTTTTGTTCTTTTGGAAGGGGACATTTTGTTCTTTTGGAAGGATCCATTTCAGCTGGATAAAATCTGGTTTGAGTTGAAAAACCCTCCTTGGCCTTACCCCCAAAAAGATAAATTCACCTCGGTGTCTTGGGGATGTTCACACTTCTTCAACCTTAAAAGTAACAAATTTACCACCCTCAAATGTTGGTTCCACCAGGCTCTGACCAAAATCCAACCCTGGAGCCTCACACCTCACACTCCAGTAGGAAAATCCATCTGGGAATTGTGGAACTTGGAAGAAAAAGCTGCAACACCACCTGGTCTCTCTAAGAAAACTTCAGTTCATCACCTGGTTTTACTGTTTCTGTCATCAGGAAATCCTTTTGGAAATAAGTTGTATATTGTATTTTGGATGTGCAAAGTTTATATTTCATTCTTGTTAAAAAAAAACAACAACAACAAAGTTGTTTATTTATTGTTTAAAAAAAAAAGCAAATGTAGTACTGGTTATTTTTCTGTTTCAAATATTTACTTAACAGGAGCACAGTCATTAAAATTTTATAGAGAGTTGAAGCAAGAGGCATTTGGACACATTTTTGGTGGTTTTAAAATCTGTAAAAATTAATTATTTGTGGAAAAGAGCTTTGGGGAGAGCAAATCTGCTTCAAAAAGGAATTTTTGTGATTTGTTATTTTAACAGCCTCATTTTATGTGCTGAACTCCCTGCCCCCCATTTTTAGGAGGGGTTCAGATGCCCCCCTGAACCCCAAGGTTTGATTTTGGGGGGCTCAGGTGCAAACCAAGGTCTGATTTTGGGGGTTTGGGATTGACTTGGTGGATTCAGATACCTCTAAAGTTAATTTGCAGGGGCCCAGGTGCCCCCAGGGTTCATTTTGTTGGCTTCAAGTGCCCCCAGGGTTAATTTTTGGAGGACTGAGGTGCCCCCCATGGTTAATTTGGGGGTGTCAGATGCCCCCAGTGGGAATTTTGTTGGGTTCAAGTAGCCCCAGTGTGAATTTACAAGGTTCAAGTGCCCCTGAGGTTAATTTTGGGGTGCTTCTGATGCCCCAAGGTAAATTTTGGGGTTGTTCAGGTGCCCTCATGGTTGGTTTGGCTCCCAGTGTTGATTTTGTGAGGTTCAGATGTCCCCAGTGTAAATTTAGAGTAGTTTGGGTGCCATGATGATAATTTTGGGGTTATTTAAGTGCCCTCAGTTTTAATTTGGGGTTATTCAGGTGCCCTCAGTGTTAATTTTGGGGTTATTCAGGTGCCCTTAGGGTTAATCTTGGGGTTATTCAGATGCTCTCAGGGTGATTTTTGGGGTGGTTCAGGTGGCAGCAGGGTGAATTTAGGGGGGTCTGGGTGCTCCAGTGTTAATTTGGGGTTGTTTGGGTGCCCCCAAGGTGATTTTTGGAGTTGCCAGGTGCCCCAGTGTTACTTGGGGTGGTTCAGGTGCCCTCAGGGTGAATTCTGGGGTATTTCAGATTATTCCAGTGTTAATTTTGGGGCAGTTCAGGTGCCCTCAGGGTGATTTTTGGGTGGTTCAAATGCCCCCAGGGTGAATTTTGGCGTGCCCAGGTGCTCCAGTGTTAACTTTGGGGTGCCCTTGTGCCCCCAGGGTGAATTGTGGGGCAGTTCAGATGCTCCCAGTGTTAATTTTGGGGCGGTTCAGGTTCCCTCAGGGTGAATTTCGGCATGCCCAGGTGCTCCAGTGTTAATTTTGGGGCGGTTCAGACGCTCCCAGTGCTGATTCTGAGGTACCCGGTGCCCTCAGGGTGAATTGTGGGACACCTCAGGCACTCGCAGTGTTAATTCTGGGGTGCCCGGTGCCCTCAGGGTGAATT
>JAHXMQ010012340.1:26670221-26685187 GCA_020466415.1 Ammodramus savannarum pratensis | reverse complement strand
ATCCATCCATCCATCCATCCATCCATCCAGGACTCTGGGGATTTACTCCTCCCCCAGAACTCAGCAGCTCCAGTGGTTAAATTTGTAACTCAGCCCTCAGGGGTGTTTTGCAACGCTGGGATAAATCAGGGGTGTGAAAAGCTTGGCAGGTGACACAGATTTTTGGGGTGTCATTTGCCTTTGGCAGAAGGTGATGGAGGGAGTGTTGTCTGATTGGAGTTGTGCACCCTGGGAGTGGTGATTTATTTGCACAACTGTGTTTTTGGGTGGTAATTTGTAATTGGGTTTTGTAATTTGTAATTTTGGGTGGTAATAATTTTGTGGGGGTGGGAAGGGTGCCAGGTTTGTTGCTGTCACTCTGGGGGGTGCAGCGCCACAGAATCATTTCAGTGACAAAGTGAGCTCAGTAAGTAAACTCCTGTCATGGAGGGGGTGGGGGAAGGAAAAAGGAGCTCTTGGCTCATTTCTGCTCCCTGCTCAGGCTGCAAACCAGAGGTTTAACTTCATTTAGCCCTGGCTGCCTCTGCTGGGAGCTGATTGTCCCCAGCAGGTGCTGAATGGGTCTGATTGTGCAGGTGGGAGGCACAGAGTGTGGGAAGCACAGCACTGCTCCTGCTGGGATCTGTGCTGGGATCCCAGAGGGGTGCAGACATTCCCAGGAGTCTGGAATTCCTGTCAAACACCTTCTAACCCTGCTTCTCCTTCTGCAGAACGCCCAGGTCCGGGGCTTTTATGACTTCTACCTGCCTAGGGATGAAATATGGATCTACAACATGGAAACTGGAAGATGGTACAGTAAATCATTAATTTGGGGGAAAAATCTGATAAATCCTTGGAAAGGGACTGAGCAGGGAGAGAATTCCCTCATCTCTTTGTTCCCTCCTATCAAACTCTTGCAAAAGTGGGTCAAATATTTCAGGTTTGGGGTTTTTTTCCTGTGAAAGCATCCAAAATGTTTTTGCAGGATGAAGCAGGAGAGGCAGCTGGGGCAGGCAGCCTGGATGGGAGTGTGTGCCCACCAGTGTGAGGAGTTTTGGGGTTCCTGGGGCAGGACAGAGCAGCTGAAATTTGTGTCTGTGCCACTCCTGATGCCAGGGGTGGTCAGGGAATCCTGCTGAGTTCTTGGCCTTGCCAGGAGTTGTTTTTCAAGGCTGATGCAGCCAGAGGAGCTGCTCAGTGCTGTCTGTGCAGGAATTGGGATTCCAGGTGTGCTCCAGCCCTCCCTGGGTCAGGCACAGCCTGGGGCATGGGCTGCAGTCTCCTCTCTGTGGTGATAGTGTTTACAAACAGGAAAAATGCAGGAGCAAAGTGGAAACCTGCACTTTACACAGGTGAATCCTCTCTGCCTGAGGATTCTGAGCATTCCAAACCCCTGAGCTGGGCAGATGGGATTCCTCCCCCCAAAAAACCCTTGTATTAACTGAACTGGCTTTTCCTCACCCCTCCATCATAACAGAGAATAATTTTGTGAATTATTACATCTGAAAAGGTGGGAACAACAGACTTGAATATCCACAGGGAACTGTGCGGATCAAAACCCCGCAGATAAGGGTTTTGATGGGAGCAGTGAAAGATCCCAGGCTGCTTTTGCAGGAAGAAGAGCAAGACTGAGGGAGATGTTCCCCCCTCCATGTCTGGCAGCTGTGCCGTGTGTGTGGACAGAGTGCTTTACCTCTTCGGGGGGCACCACGCCCGGGGCAACACCAACAAGGTCAGCACTGCCTCAATAATGGAATAATAAAGCAATAATGTAATAAAATATAATCCTTTCCCATGGGGTTGTGCCCTGGAAGCTTCACAGCACTGCAGGAACACCCTGAGCTGGCACCAGTTCTGTCCTTGTGCAATTCCCTCAGCAGTTGGATTGTGTCCCTGCCTCTGAGTTTGCTGATTTTCAAAGTTGGGAGGTGCCAGAGTTGCCTGAATAATATCAGGAACTGATCTGGGGTGGCTCAAAGTGTTTCTGTTCCCTGCAGTCTGTGGTAATCCCAGAATCCCAAAATCATTGAGGTTGGAAAAGTCCTCCAAGATCACTGACCCATCACCACCCATTCAACCAGAATTAATTCATTATCTTTTCTGCTAGTTTGGCAATGTGGTTTAAATTAAATAGTTTGGGTCTATATAAATCTGTAATTTATCTATTTAAATATAAAATCATATATTTCCCATGTAAATATAAACTAGAAGGAGTTTGTGCAGCCAGTTTGAAACAAACCTCATTTGTAAGGGGTGATTTCTTCCCTTCCTGCTGTGGCATTCTTTCATTTCAGTTTTGTATGTAAGTGTAGCAGCTGATTCTCTTCCTGTACAATTATGTAAATGCAGAGAAGGGGTGAAACTGTAAAAAATGCCACTTGGAAAACTTCTGAACCATTTTTTAGTTGTAAGACAACTGTGCTCTGTACACACCTTCACTGTATCCCACAGCAGCTGTTGGATGCTGAAGCTCAGTGCCCAGAACCCTGTTAGTGCTGTAAAAGGTGTTTGAGTCTGAAAAAGGTCAGGACTTTGTGATTTGTGAATCCATCTTTTGTTGCAAATGTTTTCAGTGCTAGGAAAAGAACTTTTCATTCATTACTGTTTCTCTACCAACACATTTTAATTTAAAGTTAATTTAAAGGCTTAAGCTTTAAGCTGATGATGTGAGTTTAAGAAATCTCTTTCTTTTCCCAGTTCTACATGTTAAATGCCAGATCCACGGACAAAGTGCTGCAGTGGGTGAGAGTGGAGTGCCAGGGGGTGCCCCCCTCGTCCAAGGACAAGCTGGGGGTGTGGGTGCACAAGAACAGGTGAGGCCCCAGAGGGGCTCTGCTCTCTGTTGGCTTCTTCCTCCTCCTCCTCCTCCTCACCCTGGGGCTGTCTGGGAATGTTCCCCTGGACAGGAGAAGGCTCCAGGAGAGCTGCAGAGGGACTGGGGACAAGGGATGGAGGGACAGGAGCCAGGGAATGGCTCCCAGTGCCAGAGGGCAGGGATGGGTGGGAGATTGGGAATTCCTGGCTGGGCTGGAATTGCCAGAGCAGCTGTGGCTGCCCCTGGATCCCTGGCAGTGCCCAAGGCCAGACTGGACACTGGGACACCCTGGGACAGTGGGAGGTGTCCCTGTCATGGCAGTGGTGGCTCTGGGTGGGGTTTAAGGTTCCTTCCACCCAAACCATTCTGGGATTTTGGAGTTTAACCCTTGTGCTGCCTTGGCCACTCCATTAGAGAGCTCCCCCTCAGGAGATTTCCTGTGGGATTTGCTGCAGAGACTCAGGAAATGTGGGAACCCTTGAGTGTCCCTCCAGCTGGGGATGCTCCATGGTTCTGTGGCATTGCCCTCAGTGCTGCTTTTTCAGCTCCTTGATGTGGGGAGTGAGCTGCTCATTACACACTGATAGCATCAGGGCAGATGTCAATCTGTGCAGGCTGCAGCTGTGGGTGGTTAATGAGGTGCTGCAGCTTCTCTGGCACTCCATAATCCTGCAGGAATTTCAGCCTAAACCCCAGAGGTAAAACCTGGGGGCAATTCCCACTTCAGCTCCAGGAGAACAGCGTGGCAGAGGGCACAGTGCAGTGCCCAGGCTGTACATCCTGACAGCCTCAGATCTGCAGAGCTTGGGAGGCTGAGCTGGAAACTGCTCCAGAGGGGTTCAGTGTGCTGGGAGGGTCACTGGGGCAGCAAACAGAGCCCTCTCCTGGAAAACCAAGGAGCTCCCCTGATTTTCTGAGCACAGCATTTATATTTATAGTTATATTTACAGTAACAGGATTTCTCACAGCTCTTGCTCCATGTTTTCCTGCAGGCTGATATTTTTTGGAGGCTATGGCTATTTTCCTGAAGGGAAGCAGCGTGGAACATTTGAATTTGATGAAACTTCTTTTTGGGTAAGTAACCCTGGAAGCCATTTCTTCAATAATTTAATATTCAACTTCTAATTTATATAACATAATTTAATGTTCAACTTTTAATATTTTATCAGTGTTTGTTAAAAATTTTTGCTTCTTTATATTTGTTTGTTTTTTTTTTTTTTTTTAAGAATTCAGGTCTTCCTAGAGGGTGGAACGACCACGTGCACGTTCTGGACCTTGAAACTTTCACTTGGAGCCAGCCCATAACCACGGTAATTAATGGTTTGCTGTCATTTAATTAAGTCACAGCTCAGTAATGGTATTTAGGAGTGTTCTTGGTATTTAGTCACTAATGGTATTTAGGAGTGTTTATTTGGACAGTGGATCTGTCTCAATGAATTTAAACCATTCATTTGGACAGATCCACTCTGCAAAAAGAGGAGATTTGCTTTTTCTTTAGATCTGTCTGCATCCATTTTTTCCTGTCCCCTGCTTTGGTTGATGCTGCAGCTGCAGGGCAGTGGGGTTTGCTGTCACCCTCAGTGCCAGGGCATGCTTGGTTCCTGTCCCTGCTCAGGAGATAATTAAACACTGCTAATTGCAAATACACACATGTGGAGTGTGCAGGAACAGGGAAATGGGCTGGGGTTGCCACAGGGTTGGAGGAAGTGAAATTTGAGACAAGGAGCTCCAGGTTGCCAAAGAATTGCTCTGGTTGCTTCATGCAGGTCTCAAGTGGTTCAGAAACTCAGGGAAAATAGAAATGGTGTTTAATGGAAATCCCAGAATGGTTTGGGTGGGAAGGAACCTTAAAACTCATCCAGTCCCAGCCCTGCCATGGCAGGGACGCCTTCCTCTATCCCAGACTGTCCAACCTGGCCTTGGACACTTTCATTATTTATGAATTGAAGGATTTATTATATCACTGCCTCATTTACAGTCTGTCTTCTGTGGCTGAACCCTGTGCTAAAAGCAGAATTTATACACTTGAAGAGGGAAGAAATAAACCCCATTTTAATGAGTTCCCTGGCCTTCCATCCATCAGAAAACTGCACACAGGGTGATTTACTGGCTGTGCTTTTCACTGTGATCCTTGCTGGCTGTGAGTGTGAGTTGAGCTGGGGCTCTGTTGTCCCCTGGTGCTGACCTTGCTGTCCCTGTCCCTGCCAGGGGAAGACGCCGTCCCCCCGCGCCGCCCACGCCTGCGCCACGGTCGGGAACAGGGGCTTCGTGTTTGGAGGCAGATACAGGGTAAGGACAGCCCTGCTCAGGGTGCAGGAACCAGAGCTGAGCAGGCACTGGGGGCTGAGCCACGCTCTGCTCTCTTGCAGGAGTCCAGGATGAACGACTTCTACTGCCTCAACCTGGACACGTGGGAGTGGAATGAAATGTGGGTGCTCAGACTTCTCTGCTGAAAATTCCTGTGTCTAAAGGAATTCACATTGTCCTTGGGTCACTGCAGTGAGAAATAATCAGGGAAGAGAAAAGGGTTTTGCTGTCCCTGTGGTGATTTGGGTGTTTTTCTTGCAATCCAGACTCACCCAAGGCATCTGCCCCGTGGGCCGCTCGTGGCATTCCCTAACGCCCATCTCCTCGGATCATCTCTTCCTCTTTGGAGGCTTCACCACCAACAAGCAGCCCCTGAGTAAGTCATTCCAGAGGGATTTGGTGGTGGAACAGCTCTGCACAGGAGCTTTAGTGATTGCCTTGAATTCCTTCTCAATCCCTCCAACTCCTCATTCCACACAGCAGGAGTTGCTGAGGGTGTGGAGACACCACAACTTCAGCAATTGATCTGCTCTAAAAATGTATCTAAAAGTGCAAATTGCAATTGGTGGCAGCTTTACAATTCTCCACCTTCACCCCTATAAATCTCTGTTACATTAAACACCTGTTGTCAAACAGGACCCAATGTTTTATAAGGTTTTTCCTAAAATATTTGATTTATCTAAGGACAGAAATGGGATGTGCTACACCAGAGTATTTGTATATTGCAGCAACTTCCAGAACTGATAGAATCCTGATTTTATCTTGGTTTTTTGCTTGTTTTCAGGTGATGCCTGGATTTATTGTATCAGCAAGAACGAGTGGGTACAGTTTGAGCATAACTACTCTGAAAAACCAAGGTATGGGAGACAATCCCTGGAAATGGGGACAGAAGGGTGTGGAAGCACCTGGTGGTGGCTGCCAGAGAGAGGAGCCTGGTTCCTCCTCAGCTCTCCTTTCATGTGTCCCAGAGCTGCAGTGCTTGTGTGCTCCCAGAATTCCAGGGCAGGCAGCCTGTGAAACAGCAGGAAGCACAGAATTTAGGGTTTGATCTCGGGATTTAGGGTTTCATCTGGGATTTGGGGTTTGATCTTGGGATTTAGGGTTTGGTTCTGGGTTTAGGGTTTGGTTCTGGGATTTGGGGTTTGATCTCGGGATTTGGGGTTTGGTTCTGGGATTTAGGGTTTGATCTTGGGATTTAGGGTTTGATCTGGCTGCAGAGGACTCGGAGCTGTGAGTGCCAGCAGCAGAGCTGACTGGAACCAGTGTCCTTGCTCTGCCACCACCCAGGCAGGGGCTGGTGTCACCAAGGTGCTGCCAGAGGCCCATCCTGAGGAAGCAGGAGTTGGTGACCTGCAGTTTAAAGCCCCTGTGGTGCACCAGTGTGGCATGGAACACACGAGTGTTCCTCCCTCTGCTCAGGGCAGTGCCCTGAGCCAGGTTGAGCAGTTCAGGCTCTGCTGCTCCCTGGTTTGTCCCTGTGGCCTGGCTGGGATGAGGAGGGACCTTCCCAGAGCTGGCTGTGGGTTAATGCTGTGCTCTCTCTGTTCCAGGCTGTGGCACACGGCCTGTGCCAGCGAGGAGGGCGAGGTGATCATCTTTGGGGGCTGTGCCAACAACCTGCTGGCCCATTCCAAAGCTGTGAGTTGCTTTTGACCTTCCCCTTCCCGTGCAATGTGCAGTGGGGATCACAGACTTGCACACACAAAGCCTGAGGGGGAAATGGGAAATGCCCAAAGTCCCTCAAGGCTGGGAGCCCTGAAGGTTTCCCCCAGTGGCCCTGCCCAGGGCAGGCTGGAATGGGATGAGCTTTAAGCTCCTTCCAACCCAGTATTCTGGGGTTCCCTGGTTGTGTTCCCTGCTCTGGCTCCTGCTGAGATCCCACAGAACCAATTCTCTGTCTGTCTCTGCCCCCCTCCAGGCTCACAGTAATGAAATCCTGGTGTTCTCCCTCCAGCCAAGATCTCTTGTAAGGTAAGAGTGCCAGAGTTCAGCATGGAGCTGTCTGTCCCAGCTGAGCTGACAGGGGAAATTGCTGGGAGGGTGGGGAATGGCTGTGGCTGCCCCTGCATCCCTGGGATGGTGGAAGGTGTCCCTGCCCATGGAAGAAGGGTGAAATGGGATGGGATTTAAGGTCCTTCCAACCTAAACCATTTTGGGATTCTAATACAAGTGGGGCAGGGTTACCATTAGAACTGTTCATGTTCCTAAAACACTGGAAACCATTTCTGCCTCCCAAACACTGCCAGAGCAGGCTGAGCATGGAGCATTCCCTCCCTCAGCACCTCTGGGACGAGCTCCCAGTGCAGCCTGGCCCTGCTGCCAGACCCTGGGTTGGGTTTGGGGCTCCCAGTGCAGCCTGTCCCTGCTGACAGACCCCATGTTGGGTTGGGGTTCCCAGTGCAGCCTGTCCCTGCTGCCAGACCCCGTGTTGGGGTTCCCAGTGCAGCCTGTCCCTGCTGCCAGACCCTGGGTTGGGTTGGGGCTCCCAGTGCAGCCTGTCCCTGTGTTGCAGGCTGTGCCTGGAGGCCGTCATTTGCTTCAAGGAGCTCCTGGCCAGCTCGTGGCACTGCCTGCCCAAGCACCTGCTGCACAGCGTGAACCAGCGCTTCGGCAGCAACAACACCTCGGGCTCCTGAGCCTGGCACGGCCCGTGCCCCACCCTCTCTGTGTAGGTAGTTGCTTCTCGCCCTCCCGTGCATGTGAATGGCCTAGAGAGAACCTATTTTTGTGTGAGATGTTCCAATAAATGTATTTGATGCCAGAGGAGATGAGCCTGAGCCTCAGCTGTGAGCAGGTGTGGGGTTGTGCACCCCGAGGGGTGAGGCCGACCCCAGAGCGGGGGGATGTCCATGGGGCAGAGCTGGGAATGCTGAGCACCCCATGGCTCTGGAGTGGGGCTGTGCTGGTGTTCAGCCCACAGCTTCACAGATGCTTAGGGTCAGAGAAGCAGGATGTGGAAGTCAGGAGCAGGATCAGGAAGTTGTCCCGTTGTCGGTCGATAAACTGTCGTAAACCTTGAGATGTTAAAGCACCACTACTTTCTGCTTGGCTGTAGTTTGGTTTTGGTTTTTTTTTTTTTGGAATTTTTATGTTGTGGAACTTCAGTTGTGAACCTTAGGTAGCAGATATTCTGCCCTGCGAGTGTAACTGGGAGTGTTTGTGCCTGTTCCCAGCCCTGTGGAGCTCCCCTGGGATGTCCCCTGGCTGCAGGGACATGGAGAGGGGACACGGGGGACAGGGCCAGGCTGTGCTGCTGTGGGGAGGGGGGGGAATCATGTTTTAAGCTGTCTTCAAAAACTAATTAAAAACGTTGACTTGTAGAACAATTCCTGTGCTGTAATTCCTAAAAGATCCCCGGGATTTTCCTGACTCCCAGCCCTGCTCTTCCTCCCCTCCTCAGGGTTCTGGCACAGCTGGGCTGGGGAAGCTGGGCCTGCACCTTCCTCTCTCCACAGCCAGGGAATGTCTGGGGGGAATCACAATTCCACCTCCCCAAGGAAGCTTTCTCCAGTGGCACTGCCCTCCTGGAGGCCCTGGAATTGAACACCCTGGAATTCCAGAGCCCTTGCCCAGCAGAGGGGAATGAGCACTTGAATAGAGAAGCAGCAGCAGCAGGGAAGGACATTCCTGACCAAATGCCAGCAATTTAATTCCATATTTATCTGCAATTTGTATCAGAGTCCAGCTAAACCAGCAGGAATGCAGGCCCTGGGTGCAGGGATTCAGTCCTGGTGGTGGCTCTGTGTCCATCTGTCCCAGCCCCAGCATGGAATCACTTCCTCTTCATGTTCTGGAGGTGAGGTGCAGACACTTTCACCTTCCCAGGAATATTTCTTGACAGATCTGTGTCCTGGGGAACAGGGGAGAGGAGAAGGTGACCAGGAAAGCCTTTGTGGAGCTCTGGGCTGATCCTGTCCTTGGCCCTGGTGAGCACCAGGACATCTCCAGCCTCCACTGCCAGTGCCAGCTCCTGCCCGGGCTGCAGAATTGCCACTCCCAAACCCAGAGGGTTCCCTGGGAGGTGCTGCTGTTGTCACACAGTGACACAATGCAGAAACAAGGCCCAGGGCTCCCACTGAGGCTGAGGTTCTCATGGTTCTTCCCAGAGGAGCTGGGCAGTGCCCAAGGCCAGGCTGGATGGGGCTTGCAGCAGCCTGGGATAGTGGGAATGTCCCTGCCCGTGGATTTTTAAGATCCTTTCCACCCCAAACCACTGCAGGACTCTCTGACCCTCCCTAGGAGTACAAAGTCCCCTGCTAAAACCCCAGCAGCCCCCCCAGTTTGGCAGCATCTCCTCCCAAATGGCTCCTGCAGGGCCAGGCTCACCTTGACGCTGCGGAACAGATCCTTCTCCCGGGCACTGGCCTCTTTGGACTGCATGAAATTGTGCAGGGCAATCTTGGCAGCTGGAAAAAGCCAGGGAAGAGTGAAACAGCCTGGAAAGCACCACCCAGCCTGAGCAGGCAGGGCTCAGAGGGGCTCAGGGCTCTCACACTGTACCTTTGCCCTTCTTCTGGGTGCCCGGCGTGAGCTTGACTTTGTACCTGCCCCAGGAAAGGTTCTGTCAGTGACACAGACCCAGCAGGGCCCTCCCAGGAAGGGGCTGCACTCACTTGTAGTTGGTCATGGCTGTGTAGGGAGCACAGATGGGCACAGCAAAGAGCAGGATGTCCTCGGGGTGGGGCTGCCCTGTCAGGGAGTCCAGCAGGGCCTCGCTCTCCTGGGACACAGAGAGCTGCATGGGCCCTGTGCTCAGCCCTCCTGCAGGGCCCTTCCAAACCAAACCATCCCATGGCCCCATGAGCATGGAGCTGCCATGGAATGCCCCATCCACCATTTGTGACTGATCTGTTTCATCACTAAAGTCCCATCCTTGGCTGGATCTCGGTTTTGGGTCACCCAAAGCTCCCCCAGCAGACACCCTTCTCCTCCTCCATGGAGGAATTTAAAGGAATTCACTTATTCCCAGCCCTGGGCAACAGCCACAGCCTGTAATTACACAAAAGTAATTACAGAAAAGTTTGAAGCAATTTGATATGTAAATAAACTTCAAACTAAAGAAGGACCTGCACTGCTCACTGTGTCATCCTCCAGCCCAGAGCCACCAAGGCAAAAACCAAGGGCAAACATCCTTGGAGCCAGCTCTGGGTCTATGGGGGATGTGGAGATGAGCAGGGCAGGCATGGAGGTTAATTTTAAGGAGGTTAATGTTTAAAAATACAATTAAAGTGGGTTCAAACAGTCCTGGAGGGCTCCCCCGTGCCCCAGTCCCAGCAGGAGCACAGCCCCACCTCAGCCCTTACAGAACTGAGCCTTTACCTCCAGTCCTGGCTGCTCCTGGTCCTGCTCCTCCTGCACACACAAACAGAGGACACATCAGGCCTGGAGAAACCACAGAGCAGCTTCTGCCTCCTCTGTCCCCAATAAATTCTTTAATCAGCAGCCCCAGAAAGCCCCATCATCCCTACAAACAGAACTGAGCTGGTTTCACAACCAAGGTGAGAGCAGCACGGCCTTCCGTGGGTGGGAGGGTGGAGGTTTCTTTCCAACCTCTCGTTTGCCTGGCACACGCCGAGCTGGGAGGAGGAGATTTGCTCACAGATAGCAAATCCCAGCAGCAGCAGGGCTGGGAGCTGGGCACACCCAGCTCAGGGGGAGCTGCTGGGTGAGCCCGAGCCTCGGGACTGCTCCGAGCCCCAGATCTGCCCGTGCTGGCGTAGGGTGAGCACAGGGATTGCTGCAGGGCTCTGGGCTGCTCTGGGAACTCAGTGGGATCAGTGGCAGCAGACACAGAGCTCCCCACAGTGCCCAAACTCCATGGGGAGCTGCTCAGCCTCCTGGTCAGAGCTACACAGAGCCAGGACAGACACACGGGCAGGTAGGGAGAGGAGAGAGCTGCTCACCTTCCCCTCCTGCTGCACCATCCCATTTCCCATCCCACTCCTCACCTTCTCCTCCTGCTCTACCATCCCATTCCCACCCCACTCCTCACCTTGTCCTCCTGCAGCTCATCCAGGCCTGGCTCCTGTGCCTGGTGCAGCACAGTTCCTGCAGGCAAGCTCTCCTTGCCCCCTCCTGCTGCACGACGCTGGGGTTTGGGTTTCTGCTGTTGCTTCTTTGCTGCCTCTTCTTTTGTCTTCCCCTTCTTCCCTTTTTTCCCTTTGTCCTCCCTGCTGGAGCCTGCAGACTGTGGTGACACAGGTGGTCAGGGCTGGTGGCAGAGCCCCCACACCCCGGGGAGGGCACAGCTCCCCCCTCACCCCCAGCAGCTTCATGATGAGCTCCCTGTCCTCCTCGTCCTGGTCCCTGTACTTCTCCTTCATCTTCTTCATTTTACTCTGCAGGAGGAAACACCAACAGCTTCAGAAATGACAAATCTTAGCAGAGTACTGCAACCACAGATGCTCCTTCCTTCCCAGTATCCCAAACTTTCACAGGAGGTCACCAGTAACCAAGGCACTGGTGCTAACACCCAGCACCATCTGACACCCCTCAAAGCACCATGGCTGTCTGGGACAGCTGGCACTGCTGTCCCTGTTTCCATGCCCCTGTCCCTGCCCACCTTCTGGCCCCTCTTGATGGGCTGAGGGGCTGGAGCTGCCTTGGGGCAGTTGGGAGCAGCCACAGGCTGGGTCTCTGTCTCTGCCTCCTTCTGCTTCTCTTCAGACAGCTCCAGGTTCTCTGAGTTGTTCTGCTGCTTCTTTTTCTTCATTTCCCTAAGGAGAACAATCCCAACACCCTCATGTGTTGTGATGAGAGAGGAGAGGCTGCTGCTCTCCTGACAGCATTCCCAGCCCTTCCCTGCCTCAGGGACCCAGAGGAACTGGACACAGCCCCTCCTCAGAAAACCCTCTCCAGCCCAGCAGTAACTGTTCCCAGGCAGCACTGCCACAGGCCAGGAGCAGCAGCTCCCCTGGAAATGCAGGATGGACAAGGGGCAGGGACTGGAGTGGGTACAGATGTGCCCAGGACATAGGAGGGAATGGGGAAGAGGCATTGACCCAGAGCAGCTGGGGCTACCCTGCATCCCTGGCAGTGCCCAAGGCCAGGCTGGACAGGGCTTGGGGCACCCTGGGATGGTGGGAGTTGTCCCTGCCATGGCAGGGGTGGGATGGGATGGGATTTAAGGTCCTTTCCAGCCCAAGCCATGCTGGGATTCCCTGGAACAGCCACTGGCTCTCACCTCCTCTCCTTGGCAGAGAGATGCCTGCGGCCCTGGGCCCTGCTGTCACCCTGAGGAGGCAAAGGCAGTTCAGGGCAGGTCCTGCCCAGCAGCTCCCACTGCTCTGGGCCACCCACAGGAGCTGGGACCTTACCAAGCTGGGCTCTTCCTCTCTGGGGATGATTTTCTGCAGGGATCTGTGGGGAGATGCAAAAGGAGCTCATCAGCAGATGCAGGGCAGCTCACCATGGACACATAGCCTGGCTCTAACTTTCAGCTTTCAGAGCTTGGCAATCCCAGCTTTGCTGACTGGGAAAGGCAGGAACACTGGGATTCACTTCAGAAAACAATCTGAGCTCTCTGCCAGCTCCTCTCTCACACACATAAGCACCAAACACAGCCTGGGCACCACAGGAGCCCCAAGGTGCAGCTTCCCATGAGCCTCACCCAATCCCTGCTCCCTGCACCCTCCAGGGAGCACCAGGGGCTGCAGGGAGCTGAGCCCATCCCACAGGCTGAGCAGAGCAGAGGCAGCCCAGGGCTCAGCCTCCCATTTTCCCACTGCTGAGCATGGAGGGAAGGGATGGCAGCACATCCCAGCCTTGTCCTGGCAGTGATTTAGGGGATCCCCAGGTGCCCCAGCTGCTGCTTCTCTCACCTCTGGGGCTGAAGGTGTGACAAGTCGATGGTGGTGTCTGGATAATTCACCTCTTCCTCCTTCACCTCCCTCTGGGGCTCTGGATGTTCCTCCTCAGAGTCTCCATCCTCCTCCTCGGAGTCAGCCTCTGCAGCAGGAGTGTTCCCTCCTCCCTGCTCAGCCTGCCTGCTCTCAGCTGTGCCTTCCACATCCTCCAGAGCTTCCTCAGCATCTGGAGCTTCCTCACCTTCTGCAGCTTCCTCACCCTCTGCAGCTTCCTCACCTTCTGGAGCTGTCTCAGCCTCGGCTTTTTCCTCCTCACTGCTGCTGTCTCCTCCATCTGGGGCCCCCAGGGCAGGAAAACACAGAACACCAAACTGATCCATCATCCCAGGATGGGTTGGGTTGGAAGGGACATTAAAGCCCAGCCAGTGCCACCCACACCTCCCACTGTCCCAGGCTGCTCCCAGCCCTGTCCAGCCTGGCCTTGGGCACTGCCAGGGATCCAGGGGCAGCCACAGCTGCTCTGGGCACCTGTGCCAGGCCTGCCCACCCTCCCAGCCAGGAATTCCTTCCCAAAATCCCACCCACCCCTGCCCTGTGTGAGTGTAAGTGAGGTCATTCCCCTTTGTCCTATCAGTGATCCAAACTGGTATCCCCAGATCCTTAGGGAGCCCCCAGTGTCCCCCTGTACCTAAGAGCTCGACTTCCTCAGCCTGAGGGATCTGAGGGACCCCCAGGAGCCCCCACAGCCCCGCAGTGTCCCCCTGTACCTAAGAGCTCCACCTCCTCAGCCACCAGCTCACTGGCACTGCTGGAAGCCGTGTCCAGCTCCTCATCCTGCACCTTGACCTTCCTCTCCTCGCGGTGCCTCCACACACAGCTCTCATCCACCTGCAGACCAGGAGCTCTGGGTCAGCCTGGCAGTGCTCACACAACAACTCCCTCAGCTCTTCCCTCCCCTTTTAACACTTCTGCCACCAAAAGGCAGGAGAATGAAAGCAGACCCAAGTGTGCCAAGCCCACAAGTCAGGGTGGCACAGAAATGTTCAGATTGCCAGTCCAGAACAGCCCTGGCAGAGGCAGGAGGGTGCAGAGCCTGTCTGGAATGCAGACACTGCTTCCATTTCCAGCTCAGCCCAGAGTCATTAGCAGCAAGAAGCTCTTTATGGGATTTTTCCCAGTGGGAAAAGAAGTAATTGGGAATACACTGATAAGCAAGATGCAGAAAATAAACCTCCTGCAGCTCAAAGCAATTTACAGAAGCCAGCAGGAGCTGCTTGGGAAAAGCTGTACCTTAAACAAGAAGCTGAAGCCCATCATCAGATAGGAAGGTGGAAGGAAATTCTTCTTCCCTGAAAAACAAAGGGAGAGTCTCATGAGGAGGTTTAGCAGCCATGCTGCAGGATGTACTTCCAAAATTCATTTTTATTAGAGGCTTTAGGCTAGCAAAAAATTACACTGGGGCTTTTTTATCTCTGGGATGAGAACAGGAGAGCTCAAAAGCAGCTGAGTTAATGAACTCCTGCCCAGGGCTCAGCTCAAACTGCTGCTGCAGCTGCCTGATACTCAGACTGAGCCATTCCCAACAGAGCTCTGGGAGAAGAGTGGGATCTGCTGCCCCTGCACCTCTGGGAAAACAAAACAACATCCCACTGCTGCCCTGGGCCTCACCTCGGATCATGAAGCTGCCAGTAGTGAGATATTCTCCTGTGGGGGCAGTTTTAGAAACCTAAAAGAAAACCACAAAAAACTGTAAAAAATCTCTGTGACAGAAGGCCAACATGAGGTGACAACTGCACCAAGAGAAATATTGGCTCAACAGGAGCTGAACACCTGGGACAGCTCTGCAGGACTTCATGTCCAAGGGGTTCTTCCTCTCCTTAGCAGGGAATTTTCCTAAGGGCCTAAGGGATGTTTCAATCCACCAGCACTGAGTTTTAGGAGTCCTGGGTGAGTAACTCAGGAAACAAACCCAGGATATACTCAGGAGCATTCAGGGAGAAATTATGTGAAGGGTTGTGCAGGCTGCCCCAGAGCAGAGGCTGGATGGAGCTCCAGAATAA
>JAHXMQ010012340.1:26628302-26658288 GCA_020466415.1 Ammodramus savannarum pratensis | reverse complement strand
AAATCCTCAGCTGCACCCCAAAATCCACAGCTGTACCCCAAATCGCACAACTGCACCCCAAATCCTACAGCTGCACTCCAAATCCCACAGCTGCACCCCAAATCCCACAGCTGCACCCCAAATCCTACAGATGCACCCCAAAACCCTCAGTTGCACCCCAAATCCCACAGCTGCACCCCAAAACCCCCAGGAACCCCTCCAAATGAGGACATTCTGGCTCAGGAGCAGCCACCCCACCACCCACCCCACCACAAAGGGTTTTCTGCACAATTTCCCATTTCCTAAAAACTTTCTGGGTAAAAACGACTGCCTTTTACCAAAAACCAGCAGAATTTCACTGGAAACACGCCAGAAATCACTGCAGACAATTTAAAAAATCTGTTTTTCACACAGAATTCCTAAAGAATTTGTAAGTGAAGACATTCAGAGCTCTCACTTTTGCAGGCGGATGAGATAGGTCTTGTTATCCACATCGTAAACGTTGTTCACTCTCATTCCCAACAAGCTGCCAAAAGGAAAACAGGGAATGCTCTGGAGAACCCAAAACACAACCGGGTGGGAAAAATCCCAGTGGGAATTAAAACAGACAGAGGAGCAAGTTATGATAAATCACCAAGTTATATAATTTACCAAGTTATATAAATTACCAAGTTATGATAAATTACCCTGGAGTAACCAAAAGGGCAGCAAAGGAAGGTTAATGGAATGAACTGGAAGCAGCAACCATGGAGAGATGGAGGAACTGCTCTCAAGACACAGTAATTAAGAGAGGGAGAAAATTAGATGGAGAAATTTTTATTAAGGGGTAAAATGGAGAAAGGTGCCAGGTCCTGCCCGTGCTCCTCTTTGTGGCAGGGATGTAAAATGAACTGGTGGTAGTGGAGCTCCTATCGTGCACAGGGCACCAGTATTCCCAGTATGGGCACTGAACTGGTCTGGGGTGCCAGTGACTCCCCTCAGAGTGAGGATGGACACCAGGAATGTGTCAGGAGTTTCCCAGCTGGGAAAGTGGGGGTGCTCACCTGGAGAGGAGAAGGCTCCAGGGAGAGCTCAGAGCCCCTGGCAGGGCCTGAAGGGGCTCCAGGAGAGCTGGAGAGGGACTGGGGACAAGGCATGGAGGGACAGGAGCCAGGGAATGGCTCCCAGTGCCAGAGGGCAGGGATGGACGGGAGATTGGGAATTGGGAATTCCTGGCTGGGCTGGAATTGCCAGAGCAGCTGTGGCTGCCCCTGGATGCCTGGCAGTGCCCAAGGCCAGGCTGGGCATTGGGGCACCCTGGGACAGTGGGAGGTGTCCCTGCCATGGCAGGGCTGGGCTGGGATGGCGGCGGGGCTGAGGGGGCTGTGCTGAGGGGCAGGGCTGTGACAGCGGGACACGATGGAGGAGCAGAGCCCCCACAGCCCTGAGACTACGGCCGGGACCAGGACCACGGCCAGAAGGAGGAGAGGGGAGAGAACCAGAAGCAGAAGCAGAACCAGAACCAGAACCAGGACCGGGACCGGGACCCGGGGCAGCACCATGTCCCACCGGGCCGGGCCCCGCTCCCGGAGCCGCACGGGCGGGGAGTGCCGGTACCTCTGCCGCAGCTCGGCGAGCACCGCGCGGATGTCGACGGTGCTGAAGCGGGACTTCATGGCGCCGGTGCCGCCCGCCGAGACCCGCAGAGATCCCGGCTCCTCACGGCTCCCGCTCCCTCACGGCTCCCGGCGCTCCGCCGCCGCCCCGCGCCTGCGCTCGCTGGCGCTACGGGTCGCGCCCGGTGCCAATCCCCGGCGCTCCGCGGCCGCGCATGGGCTGAGCCCGGCGGGGCGGTGCCGCTCGCGACCAGCAGGAGGCGCTGTGAGCGAGGGGGCGCTGAGGAGGCGGGTGGTGAGCGGGGCGCGGCGGTGACAGAAAAGGGTGGAGGAATGACAAACATCACTCCGTGAGTGACAAAAAAGACTCCGACGATGACAAAAAATAGTCTGTGTTTGACTAAGGGGCCCCGAGAGAGGGCGGCGGAAGGGGGACAGAAAGGGGCGCGAGAGTGTCCCGTGAGTGGGAAAAGGGTCCGGGTGAGGGAGGCAGGAAAGGGCTCCGCGTCTCTCGGTGTAAAGGAGACCACGTGTGTCCGTGTGTGGCAGGAAAGGGATCAGTGGGACTCTTTCATGAGTGTTTGTCCACATTTATTATCTCAGGGCTGATTTGGCTTTAAAATTTTCTTCGAGCTGTGAATTCGGTGATTGAGCGGCGCGGTGTTGTTGCGGTGCTTCGCCAGTAGGAGGCGGTGTTTGTGAGTGTATGTTTCGGGCAAAAAGGGGTTTTTTGGGGGGTTTTGGGGTTTGTTGTTGGTGCTGTGGGGCAAAAGGGGAGCCCGCGTGTCTCTGTATTGCCCAGGCTACGCTGGCGTGGCTATTCACAGGCGCGATCCCGCTACTGACCGCCACGGGAGCTTTGACCTGCTCCGTCTCCGACCTGGGCCGGTTCACCCCTCCTTAGTCAACCTGGTGTCCCGCAGCTCCCCGCGGGTCACCATATTGATGGCGGCCTTAGCTTGGACGCCCGCTCGGCACAGCGCACGGCAGCCCAGAACTCCTGGGCTCAAGCGATCCGTCGGGCTCAGCCTCCCCGGCAGCTGGGATTACAGGCACGCGCCACCGCGCCCGGCGCTAGCATCCGGCTCCGACAGTGGTACGGTTTGTGTGGAGCCGCCCCGCTCCGCCCCGGCCCGCCTCCTGCTGCTGCTGATCCGCCTCCTGCTCCTCCTCCTGCTGCTGGTGCTGCTGCTCCGCCTCGCGATCCTCCTCCTGCTGCCTCTGCTATTCCCGCTCCTCCCTCATGTTTGTCCTGCTCCTCCTCCTTCTCGTCCTCCTCTCCTTCTCCTCCTCTTCCATCTTCTTCTTCTCCGCCTTGTCGTCCTCCTCTTTCTCCTTCTTATTGTCCTTAATTTCTTTCTCCTCCTTCTCTTCTTTCTCCTCCTTCTCTTCTTCTCCTTCCTTCCTTCCTTCCTTCCTTCCTTCCTTCCTTCCTTCCTTCCTTCCTTCCTTCCTTCCTTCCTTCCTTCCTTCCTTCCTTCCTTCCTTCCTTCCTTCCTTCCTTCCTTCCTTCCTTCCTTCCCTTTATCCTTTTCCCCCTTCTCCTCCCTTCCCCTTTTCTTTTCCCCTTCCCATTCCTCCTTCCTTTCCCCTCCTTTCTCCCTTTCTCTTCCTCCTTTTCTTTCCCAATTTCCCTTCCCATTCCCCTTCTTCCCCCCTCTTCTTTTCCTTATCCTTTCCCATTCTCCTTCCTCTCCTTCCTCCTTCACCTTTCCCTTTTGCTGCTTTCACCTTCTTCCCCATTTTCCTTTACCCCTTCCCCTTCTTCTTCCCATCCTTTCCCATTCTCCTTCCCCTTTCCCTTTCCCCTTCCCTTCCTATTTCCCCTTTCCCTCCATCCCTGTCTCACCCCAGCACAGTTCAGTTTTCCCTGCTGAGGAAGCAGCCAGAGCTTCCTCTCCCCATCCTTAGCACAAACTTCACTTCCTACACAATTTGGGCATCGTTCCCAGAGATTCCCAGTGGGATTTAGGATCAGGAGCTCCCTCAGGAGCACCATATCCACACTGAACTTCCACCAGCATAACAACTGCAGCCCAAAATCCCAACCTCAGCACTCGGATCCCACAAACCACCAGATCCAGATCCAGATCCATTCTGCAGATTGCTGTGCGAGCTCTGCCTGGCCACACAGCGGCAGTGGGGAACCGAGGGAACGTCCTTGAGCTCCCTCTGCTTTTCTGCGGTTCCGAACCGCCTGGAATGGTTTTTGAGAAGGTTTGAGCTGCTGAGGAAGCCCAAACCCGCATTGGCAGCCAGAGCAGGCACACCCTTGTGCTGTTCTCACTCCGAGCCGAGTGAGGGACAACCTGGAGACAGAGCACACCGGGGATGCCCCGCTTTGGAAAACTCCTCCTGCAGCAAAGCTCCCCGGTTTGCCAGCGCTGTCCTGAGAGTGCAGAGCTCAGAGGAGGACACCGATGGGCAGTGACAGAGAACAGCGGGCAGAGCAGAGTGATGAGAGGCTCCTGCGAGCTTCCCCAGCCTGTGAGGCACGGCTGGGACTGACTCGCTGCCAGAAACACGACGGGAATTCCTGCTGGCCAGCACAGGAACCCGGCATTCCCCAGTTTTACATCACATCTGCTGCGATCCCAACACATCCCACCAAAACCTGAGCACGCCTGGGTGGGCGAGGCTGGCGCGGCATCTTCAGAAGGAGGAGGAGGAGGAGGAGGAGCATCCCTGGGAGCGCTTTTGCCTTTCCCCGCTGTTGTGGCTGCTCCGCGGCAAAGGGGCTGGGGCCGAGGGGAGATGCCAAAATGGGCTGGGGCCAGGGGACGAGGTGCCAAAAGAAGCTGGGGCCAGGGGACGAGGTGCCAAAAGAGGCTGGGTCCCGTCCTGTCACCCGGGCTGCGCTGCAGGCTCTGTTCACAGGCGCGGTCCCGCTACTGACCGCCACGGGAGCTTTGACCTGCTCCGTCTCCGACCTGGGCCGGTTCACCCCTCCTTAGGCGACCTGGTGGCCCCCGGCTCCCCTAGGGCCACCATATCGATGCCGGCCTTAGCTGGGACGCCCGCTCGGCACAGCGCTCGGCAGCCCAGAACCCCCGGGCTCAGCGGTCCGCCAGCCTCAGCCTCCCCGGAGCTTGGATTACAGGCACAAGCCACCGTGCCCGGCTGCTCCCGGGGCTGCCTGCGCTCCCTGACAGCCCTGAGCGGCTCCTCGGGGCTGCAGCAGGCACAGGGAGCAGAATTTAGCTCTTCAAGCGAGCATCCGGCACAATGCTTTGGTTTCCAGCACAATGCTTTGGTTTCCAGCACAATGCTTTGGTTTAGACAGGGCAGGTTGTGCTGGTGTGGGCTGAAAATTTAAGTTCGTGGTCGTGCTTTGGGATGTGTCCAGAGAGAGCTCGGAAGGATTTACAAATAGTCTGAGGGGCAGCCTGCTCCCTGCAGGTGTAATGAGCTGAATGATTCTCAGCAAATTATAGAAAAAATAACGAAAACCTAAGGCAAGGAATAAAATTTAGGAGCTCCCTCCTTTTATCCATTCCCTGCCATAACAGGGAACTCATTCCCTGTTATCCATTCCCTGCTGCTTAGGAACTCATTCACTGAGGATTTTCTCATCTGAACTCTGTGTTTTGCCTCTGACAAAGTGTCCTGCCCAGGTATCCCACGGGAATTACTGGCTGCTCCCTCTCCCCCATGGATTCCTCATGGAGTTGTGTTTCTGCAGCGCAGAGGTCAAGGCAAGAGTGTCCTGCCCGGGCAGGGCCACACCTCCCGCCCTGCCAGAGCCACTCCGAGGTGTCTGAGCACTTCCCCAGCCCCTCCCGAGCTACCGGAGCAAAGTCCAGGGCTAAACTCCACAGGGCAATCCCATCTCCGAGAAGGAAAATCAGATTTTCCCCAGTGCTGCACAAGCCTGAAGCATTAAGGGTGTCAGGGCTGCAGGGAGAGATCCCAGAGCTTGTTCTGGGTTTTTATCTCCTTAAGGAGGAGCTGTTGGTGACAGCTGGAGTTTCGGCTAAAGGCATTAGGATAACGATTTAGGGGTCAAGGCATGAGGAGAGGGGGGCCTGGCACCCACAAACAGGGGAGAAAGGCAAAGCATCCCCACAGAAATAACATCCAGGCACCCCTTCTCCTGCCACTGACACGGGGATTTCTCCTCACATGAAAAACCCATAGCAGGAGGGACAGTCAGGGCTAAGCCAGGCTCCAGCCCCACAAATCACCAGCATGGGGATCCCACTGAGCTCCAGAGCTCCTCCTTCCAAGGGCCAGGCAACCACACAATAGAACCACACAATACCCTGAGCTGAAGGGATCCAGAGTCCAGGCCCTGGCCCTGCACAGGACCCCCCAAAATCCCACCATGGGCCTCAAATTATTCCTCTTGTTAAGGCTTCGGGACTTTCCAGGCTGCTGTTGCCACGGTGGTGATCCAGAATTTTTTTGGCATGTGAAGGATTGGTCAGGCATTATCCACCCTCATTTCCTCTCTCTGCTCCTCAGAGCACCCTGGGGAAGGAGGAGCCAGCTTGGACAAAAGCACCTGTAGAGACATTTGGGTGTACTTAGATATATTACAAACCCTAAATATTCTGGAATCACAGAATCCCTGAATGTTTTGTGTGGGAAGGGAGCTTAAACCCTATCCCATTCCACCTCATTTCCATGGGCAGGGACACCTCCCACTGCCCCAGGCTGCTCCAAGCTCATTGTCCAGCCTGGCCTTGGGCACTGCCAGGGATCCTGGGGCATCCAGCAGTGCTTTTTATGAGATATTTTACCTTGAAAATCAGTCAGCAGTGTAAGACTGAGCTATATGGAGTGGATAGTGCCCAGAGGTGCATTTCTTTCCCTGAGGTGGTTACAGGGAGTGGATTTATATATTGAAAACTTGATTGCAGTACCTCACCACTCTCTGAATAAAGGATTCCCAATTCCCAATCTCCCGTCCATCCCTGCCCTCTGGCACTGGGAGCCATTCCCTGGCTCTTGTCCCTCCATCCCTTGTCCCCAGTCCCTCTCCAGCTCTCCTGGAGCCCCTTCAGGCCCTGCCAGGAGCTCTGAGGATTTCTCCCTCACTTCCACAGGGGGCTGGAGACCAGGACAGGGCTTTTTCCTGGTGATACCTGTGGGATTTTATTGATTCTTCAGCATCTTTAAGGCATCATTTCAGCACACTGGGGCTCACAGAGACCTGCTGCAGTCAGGATATTTTTTGCTCAATCAAATTTCATCTGTGGTGACAGATTTCCACCTCTCTCTTAAAAAGAAGGGCCTGTCTTTCCAAACAAATTCCCATTTTCCCCAGCACCACTCCTTAACAGGATGGGAAGATTCAGGGGTGTCTCTGACACCACTGCCTGTAGCTCACACACCTCTGGAGGTTTCAGTTCAGCTTCCTGCCAACCCCAGCTGCTGCTGCACCCAAATCACAGGAAACAGGGCTGAGACACCACGGGAACCATCCCCACCCCTCCCTGCCCACAGGGAGGCAGGAGCAGGGCCAAGGGCTCTGGGAAAGGCTTCTCTCCCTGACTCACCCCTGCACAGGACACTTGGCCCATTGTGTCACATATCTCTGTGACAAATCTGCCCCTGGAATGCCATTGTTGTATCGAGGATGTAATTTGTTTTCACAACAGGAGAATTTATCTTACACAGATACTAAAGCCAGAGCTGTTATTATATTCCCTTTTCCTTCCTTGGAAAGCCACAAAGGTCTTTGAAGGATCAGTGAACAAAGGTTGTTCCCATCTCTGTCAAGAGGGGAGCAGGGAAAGATGGGCTGCACCCCATCAAAACAGGTTTGACCTGATTGGAATTTGATTTATATTCAAAGAGATAAAAATTCTCTGATTGATGAGCATCAGTTTCCTCAAGGTTTGGTTAATCTGGTGTTTCATGTTGCTGTGACAGCACCTGGACCCTGCTGGAGGGCAGAACATGGAATCACAGCCTGCAAATCCATGGGAAACAATAAATGCAAACCTTGGTACCTGCACTGCCCAGGAACTCTGTCCATGGGTTCCTTCTGGATAAGGAAAGATAAGGAAAGATAAGGAGCAGCCAGGCCCAGCTGAGGTCCCACAGGTACCTGCTGCCCTTCTCCCAGGCTGTAACCCTTCATCACTTTATAACCACGATTGCTTTTTACCCTCTGGGCTGTGAATCCCAGCAGGCACAGGGACATCTCATCCACTGCCACAGCATCAGCCAGTGCTGGCTTTAAAACACTCACCTCACTTTTGAAACATTTAACTCCCTTTTAAAACACTCACCTCACTTTTCAAATGTTCACCTCACTTTTAAGACGTTCAGCTTACTTTTAAAACATTTAACCCACTTTTAAAATATTCAAGTTACTTTTGAAACATTTAACTCACTTTTAAAATATTTAACTCACTTTTAAAATATTTAACTCCTGCAGGCTACCCAGTAACTCACTGGGGGTTGCCAAGGACCTGAGAAGGGTTTTAATTCTCGAGCAGGTGTGTGAAACTGAACCTCTCCTAAGAGCTCACGTTTTTCAGGTAATTTAGAACAAATTTGGGTATTTTGAGTACTTTTTTTGGTGTATTTTACCTTGAAAATCAGCCAGAAGGGTCAGGCTGAGCTGTAAGGAGCAGACAGTACCCAGAAGTGCATTCCTTTCCCTGAGGGTGTTACAGCCCATCTGTAAATAAATTCAGATTTATATCCATCCTGAGGGCAAGAACCTGCTTTGTTCAGACCATCACACTTCATCTGTGGGGACAAATTTCCACCTCATGTTAAAAATAAGGGCCCGTTTTCCAAACAAATCCCCATTTTAAAGGCTGTGCTCTCGCAGAGGCTCAGCAGGGACACAGCAGTGGGATCCCTCAGACAGCAAAACCTTTTTTTGCTTTTCTGAAGTTATTTCCCTTTGCTTCCTGTTTACCCTCCTTCCTGTGCACTCATGGAAACCACCAGGATGCCACTGAAACGTTCCCAAAGTAAGTGGTGCTCTGTCCCCAGCTTCTCCCATTCCCTGTGGGACTGTCAGGGCTGACTGCACTGAGTTCATCAGTGACTGATTCGAGATCTTAACTACACAAAGTGCTGAGTGCTCAAATGTCTCATTGCTATCTGTCCTCTCAAGAGCAGGAATACTTCCTTTAAAAGCACAGCCAGGCAAGGGCAAATCTTCCCCTGGTGAGGTTGGGAAGTTTTCCTGAAGGGCAGGGAGGGTCCTTGGGAATGAATCCCAGCACAGGTGGGAAAGCATTGGAGTGAATCCCATTTCTCTTCTGAGGAAGAGCTTGTTCCTGTGCAGTGACCAGGCACTGGAACAGATTGCCAGAGAGGAGTTTCCAGTGCTGGAGACATTCCAGAACTAGCTGGGCACGATCCTGGAGCAGGGGGGTGGCACCAGGTGACCCCACTGTGGTCCCTTCCAAACCGAGCTGGCTAGGGCATGGAACCTCATCCCCCCATCAGTGTGGGGTTTCTGTGGGAAGCAGGGCAGCTCATCATTCCCCTCTGGCAGGCTTGGAGCCATGGATGATCATGGGAAGATCAGGTTTGGGTGCTCCCAGTGTCACCCCGAGGCAGAAGCTGCAACCACAGCCCAGAGCAGCTCAACTGAGCCACAGGCTCTGCCAGGGAACCTGGGAAAGGAGAGATGCCCTGTGCAGGCTGCCCTAGAGCAGAGGCTGGATGGAGCTCCAGAATAAAGCAGGGATTTATTCAAATCATCTCCTCCATGGATCCACCTTGGGCAGCACCAGAGCCCAGCCAGGGCTGCACCCAAGATGAGCCAAAATGGCCCCAAAATGCACAGCCGGGCACGGGGTCTGTCCCTGGGATCAGTTCTGCTCCATTTGCAGTTCATTGTCCCATTCCAGCTTTAGCCCAGGCAGTCCCATCCTGCTTGTTTTTCTCTCTCCAGCCCATGGTGTTTGTGCTCTGGGGCTGAGATTTGGATCATTTGTCCTTGGTGCCCAGCTGGAGCAGGAATTGTTTTGTCTCCCTGCTCTGTGCACAGAGCTCAGAACTGCACCTCATCAGAACCATCCCATAATATGAAGTTCAGACCTGCACAATAAAGCAGCACAGAACCTGAAAAATAGAAAAGCTGAACCTGAGGCATTGTTCGGAGGCAGAGGGATAACAGGGATTGGAGCAGGGGCACTGGGAGGGCCCAATCTCCACAGGGCTCCAGGGCAGGAGCAGCTGCACAGGTCCCATCGCTTTTCCAGGAGGGAAAGGACAGAAGGAATTCAGAAAAGCTGTTTGCCAGGTGAAATGGGCAAAGCCAAAGCAGGCCAAGCCCTGTTTGCACCCAATCCCCAGGGATGATGGACAATGCAGCCTCCAACAAAGGAAACAAAGACTCGAGGAACAGCAGGGCTGGGTGCAAAGTGGGAAGCAGATGATGGAAAGGGAACTTCCCCATCCTGCAGCTGCTCCTTCCATGGGGTTTCATGGTACCCTGAGGGGGTGACACAGCCCCCAGACCCCACCCCGTGTTCCTGTGCTTTATTCTCACCTAATCACTGAGATCCAGGCTCCTCACCCGCTGGATCGTGGAGAGAGCCCCAGAGGAGCCTCTCAGCTCTTACAGAGGAAAGCAGAACAACCTCAGCACGGTCACACCCTCCCCTCAACGCTCTGCACTGTCAGAACAAAAGCACCAAAAGTCATTTCCTGACAGCACAAAAAGCTGCTCCGAGGCTGAGGTAAGAACTCAGATTCTGGCTCATGGGCAAAGGAAGGACCTCAGAGCTCCTGCATCACCTTTCCCTGCTGTTGTAACCCTTGTGGGCTCAGGCTGCCTGATTGAATGAACCCAGCGGCACAGAAATGCTCACACTGAGCAGAGCTGAGTGAAAACACACCAGCATCCACAGCCTGGTGGTAATTTTAGCCCTGCAAGTATTCAGCTCTCTATTTAGATAAATATCCCATGCTAGTGAGAGAGGAGACTGAGCCAGCTGCATCCAGCGGGATCAGGGCTGGCTGGAAATCCCAAGGCAGGGTGATAATTAGCAGCATTATCTGCTGGTTTAATCAGCAGAGGTGAACTCTGACAGGGCCGGGCCAGGCAGGGACACTGCTGAGCGCTGGGGTCAGCAGGCCATGCCCTGGCACAGCCTCTCACAGGAGGGGTCAGGGATGAAGTGTTTGCCTTGGCATCCTCCCTCCTGGCTGGCTGCAGGAAAGGGCAAAGCCTTCCTCAAAAACTCCTCCTGACATCACAGAACCATGGAGAATCCAGAGCTGGAAAGGACCCCAGGGACCATGGATCCAACTCCTGGCCCTGCAGGGGAAGAACCTTTCTTTCACTTTCTCCAAGCTAAACCTCCCTGCACAGCTCCAGCCCCTCCTGTCCCTGCTCACCAGAGAGAAGATCCCTTATTAATCGATCCCTTAATAATTCTGCAATTTAGGAAACCTCCTGTTCTCCTAAAGACACCAAAGCATTCCCTTGGCAGCTCCAAGAGGGATTGCTTTCCACATACCAGGACATCAGCCACAGGAATCAATTTAGTTTGGTGTTTTTGAAGGGAATGGGAAGATAGAGTGAATTCAATCCTACACAGCCTCAAGGGAATGCACACCGTGCTCTCCAGCAGGAGACCCCAAAGGGACCAAGGGCATCCCCATGGGAAGTGTCCCTGCTGTCCCTGCAGATGGCAGGGGGGAAAGGGGATGGGCTGTAAGGTCCCTTCCAACCCACACCACTCTGGGATTCCCTGGTTTTGTGGGGTTTGTGCTCCAGGCGCCGCTTCCCCCATTCACTGCCCGAACTCAGGCGCAGCCACCAGCACAGACCGGCACCCACAGGACCCGGGTGGGCACCCGAGCCCCGACCAGGAGGAGCGGCTGGCACCGTCCCCGTGTCCCTGGCACCGTTCCCGTGTCCCGATCCCCGCACGGCCCCGGGGCGGGGTGTGGGCAGGGCCGGGCGGCGGGACCGGCCCGGCGTGTGCGTGCAGGAGCCGCGATCCGGTCCGGGCGTGCCGGGGCACAGCTCCGGGCACAGGGCAGGGCCGGGCCCGGCCGCCGCGGGCTGTCCCGGGCGCTGATCCGCGGAGTTTCACCCGCCGGGATCGCGGGGAGGGACCCGAGACAAGGAGGAGTCACGGCCCCGATGAGGCAGCGCTGAATCACGGGCGGCGGGGCTGGAAGGGCCCTCACGGCCCGGCCCATGGCAGGGACACCTCCCTATGCCCCGGCCGCTCCCAGCCCGGGTTCGGACCCTGCCGGGGACCCGGGGGCAGCCACAGCCGCGCCGAGCGTTCCCCGTCCCCGCCGCACACACCGCCCATCCCGGGGCAGGTTTATCGCTCGGTCCCGGGGCCGCTCCCACCCTGTCCTCCCCCAGTGCTGCCCCTTTAAGACGCGCCCCGCGCGCGCCCCGCGCTGACGCGCGATCGCGTGGCGCCTCTCCCCACCGCGGCCTCGCCCCCTCCGCGCGCCGCGCGCGCGCCGCCCCGCCCCGTCCAATCAGCGTCGAGGCCCCGCCCTCTCGCAGAGCCCCCGGGGGCGGGGCGGCGGCGGCAGCGCAGGCGCGCGGGGCGGGCGGGAAGGCGCGGGCGGAAGGGGGGCGGGGCCGCGGCGGGGCGTGGCGGGGCGCGCGCGGGCGCATGCGCGGGGTGGCGGCGGGGCGGAAGCGGGCGCGGGCGCGCGCGGCCCCTTTCCGGCGGCGCGGGCGGAGGGAGCGGCGCGCGGGGCCCTCAGGTACGGCCGGGACGCTCCCGGGCCATCGCGGCCGCTGCCGGCGCTCCACGGCGCTCCCCGGCCCTCGGAACCCTCCCGCCGCCGCCGCGCCGGCACCCATGAGCTGAGGCGCCGCGGCGGGAGCCCAGGCAGGAGCGGGCGGAGCCGCCGCCGCGGGCCCGGCGGAGCAGCGGAGCCGCCTCCCCGCCGCCCCATGCGCGGCCCGCGCTGAGCCCCGCCCGCCCTTCCCCGCCGGGCCGGCGCTCGCCCTCTCGCCCTCCCTTGGATGCCGCCGAGATGGGCAAGGTGCTGTCCAAGATCTTCGGGAACAAGGAGATGCGGATCCTGATGCTGGGGCTGGACGCGGCCGGCAAGACCACGATCCTGTACAAGCTGAAGCTGGGCCAGTCGGTGACCACCATCCCCACCGTGGGCTTCAACGTGGAGACCGTCACCTACAAGAACGTCAAGTTCAACGTGTGGGACGTGGGCGGCCAGGACAAGATCCGGCCCCTGTGGCGGCACTACTACACGGGCACGCAGGGGCTCATCTTCGTGGTGGACTGCGCCGACCGCGACCGCATCGACGAGGCGCGGCAGGAGCTGCACCGCATCATCAACGACCGGGAGATGCGGGACGCCATCATCCTCATCTTCGCCAACAAGCAGGACCTGCCCGACGCCATGAAACCCCACGAGATCCAGGAGAAACTGGGCCTGACCCGGATCAGGGATAGGAATTGGTATGTGCAGCCCTCCTGTGCCACGACGGGGGATGGACTCTACGAAGGGCTGACGTGGTTAACGTCCAATTATAAATCCTAATGGGAGAGGAACTATTTAGTCTACAAAGAATTAAAGAAACAAAACAAAAAAAAAAATTAAACAAACAAACAAAAAAAAAAAGAAACAAAAAAAAATTAAAATAACCCACGTGGCTTTCCAGAAGAATGATTCTCTACTGAAAAGTAAAAACAAAACCGCATCCATAGGATTATGATCACCTTTCTCCAGTTGCCACCCTTTCCTCCTGCACCCTTGGCTGGATTCCTGTTCTAACTCCTCCTGCTTGGCGTTAGGATGCTCTAACCTCCGAATGTCACACGAACACAGGCACTAGATGCTATGGCAGACTTCCAGCAAACAGGGGAAGGACACATTATAGACTTGCTAAGTAACTTTTTTTTTGTTATTTTTTCCTTTTTTCTCTCGTTAGCCCTTTGCTGGTTTGATTATTTTGGGGGATGTTGGGGGAGGGGGTCCATTTTCAGTGTATGCTTTCTGGGTCTACTTTTTTGATTATATATATTTTTTTTCTCTCTCTTCTCTCACTTTGCTGTAGATTGCTACTTTTTTGCATTCTTGCAGGATATGTTGCTAGGTCGACTTCATCTAGTAAACTGAAAATTGTTGCTTAAAATCAAACTGCAGTCTGTCTTTTTATATTAAGGACTTTTTTTTTTTTGAAGGAAAAAAAAAGTTCTGTTAATCTGTAACTAAACAGTGACTCAGTCTGGCTCCACGGCTCAGGCTAACGAGGGGAACTCTTGCCTGCGGTGGCACAGAGTGGGAATTCCACTGTAACGTGTTCAAAGTGCGTGTCGGGCGCTGGGAAATGTAAGAACTGCTTTGGAATGTCAGCTGGGAAGTTCTGACCCATACATCATGCATGAGGAGGGATGCAAAACCAGCTCCCCACACCACACAGCACACCGGGCGTGAGCGGTGCTGTAGTTCCAGGGCAGGCACCGGGCAGGTTTTTTGTCTTTAATGAGGTTTAGTTGCAGTTTTTTACTCCTTGGTGTTGCTCCTCGGGCCGGGGCTCTTTCCAGCAGATGCGGCAATAAAATGTTGCAATGAGTTTGACTTTAAATCAGATGTTTTGGCAAAAGTCCAGCTCTGACTTGCCTCTCGCTTCCATCTCAAGGCAGCTGGAGACACCTAAACCTTGAAAGGATTCCTGTTTCTTTCCAACAGCCAGAAGGAAATTGTTGTTATTATTATTATTGTTCTTTTTCCATGCTGGAGCCTTGCGGAGGGGCGAGTTCCGCGCCGAGCTCTGCTCGAGCCCGGGGTTTCTGACATCGGGAAGGGCCATTTTGAGGAAATCACGGCTTGCTTTGGTTTTCCTGAGCTCCCGGCCGCGTCCCGGGGCTGCTGCAGCACAGGGAGCTGTGTTGGGTGTCCGAGGCCCATTGAGGAACTCAATGAGAGCGGGGAGGGCAGAGAGAGAGAGAGAATCGACGCTGAATGTAAACTTCCATAATTAGTTCTTAAAGGGCAGAGCAGCTCGTTAGCCATGTCACAGCCTGTGGCTGGGGCTGGCCAATCAAAAACCCCACCCAGAGCGAGTATTTGCATAAAAACTCAATCAAGTATTAATTAACGCTGGGTGCACAAACTGTTAAAGCAGCTGGTTCTTATTCAGCCTTAAGGATTAACTTCAGATTTCCTCAAGGAGTTAAAACTCCTGTTGGGGAATTCTAGGAATGTATGCTACAAAACCAGAAGAAAATGGCTTTTATTTTCCATTTTTTCCTTAATTGTGTTCTCTTTTCAAGAATATAAGTTCTACATGGAATTGGGGGCATTACACTACATTGCTGCAGTGGTGACTCTGCATGCTGAGTACCTTGTACATGGAGCTCTTACCAAAGATGTATGGGAAGATAAAAATCCTGAATTCACTTCTGAAATCCAATGCTTTGGAGCACTTCAAAGTCCTTTTAGAGTATGGTTCCAAAAAAAAAAAAGACTTTTCTGGATGTGGGTTGCAAATGGGACTGGATGGGTTCTTGGTGCTAGAAGATAGAGCATTGATGGACTTTGTGAATTGTAGAGAGTCTGCAGAAGCTTAATGTAGAAAAACTCTTCCATCTCAGCCCTAAAGAAGAGGAAGTGAGATTAGTTTATTTTAATCCAAGGCTTTTTGCCATTGGAATATCATTGCTCTATTTTCTAGCTTTTATTTTTCTTTTCCTGTTGCTGTAACTTAATGAACAGTGTGGTGGTATAAAAACTTCAGATTACAACAATATGGTTACTGTTTTCTTCTGGAGCATCAATAAAATAGCCAAGCACAAAGTAAATGCCTAAACTGGAAAACTTGAAGCTCTATTAATGGTTCTTGAACTTTCTTAAACCTACTCTCAGTCTACATGAAAACTTCAATACCTTCATTTTTTGTCTGAGTTGGTTTCCTGTGTTTCCAAGCGCTGGGGCAGCCTTTGCATTAAGTTGATTTTGCAATTTTGTATCCCCTTAGAAGTAACTTTGTAATTCTGTTTTGTAGGTGAAAGGAAATTGCTTTTGCTTCTGGATTTTTAAAACAATTTTTTTTTGGGGGTGGGGAGGGAGTGGGGAGGAAGAAGACGGGGGAGAAAAAGTTACTGGAAGGTGTGGCCGAGCCGTCAGAAATAAACGGCCGTGGCCACCCAACACAACCCCACAGGTTTCACTTCCAACACGTCCTTTCCAGGCTGTAGCAAGACCTCAGCACGAGGGAGTGGCTGTCAGTAGGATAAAAAGCGGGAATTCTGTACCAAACAAACCAGTCTGGAATTCCAAGTGCATCGATTTGTGTTCGTGTGAATTTATGGAGTAAGTTTTGAATCGTGTCCGACCAAGTGACTGAGTTTGTGGCCTGTGATCTCCCTGACTGAAGTTGCCAGGAATTTTGTGTTCTCAATATGGCTGTAGTGTTGGTAAAGAACTAATAAGCAGAAAATAAAGCAATTATACAGCGGAGCTCTCCTGGTATGTTACTTGTATTGAATTATGAGAGAAGCAGAAAGGGGCAATCTGGTGCTGCAGTCTGGCATAAAGAGGGCTCTGTTCTGGATCTCCCAGATTGGAAGCCTGGCTGGAATTCCTTTGAGAATGAGATGAGAAAGTGGAAAAGGAAGATGCTGCTTTAATATTCCCACTTGAGCAAACTTTATTGTCAGGGCTCTGCAGCTTCGGTGCCAGCCCCACCTCACTGGAAGGTGAGGGCAGGGAGGGGCTGTCCCCGTGTTCCAGCAGGAAATTCCCTGGAAAGGCAGCACGAGGCCGGTGTGGAGCACAGGGATGGACAGAGGGGCTGATGAGTGACTAGGGGTGCTTGTGGAGTGACAGATGTGACATTGGGACTCGCTGGTGCCTGGCTAGGACTCGAGTGAGCTGATAAAAGGACTTGGGCAGGTGGTGGGGCTGCGGGGGCTGGGGAGCAGCGGGACACGGATCCTGTGACAGCTGCCACCCCCTGGGACAGGCGGGGGTCACAGCCAGAGCTCTGCTCCCGCAGCTGCAGGTGCCAGGCCAGGGTCAGCCCTGGAGCTGCCTCCTTGCTGCAGAGCTTTGGCAATGCTCAGCAGCACCATGACCTGCTCTGGTGAGCATCGTCCCTGCCTGTGGAACGGGCCGAGCCTTGAGCTCCCTTCCCACCCAAACCATTCCGTGATTCCATGAGGATTCCATGAGGAGCCTTCCCCTTGCGGGGTGCTCTGGCTCTGCCGGGCTGTCAGACCAGGGTGTGGCTGTGTAAATGAAGTTTCTCTGAGTTAATTAAACTCCTCGGAGCAGGGGAACCGGTGTCTCCGTGGCTGCTGCCGTGAGTCACATCTCAAAATGCCGGCGCTTATCGCGCCCCATCGCAGCGCGGTGAGCCCGGGGCACGGCGTGACTCAGCCCCAGCAGGGCCCTGGCCCCATGGACAGCCCTTGGAAAAGCTCTGCCCACCATTCCTAATTGGAAATGATCCCTGTTAATGCAAGTCCTCCCAAAGGAATGTGTCTCGCTTTAAAAATGTTGTCGGAGCAGCTGGTGGGAGGGCTGGGAGAGCCTGGGGAGCTGAGGTGATGTCCCTTCCCACTGATGTCCCTTCCCACCGATGTCCCTTCCCACTGGGCTCTGGGAATGGGACAGAAGGGACTGCCAGGAGCAGAGGACTTGCTGAGGATGGGGAAGCAGCCTCAGTGTGAGCTCTGTGACTCAGACTTCCCTCTAGCACAGGGCTGTGCTTTTATCTTGGATTTGCCTCTAATATCTGTCCCACCTGACAGCTCGCTGTGGGCAACCCAAAATCCCCTCAGCTTTGGTGCTTTCTGGAAGCTCAAATAAAAACTTTCCCCTGGTCTCGTGGGGAAGCATCAGCTCCCAGGGGCTGTTGGTGAGCGAGTGTCAGCTCTGCTGAGTGCTCAGTTCCTCTTTGAGGTCCTGTGTGTGCTCGTGTTTCAGAATTACGGCTGAGCAAAGGCTCTCAGGGCTCCAGGCCCAGCTGAGCCCCTCACTCCATCTCCCTTCCCATGTGGGAGCCCCCCAAGAGCAGAAATGTGCAGCTGTGTGAGCTCTGGAGGTGCAGGGTGGGTCAGGGCCCAGCAGCTCTGAGCAGGGTGGTTTGTAAAGCGGGAAATGTGCTGGGGCTCTCCAGGAAGTGGCTCTGCTCTTGCCTAAGAACAGGTATCTCTGGCCTCCTTAAGAAAGGAGGGGAAAAAAGTCAAGATGTGACTCACTGCTGAGTCTCACAGTGGTTTAACAGGCTCTGGGCCCTGCTCTGCCTCAGGTTTTCCCTTCCAGAGGCTGCACTTCGCTCCTCTGTTCCTGGTTTTTTTAGTTGCATCTTCCAAGACGGCTTTAGTTAGGAAAAATGCTTCAGCAGGGTTTAATGGGTGTCCTGTGAGATGGAAATTGGTGATGCTTGGAAATTGGTAGCACTTAGAACACTTTGTTTTCCTTAGGAGTTTTCAGGTGAGAGCAAAAGTGCCACCAAGAGCTCCTGGATCTGTACAGGATCCCAGTGCTCCAGCTGCCTTTCAGTGGTGAAAATTCCCTTGGTGGCTAAACAAGAAGAGGAGGGAGAAGGTGTAGAAAAGAGCCTGAATTCCTGGCTAGGAGGGTGGGCAGGCCCTGGCACAGGTGCCCAGAGCAGCTGTGGCTGGCCCTGGATCCCTGGCAGTGCCCAAGGCTGGGTTGGACAGGGCTTGGAGCACCCAGGACAGTGGAAGGTGTCCCTGCCATGGCAGGGGTGGCACTGGATGAGTTTTGAGGTCCCTGCTTGAACCACTCTGTGATTGTACAATGTTGTGAACTCCTAAAATTTTCCCCATGTTGTGCCTAGAATGGATTCCTTGTCTGATTTTCCATGCATGGCCCAGGCACTGACTTCATCTGAAGTCTCTGATGGAGCAGGAGGGGAGGTTTTCTGTCTCATCAATGCCAGGCATGAAAACCTGAGGGAAGCTTCAGCAAATGCTGCAAGAATCAATGATTCTGCAAGAATCCACTTGGATTCTGTGAGAATGCACTTCTATTTCACATTTTGGGGGAAAAGGGGAAAACCTCAAGCAGCCTCTGTAGTTACAGGAGAGCAGGACACAGGTGGGCTGGCTGGGAGACCTCAGAAGGAAGGGAAGCAACTTCCCAGGATTATCCTGGATTTTTGAGAAGACCATATTGCTTTTTTGTGGCTGAGCTCCAGCAATTCCCATCCCATGGAAGACACCTGCCTGGATCATCACTGCAGGGGACAGAGAGGAGCAGAGGGAAGCACCCAGTGCCAGTCCAGCCCCAAAATGCCTCTGCCATTCCTGCAAAGCTGCTCCTGGGGAAGGAGCTCATTCCATGGAGGCTGGGAGTTCCATGCCTGGTGCTGACAGCTCTGTGTGCCTGCTCCAAGGGAGACTTTGCACTTTGGGAGTGGAACGTGGGATTGCAGAGTCCCTGTGCTGCTGCTATTTGCTCTTTTTGCCCTGTGCATTTCCCCTGGGAAGGAAGGGGCTCCTGTGGAGCAGCAGGACCCCGAGGCTGGGCATTCCCAGGGTCTGGAGTGGGATGTGCCCACAGTTATCCCATTAGCTCAACATCTGCCAGGATGCCTTTCCCCACAGGGGCTGGATTAGGCTGGAGCTGACCCAGCTCTCCAGGAAGCTTTTCCTATCATGTTTTTGTGGCTCTCAGGCTGCTGCCCTGGCTGGAACCAACCCCAGCACCGCCTCACACTGCTGAGAGGGAGCTCTGGCAGGCCAGCAGGGAGCTGGCTTTACCTCTGCCTCCAAAGAATGTCTGTGAATTCCATCCTGGATATTCTGGAGTTACTCATATTTTCAATAGAATGAGTTTTTTTGGGCTGTGATGACTGATCAGCACTGAAATTGAAGCATCTGGGTAGGGAGGTGAGGGCCAGCAGCAGGACAGACACTGCTGATGTGCTCAGTGGCTCTTTGGTGCCTGGCACAAAGGTTTGGGATGATCTCCCCTGGCTCTGCTGGCTGGAAGAAGAGCCAAGCTCAGCAAGGGCTGCTGTGGAAGCCACTGGCCCCTGGTGCTGTGCTGTGGGAGGAGCTGCCAACGAGCTGGCCCTGGATCTCTGGCTCATCTTACAGCCCTGGACCCGTTAATGAATCCAAAATCCTCCAAACATTGTGAGTGTGTGGCATTTGAGAGCCAGGGTCACCATCCAGGCTGGGCTCTGCTGATGCTCCTGGGCTGCTCCTGCAGCTCTGTTTGGATCTGCTCCTGGCCACGCTGGCTGCAGTGCTCTGGCCTCTTTGGGGAGGGCTGAGAATGTGGCCGGGATAGGGCAGAGGTCTGTTCTCCTGTAAGGAACACTGCCTGCAGCCTCAGGATCTGCTCCTGCCCTGCCTGCTTGGCTGATGCCTCACTGAGAACTCCTGCTCTGTGCTTTCCCCTGCATCTGAGCTTACACAGCACCAGAACTTCCCAGCTTTTCATTTCATCATGGCCATTATCATGATTTTTGGCAGGGGATGCATCTCCCCACCAGGACAAGCTGCAGCTTTTACACTTTGGAGCTACCTGTGTGTTTCCCTAACCTACCTTTGGAGTTACCTGTGGGTTTTCCACCTTTGGAGTCACATGTGTGTTTCCCTGACCCAAGGCCTCCAGGTCAAAGCCAGGACCCTCCTGCTCTAATGCCACACTCACTTTTCCCCCCCTCCCCATTCCAGTGTCCCCCAGCCCCGCTCTGCTGTGGGGGAGAAGGGGCTCCCCAGCTCCTCCTTGCCTTCTCCAGGCTCTGCAGCTCCCAGAAACGCTCCCAGCAGTGAAACTGGTTAATCACGTTGTCACTGGAGGAGTGCTGGCATCCGAGGGGTATCTGTGGATTAACTGGTTCCGGTGTTGGCCAATTTCTCGGCAGCCTGATGCATTATTCAGCAGCCGGGCTGCTTTCGGGCCTTCGGAAAATCTGGAGCTTCCCAACACTTGAGGGTTTATGAATTGACGTCTCTCCTCGCAGCTTCCTCCTCCCTTGGATTGCAATTAAAGCCCAGAACCGGAGTGTTTTGCCGCCGGTTCCGCAGTGTCTGCACAGGAGGCTCGGGGCTCCCTCCTGGGCTCCATCCCACCTCCCAGCACCCCCCCGGGAATCCAGGGGCTGTTTGAGGCATGGCATGGGTGGACTCCTTTAACATCTGCCAACTCCCCGGCATCCCCAGTTCCCAATGTTCACCTCGGCAGCGGGGAAGGCTTGGGGACAGCGCAGATCCGGAGCAGCCCCGTTCCCAAAGCTGCAGCTCAGGCCGGAGCACTTGCAGGTGGCAGATAGGGAGGGAGAGGTGACTCACGGAGATTAAATTTCCTCGTGGGCAGCGATGGCTCCACACACCAACAGCACTCACAGCCGGCTCCGTCATTCCTGCTTTGCTTTTGCCTCCAGGTAGAGGGGAAACCTGGAAAAGGCAGAAGCTGCGGTACCTGGGGTGGCCCTGGGGGGAGGCAGGGGGTGGAGGATGAAGGGACAAGAGGACAGAGAAACTCGTTCATCCTCAAACACGTTGACATCCATTGGTTTGGATGGCACAGCCCGGATCGCCGCATCCTTTCCCACGCCGCAATCCCGCCCTGACTCGGTGCCAGCGCAAGGCGCTTGCGGGGCCATCGGGTCCGAGACAACGAATTTCCATCTTCTCTGTTCCAGGCACTGCAGAGTTGTTGTCAGAGCCTGTTCCCCGTTTTGGAAACATAATTGGAATTATGCAAATCCCGGTGCGGCACCGGTGAGTGACTGACGGGCTCCTCGCCCGCAGTGGGGCTGCTGGAGCAGGGAAGGCCGGGTCCGTCTGGGGGAACCAACCGAGGGCTCAGCCCCGCTCCTGCTGCACACCCTGAGCATCCCAGCCCGCTCCTGAACAGCTCCTGAGCACCCCAGCCTGTTCCTGCACATCCCGAGCATCCCAGCCCTCTCCGGCACAGCTCCCGAGCATCCCAGCCCGCTCAGTTCCGCTCTGCCGCACATCCTGAGCATCCCAGCCTGCTCCTGCGGCAGCTCCGAGTATCCCAACCCTCTCAGCCCCGCTCCTGCCACAGCTCCCAAGCACCCCAGCCTGCTCAGCCCCACTCCTGCCCACATCCTGAGCATCCCAGCCTGCTCCTTCCATAGATCCTGACCATCCCAGTCCTCTCAGCTCCGCTCCTGCATAGTTCCCGAGCATCCCAGCCCGCTCGGGGGCTGCTCAGCAAAGCACACAGCTCATTCCTGCCCAAACACCCCATGATTGGAGCTGTGACACCATCACTCGGCCATGCCAGTGTTGCCAAAATTCCCGATGGTGGGGGCTGGAGGTGTTTTGGGGATGTTTGGTGGGAACACAGCGGGATCTGGAACACAAGGCTTGAAGGACTGGAGAAGACTCCCTGTGAGGGTTGGGACTCTGCTGCCCCCCAGACACGTGGTAGGATCATGGGGATGGTGCCTGGATCAGGCCGTGGTTCCCACCTGGAATGTGCTTTGGGCCTGGGAGCCGGCTGGGCAGTGGGAGCTGCTCTGGGCCCTCTGCGGCTCGGCCGTGCCGGTGGGAGCGGCCCCGGCCTCACACACAGGGCTGGTGCTGCACAAAGTCCTCCCGTGAGGAAAAGGGGATTTTGCCAAACTAGCAGCACTTCCCCCCCACACCCATCTCAGCCTTTCCATCCGCGTCCCGCAGCGGTTCCTCTTTTAGCACCACGTCTCCTAAAACAAAAAGTGTTGACTGCAGCTTTTCTGGAGGCTGCAGCGCTCCCGCCCCGCTGCCTGCACAGCTCTTCCCAGCCTCCTTCCCGCTGCGGTTCCCGGGCTGAAGGCAATGCTTTCCGGGCTGATCGCATGGCCAAGGAATGTACGTGCACATCCAGCGAGGCTGCAGTCAGCTCAGTGCCAGCAGCCGGGATTTTGGGAGCAGCACGGGGGAAAACGATGCCCGAGCTGCTGCTTGCCCAGCTCCCTTTGGGACTGGGACCCCGATCCTGCTGCCCCATCCCCGACCTCGGTGCCTCTGCCCGTGCTGTGGGTGTGTGGCAGCGATTTCAGCCTCTCCACGGTCTATAAAGTCTTGGCCAAGTGGAACAAAAATATTAAATCCTGTTAGTCTGGGAGGTAATTCCAGCTAATGAATAAACGGGGTTGGGAAAAAACCCCCGGTGATCCGGCGTGGCCAACGAGCGCATCATCGGCACTTCCCCAGAGACGCCGTGAGGGGGATGAGGGTAATTAACAAAGCAATTAATGCAAGATAAGAAGCTGCTTCCCAAACACACGAGGAAATCCAGACTCCAGCTGTGCTGGCATTGCTTGTGCTGGCAAAGGCCTTGTCTGGGCTGGTTGGTTTGCAGGATCCATTACCCAGGAGCAGCAGCAGGTTGGGGATTTGCATCCTCCAGCAGCTCCCAAACCTCTCCTTGAGCTTTGGTGGGATCTGTGCTGCTCCCTGAAAATAAAGCTGGAAAAGGCCAACTGGAGCAGGAGGACCAGCAGCTCTTCCCAGCTGCCAGGGCTGAGTGATCCAGGGCTGGAGCTCCCTGAGCATCTTTCCAGGCCAGCTGCTTTGTCAGCTTGGAGCTCTTGGAAAGAAGAATGGGATGATGTTTCTGCAGCACAGCCAACATCCAACACGCTCAGCTTGGCTGCAGTCCATGCGTGGGGCCGTGCTCAGGCCTGGAGCTGCATGGAAATGCCTTTAAATGTGGATCTAAATTGGATCTGAATCTATTCTTGTGCTGGGGATGAGCTCAGGAAAAGGGGGAAAAACCCCAAAGACTGCTACTCTAATTGCAAAGATTCATATGTATTTATATAAATATAAATAAATGGAAAGGTTTATCTCTATTTGTGTTGAATGAATCCCAGATTTTATGGATCAGATAAACCCAATGACACTACATGTTACAGAATCCCAGAATGGTTTGGTTTAGAAGGGACTTTAAAGCTCATCAGTTTCAACTCCCTGCCTTGGGCAGGGACACCTTCCACCACCCCAGGTTGCTCCAAGCCCTGTCCAAAGTGATCCTTCCAGGGATCCAGGGCAGCCACAGCTGCTCTGGGCTGCTGGGGGCTCATGGCAAGGCAAAGAAGGCTCTGATGTGGCTCCAAGTGCTGCCATGTGATTTTTGGGCAGACACATCATCCTCTCTTGGTTTGTGGGAGACTCAAGAATTGGATCTGGGCATTTCTGCCCTTTCTTTACACAATGTGAACCCTTGGGAACACCTCCCCATCTCCCAGCCGTGTCTTCCCAGCACCAACTTCCCTCTTCCCAAAATATCCCCTGCACAGAGCTCTCACAGCTCAGGCTGCCCCAGCAGCGTTCTCAGGGCGTTGCCTGCGGGCCTTCCCACTGAATTATATTTAACACTTGGGTTTGGGGTGGGATTTTTGGGAAGGAAATCTGTTGCCAAGCAATGGAGCTGTGGCCTGGCTGTCTCCTCCCAAACTGAGACTTAGAAGTGTGTGTAAAATATCTGAGACATCTCAAGTGGGGTTGAGGAGGCTGGATCACGGAAATGTGGTGGAAAAGCTGCTGTGGGGTTGGGAGAAGGTTTTCCTTTAATTTTCCAGAATGGGAAGTGGAGAGTTGCTTGATCCCAGAGGCAACAAGAGATATGGGGGATCATGAGAAATCCCCTAAGGGTCCTGTGGGGATGTCCCCATGGGTTTATACTCAGGACATGTCCTGAACAGCATTAATAAAATATTGGATTTTATCCCCAAAAGGAAGGTGGGATCAGCCCCAGCACGGAGATGTTGTGGGGTCAATCTCAGCACCACGACCTGGAGCACGAACTTTGGCTCTCACTCATCAATCCATGGCACCCACAGTGGGTGTGGATGAACCAGAGGGTCAATGTTGACCCACATCCCACGGCTGGGGCTGGCAGTGCCCGTTGGCCTCCCTGGGCAAGCTCCAGTGGGAATGGCAGTGCCAGTGCAGGGACTGACTTCATCCCAACGCCCAGCATTGCCCTCACCGCAGTGTGGGAGCCCCTGCTCTGCTCCAGGCCAGCAGCAGCCCCACAGGAGGGGTTCAGCTGACAGAGATCCAGAGGGATACAAAGTTTTCCTGATGTTTTCCCCAGCTGCTCAGCCTGGGAGGGAAATCCCAGCGGCGTGCTTTCCTCATTAACCAACCGCTGTCACATTTTCCAGGCAGAGCCTCGGTGTGCCAGGCGCTGATTTGCATCCCCAGATCACAAGGATGTGACCTAATTAAATTTCAGCTATTTTCAATATGATTTTCATACTCACACAGGGGTTTTTTTTGGACCTGTGGAACCAGCTGTCTCGGCAGGGACGTTTCAGGCTTGGAATGGAAGTGCAGAAAACATCTAATTTCCCACTGGGAGTGGCTGCGGAGGCGAGCTCTGGGGTCTCTCCAAAACCTTTCCCTGCTCCCAAAGTTGGATTCACAAGAGTGAATTGTGTCATTTTTTTTTTTTTAAGGGCAGTTTTTTTTATTATTATTTATGCAGAGGGGAACGTGCTAGTCCCACCCCTCTTCCCATGGAGATGGATTTAGGTCACGCTGGGAAGAGGGGTGGGAGAACCTGGAGTGAAGCACATCCCTCCTGGAACAAACAACCTTCCCAGGCTCAGCACTGGATCCTACAAGATGCTTCCAGTCAAGACAGGTCCCATCAAAACCCCACCATGGCCCCTCAGCACAAGGCAAATCCAACCATTCCATGTACCCAGACCTCCCCAGGAGTCTTCTAATCCCCCCCAAAAAATTATTTTGAGTCTTAATTTTCCCTGTTATCAGTGAGGGTATCACAGGAGGGTGTCCCAGCTGGATTTTTGGCTGAATGAGCAGAATCCCCTGTGTTTTCCCGTTGCTATGGCAAGGGGGAGAGCCGAAATTTTTGTGCATGGCTCGGTAAATCCGGCCCGTTCTGCACGGCTGATTCGCCCTCCAATTAATTAAGGGCATTCTTCACTTCCCCTCGCAATTAACATAAAGAAAACCCAATTAACTCCTGCACGGTGGACGCTGAGCACCACCTCGGGCAGTGTGAAACCTCCCTGCTCTCCTGCAGGAAACATCCAAAGATTGTCAGGCTGACCACAGAGCCCACACCGGAGCCATCCCACCCCCGTGGTTCTCCCTGAGTGAAATCACATTCCTGGCTTTGCCACGCCTGTTGATGGTGGCTGCGAGCTGGGAATTGGGCTGGAAAAGGAGATTTGGGTGGAAATGGAGATTTGGGTGGAAATGGAGATTTCTGGCCATCCTCAGGCAGGCTGGTGCCTCTTCCCACAGCTCATGGGCTGTGATGGTACAAAGGGCACTTCTCCTGATCCTTTGGTCACTCATCCTCCTTTTTTTATGGCTGAAGCCTTGAGTCTGGGAGCAGGGTCTGGGAGCAGGGTATGGGATCAGAGCCTGGGATCAGAGCCTGGGAGCAGTCTGGGAGCAGGGTATGGGATCAGAGCCTGGGAGCAGGGTCTGGGAGTAGTTTGGGAGCAGGATCTGGGAGCAGGGTCTGGGAGCAGTTTGGGAGCAGAATCTGGGATCAGAGCCTGGAAGCAGTTTGGGAGCTGGGTCTGGGAGCAGAGTCTGAGAGCAGGGAGCAGTTTGGGAGCAGTTTGGGAGCAGGATCTGGGATCAGAGCCTGGGAGCAGTTTGGGAGCAGAGTCTGAGAGCAGAGTCTGGGAGCAGAGTCTGGGATCAGAGCCTGGGAGCAGGGTCTGGGAGCAGTCTGGGAGCAGAGTCCGGGATCAGAGTCTCTCAGTCCGTGGATCCCCGCCCCTGGCCACGCCCGTGCTCCCTGCCATGAGGTGCAGCAGGTATTTCCCGTTCCCGGACTGCTCCAACCTGCCCCGAGCAGCTCTCGGGCCTCCCCGATGGGTTCGGGTCCTGCAGAGCAGCGTGGCTGACAGGACGAGCCCTGCTCTCTCCAGTGTCCCAAAATAAATACAGGGGGAGGGAGGGGATGGCGGTGACAAAGGGTGACACGGTCTGAGCTGGCTCCTGCTGCCTCACCAAGTCCTTGGGATTTGCCCTCGGGATTTGCCTCTGGAATTCCCACACTGCCACAACATGAATTCCGCTCATCCAGGGGATGTCTCTGAGCAGGGAGGTGACTTGGTGACTTCCAGGTACTGTCCTGTGTCACTTTCTCACCCACACTGGCTTCTGAATTTTGGTTTGGTTGGATAACCATGTTCTGGCTGGGTTATCAGCTCCCAGATAACCTGGAACAGATCCAGTGTCCTCTCCACCACAGGAATTGCCAAAAATCCCAAGTGCTGGCACCACCATCAATCTTTTTTTTTCTGCTAGTTTAACACTTTTCAGGTGTTTGTGTGCAGTGCATTGGGCAAGCCCTGTGTTTGGATGAGGACAGAGCAGCCTCCTTCCCACAAAGGCACCGGGAACATCCTTCATTTCCAGCCTGGGGAGAGCTGCAGGATTTGCCATGGATGGGGTCAATCCCATGTCCCCCCACCCTTCCCGGAGCCACCCACGGCGCTGTGACAAAGCCACCACACCAAGCAGCATCACACCGACTGTGATTCCTGAACATCCACGCCTGTCCTCAGCCCCTGCCATTAATCCTCGGGGACAAAAGACCCCGAGGGCAGCTCCCGCCCCCGGCTGTAATTCCTCCCCTTTGCCCTAATCCCCTGCAGGCCCTTCTGGCGCGGCGGCCAAATCCCATTAACCGCGCCAGGACCGCGCTCCCAGGCAGCCGCGGCGGGGATGGGTGCAGTGGAGGAGCCATCCCTGCCTTCAGTGGGGTTTATTCCCCAAAAAACAGAGCTGAGGGCAGGAGCTGTGTCTGGCCAAGGAGGGAGGGAGGGGACGTGATCTGGGGCTCGTGGCCATCGCTCTGCTGCGGTGATTCTTTTTTCCCAGTTTCCCAATTCCTGATGAATTTTTCTCTTTTCCCGGTTGGCTTGGTTGTGGTAGCAGCTTCCAAGGCTCCACTCCAAACACTCCCGTGGGTCCCACTCAGCCTCCAAGATTTAATTTCCACTTGCTCAGGGTTTGCCATGAGTCTCTGAGCTCTGTTTCATGTCTGGTTGCAGAGGAAGATGCTCTGGTCCACCTCCAACATGGCATGGAGGATGGCTGGGGATTGGAAGGATGTTCTCCAACCTGGCCACACTCCCAAGGGACCCAAGTTTTTTTTCCCCATGATCTTGTTTGCCAAGAAGAAGAAAAGACTCAGCATGGAGGTAGCACAAATTCAGGATGGTCCCAGTGAAACCCTACCAGAACCAGAGTGAAGAAAAAGAAAAACCAAAGAAAACCCCAAGAGTCTGGATTTGCAGCTTTTGTCAGGCTGAACTCAAGCTGCAGTTGGGATGTGAAATCAGATAGTTCTGGGATGATGAAGCTCCTGGGATAGAAAGGAGGAGGGGGGCACAGCAACAGAGCAGTGAGGAAGGGCTTTGGAGGATGTGCCAGGAGATGCTGCTTTTCCAGGCACAGATTGGGTAGAAGGTGAATAAATGATGGTTGGCCCCAGGGGCTGCAGAAGGACCAGGCTGTGCCTTCAGTGAGGTGGAGAAACACGTGGAGGCTGAGTCACAGGGGACGAGGTCCAAGCAGCCAGGGAAGGCTGAGGGCAGCACACTGACCACTGGCAGCTGCTCCCACACCTGAGCTAATGTTTAGCTTTGGACTTTGCCAAGTTGTCCAAGGGGCAAAGGAGGAGGAGGAGGATGAGGGCAGGTGACCTGAGGGTGGCTGTGGGCTGGGCCAGCGCCCAGGGCTGTGATTCCTGCACGAGCTCTGGGTCAGAGGAGTCACTTCTCGGTGTAGTTTCTGCTGGTTTGGTCCTGGCTCAGCAGGACATTCCCTGACAGGGCCTTGCTGAGCTCCTCCATTTAGCTCAGCCCTTCCTGGTGTATTTTATTCCCAACACATCAGGCTCCAGACAGCATTTGCAAGGGCTGCCCTGAGGGGACACTGTCGTGGACAGGGTGAGGAGCCTGGTGGCACCTCCACAAGGCTGCAAAGGTGTCCCCAGCACTGGCCCAGGGCTGAGCACGTCCCATTGGCCTGGATAACCCACCCTGGCAGGTGCCTCATCTCTATTTAAACCCCCTCTCCTGGGATGTAATTAAGGACGTGCCTATTAATTGCTGTGTCACAGCAGCACGGATTGTCCCTGTCACCACCGGTGCTCCCTGGGCAGCTCCCACTGGATCACTGCCATGTGTGTCCCCTCCATCCCCACCACCTCAACCTGCAGCATCCCAAACCCTCACATTTCGAGTTCTACCTCGCAGGCAATTTTGCACAGCAGCATTCTCCAATCCCAGATTATTCTAATGACACCGTGGAAGAGCTAAAAATAGCAGCAAGGCATTTTGTGCCTCTCCCCCAGCAGCCACCGTGGGGAGTGCAGGGGAGCCTCTGAGGTGTTTGCAGGGAGCGTTTGGAGAGTATCACACCTCCCTTTCCCTTGCCAGCCCTGGATCTTTAAATATCTGGCCCAAATCCACACAAGCCTGTAGGTGCTTAACTCCTTCCTGGCACTCAAATCCAAAGGAAATTGGGCACCTGGATGGGATGGAGGGCATGGGGTGGTGGGTGCAAAACACACCTGCAGGAGTGACTCAGCCATGGCGTGGGTGGTGGGATCCTCTCAGCTTCCCTGGGGACCTCCTGGCTCCAGTGGGATGCACAGAGCCCACCTGTCCCATCCCACTTCACTTCCCTTCCTGCCAGGGCTCTCAGATGTCTCAGGGTCCTGCATGTGCCAGAAATGCTGTGGGAAGCAACACCTGAATCCATGCTGCTCTCCCTAAAATGAGCATCCCAAAATTGATATATTCACCCAAAAATGGCGCACTCCCCAAAAAAAAGTGATGCCCTGCCCCCAAACCAGCCATGCTGGATTTAGCACCTGAACATGCTCAGAAGGGTGAAGCAGCAGCCTGGGGGCAGTTGCTCCAAGTTATTTCTGGTTTATTATTATTATTATTATTATTAGTAGTAGTAGTAGTATTAGTATTAGTATTTAAGGCACCCTGTGGGATCCTGAATTTAGCAAGGGTGGCTGGAGCTTGGGAATCCACAGGGAAGTGTGGATAACATTCTTCCACACAGCCCTGCCAGCCCTCAGAGCACACCAGGCATCAGCTGGGCTGGACAGGGGGAGCAAAACCCACAGGAACCATCACCAACTTCATCCACAGCTTAGAGCAGGTTCCCATTCCTGCACTGGGAATGGCTCCGTGCTGCACTCTGGGCATGGCAGCCGGGGCTGGCATGAGGGCACGGATGCGTGGAGAGGCAGGGAGCAGCCAGGGAGATACCCAGCCTGGCACGGGCACAGCGGCACCGTGTGCCCTCGGGGAATGCAGGGACCCAAACCGGAGGGGATTGAGCGCCTGCTCCGAGGGTGTCGGGCCAGGATTGCGCTGGCGCGGAGCTGGAGGCGGGACGGGCAGAGTGGGAGAGAAGCGGCCCAGGGGGACAGAAACGCCAATCTCTGCTCCTCAGGGGGACAGAAACGCTGTGGCTGCCCTCAGGGGGACAGAAACACCGATCTCTGCCCCTCAG
>JAHXMQ010012340.1:26606654-26628202 GCA_020466415.1 Ammodramus savannarum pratensis | reverse complement strand
GGACAGAAACACTGTGAGCTGCCCCCATGGGGACAGAAACACCGATCGCTGTCCCCAGGGGGACAAAAAGGCTGTGAGGCGGTGGCTGCCACGCGCCAGGGATGGCACTGGAGCGGAGCAGAGACGGATGAGTCAGAGGATTCGGGCACAATGGGAAGCGCGGGCTCAGCACGGCCGGGGACACGCAGGGACAGGACAGGGACATGCCGGGATGGGGACGTGCCGGGATGGGGCCTCAAGGCTGCCAGCGCTGCATCACCCTCAGCAAATCCTCTTCCAGAGGGAAAAACGTGACTTTTTGTGGCTTTTTTCCGCCTGGTCACAGGGAGAGGAAGGAAACGGGTGAACTCATGGCAGCGTGCACGGAGAGGGCTCTGCCATGCGTCCTCCCCGCCCTGCTGGACACGGGGACACGGACACGGGGCTGTCCTGCACTTCCCCTGGCGCTGGCAGGGTCCCAGCGACCACAGCCCAGCCCGGCTGCTTCCCCAGGCACCTCCACTTCCCTCTGCCCACTGCTGCCTTCTCACTTCCACAGCCTTTCCTGTTTTACACATTTCCTTGTTCTATAAACCCCCAAGAAAGCAAACCCAGGAGCACAAGAGGATTAAGAAACAGGAGCCCTATTTCACCTCCTGATCCCAGTCACCCCATAAGCCCTTGGCTGCTCCCACATTCCTCAGGGGAATGGTGAGGGCTGCAATAACTGGCACAGGATAATTACAGGGCTGAAGATGGAGGTGCTGCCTGGGCACGAGGTCCCAAAGCTCTCAGGGATGGGAGAAACCTCCCATGGCAAACCTGGGCTGGACCCAGACAACCATCCCATGGGGGAATTTGGGAAACATTCTCCAAAAATATATCCACAGGCCAAAATAGTTTGACAGAGTTTCAGCCACCACTTTCTCTGCTCCTTGTCACCTTTCTTCCACTTCACACGGGATGGTGGCTGGGAGAAGCTGATCCTCACAAGAAGACACTAAACTTGGACACAAACGTGGGCCACCATCACCCTGGAGGTCCTGGTCACTCCCTGGGGGCTGGAACCACAGCCCTGCCTGCCCAGGGCTGCAGGAACAGGAGCTCCAGGGCCCCTGTGCTGCACAAACCTCATGGTTTGCATGGCCTCAGAAAAGAAACTTTCTTTTTTTCTGTTTCAGGATGTGAAAGGAGACCACAAGACTGTGGTCCCACAGCTTCCCCACCTCTGGATGACAGGACACTGCATCAGCAGCAAGCAGATCAAACTGACACCATTGCAGGAGGGGAAGGCTGGGATCCCTCTCCTGCCATCCCACACGCCCTACAGGCACTCATGGGGCAGTGCTGGGAACATGTGCTGGGCAAGGAGCCACATGCACACCACCACTGTCACCAAGGAGTGTCCCCATCCCCAGGCTGGGCTGCCAGAACACCTGGGGTTTGAAATAATGAAATTCCTGAATGGTTTGGGGTGGAAGGGACCTCAAAGCTCATCTTGTTCCACTCCCTGCCATGGCAGGGACACCTTCCACTACCCCAAGCCCTGTCCAACCTGGCCTTGGGCACTGCCAGGGATCCAGGGACAGCCACAGCTGCTCTGGGCACCTGTGCCAGGGCCTCCCCACCCTCACAGCCCAATGCCCAATATTCAGACCAACCCTGGCCTCTGGCAGTGGGAAGCCATTCCCCTGCTCCAGGCCCTGCATGCCCTGCCCACCCCTATGAGGTGGGAAGGAAGAGCCCCCAGATGTGACCTCCTGCCACCGAGCTGCTGAGTGACTGTCACCCTGCCGTTGTCACCGTGCTGTTTGCTCCTTGGCTGGGGCTCAGGAAGTGGCACAACAGCAGCAGCAGCCACACAATCCACCCAAGGCACCGTTTAACGGGCTGGGAGCCCACTGCAGCTGGGGGGAGCAGAGCCACAGCAATAAAAACCCTTTCCCTTAATGCTGCAGGCAAGAGGTGGCATTTTCTAAGAGGAGAATCCATCTGTCCAGGACTACATGCCACAGAAAATGATTATACAGCTGGGGAGAACTTTCCCAAGCAAAGCCAGCAGCCCTGAGGGATGAGTGGGAGCAGTCCTGGCCTCACACAGTCCCAGGGGCTCTGCAGCAGCACCAAGAATCACTCATGGATGGCCAGAGCTGGACACCAGCACTCTCCTGGCAGCCACCTTGCATCTCCTTCTTGTCCTAGAAAAGGGAAAAACACCCAAGGAGCACTGAGGGTCCTGCAGTCTGTGCCTGATGCCATGACAGTGAGTGATGTGGCTGGTGCTGAGCTGGCACTGCACACTGTGCTCCTCCCAGACCGTGCCCTCGATCCAAGTGGAGCTGGAACAGCTCCCCCGGCTGCCACAGCCAGCACGGAGCAGCCCTCAGAGCCCCCGAGGCACCACGGGACGGTGGCACTGCCACTGCTGGCACCAGAGGGACAGGGCAGGGCACCCTCCAGGGCTGGGGGCTGAGCCAGCACAGCAGCACCATGGTGTGACCTCTGCACCACAGCCCACACAGTTTCCCATGGCTGGGGCTGCTGTTGGGGCCATGCCAGGAAATTATCCACAATAATTTAAGCATGACTTCAGGCAAACGCCTCAAACTCCCAAATGTCTTTGCCTGTGACACTAAAGCAGCTCCCACAGCAGCAGCATGGGGAGGTTTCCTGCTCTCTCTTGTGAGGACAGATCTCAGCAAGGTGAGGCACAGGCTGGGCACCCAGCTGAGATGGGGTGGATTTGGTGCTGCTGGTTCCCACCACAGCCAGCCTGGGGGCAGAGCCCAGGGGTGAGCTCTCTTACATGGAGAGCTGGGACAGATTTGGGCTGGCATGGCAGGAGGTAGTGCCAGGGCCAGGAATTGTCCTGAGCACCTGCTGTGCCCCAGAGGCTGGGCAGAGCCTGAATCTGTCACAGCCAGACTCCTCCAAAGAGCCCCTGAGTTCCATGGAAGTGGCACCGAAACTCTCCAAGGAATCAGGACAAGTCCAACTGGGCAAACAGGACAGGTGAGAACAGAGAGGCTGGCAAGAGGCAGGATCACCACCCCCCTCACATCCCATTTCCATGAGAGCTGCACACCCTCTCCTAGCTCAGAGCAGGCAGCCTCTCAGGCACGGTGGAGCTGAGCCCAGCAGGATCTATCCCCTGTCCCAAAGCCCTTTTCCCTCCCCAAAAGCAGCAGTTCCACGTGGTGGCTCTGGGGCCCTGCCCTGGTTAGCAGCAGTTTCCTCTCCCAGCTGCAGAGCAGCAGCAGCAGCTGGGTTTTACATCCCCCTCGGCGGGCGCAGACGGTGACAGGAGGTGACGCAGGGGGTGACACCACCCAGCCCCCCCCACGAGGTCCCTGTCACTCAGGGACAGTCACAACCTGAGTGACACAGGCCCAAAGCTGAGGGCACAGCACAGCAGGGAAGAAAAAGCACAACTTCTTCCCTTTTTCTTCTGAAGAAGAGATCCGAGCCCTGTGCAAAAGAAAGTGCTGATAGCACACATCCTGCAGATAAAACACAATTATTCCATCAGCTCCAAACCCTTGGGAAAGGCTGCTCCCCTCTGCAGCACCTCCAGCACTGAGCAGGGTGCCAAAGTGTCCCAGTGTGACACCAGCCCTTCGTGCTTTGGGACACCATCCCCTCCACTGCTGGGATTTGGGGATCTTTCCTCATTTTTCTGCAATAAGAGCTTCCACTTGGGAAGCCACGTTAGTGTAAACATTCCAGTAAATCCCTTCCTGCAGGCCACTGGGTAATTAAGGAGCTCTTTTCATAACAAGGTAACAAATAACATGTGTGGTTTGACAAATTAACTTCTCGTGTTCGCTAATCATCGCTCGGCAAGCCAGGACAACGGTTTAGGATGTGGGAAGTTTGCAAGGAATTCTCTTACTGGAGATAAAGGGAGCCTGAACCCAGGGCAGGTGCAGGAAACTCCTGGGAGCCTGCAAACAAAGCCCTTCCCAACCCACCAGCTTCTCAGAGAAAACTCAGCTCCAATAACTCGTGCCTCTGTCACAGACCCAACTTCCACAGCTGCTTCCACCACAGAAAAATAAGAATTCCTGCAAAATTCCTCCTCTAAGCCACCACTGAGCTCCAAGAGGCAGAAACACCGAGAGCCACAAGGAACCTGCTCACCAGAATAACCTGAAGGTGTCAAACTTGAACTCTGCAGATCCTTGCACCAGAAAAGCACAGGTGAAAACAGAAGGCAGAATGATTTTGCACAGGTGTTTTATCTGTGCAGGAACCACCACCAGGACAGCCCCAGCTCCTGGAATGAGCCCCCAGGAGGGAACGACACAGGAAGCACACGATGAATGTGTTACAGACATCTTCTATGAAAAATCCTTTCCTTAGCATTTTTCCTCCTGAGAAGCTGAGAGGCCTCAGGAACAAAATGTAAACAATGGTTATCTGCTGCTGTGGAATGCAACAGGTGCATCTGGGATTGGTCCATGTTGGATGTTTGTAATTAATGGCCAATCACAGCCCAGCTGGCTTGGACAGAGAGTCCAAGACAGAGCCTTCGTTATCATTCTTGCTGATTCTATTCTTAGCCAGCCTTCTGATGAAATCTTTTCTTCTATTCTTTTAGTATAGTTTTAATGTAATATACACCATAAAATAATAAATCAAGCCTTCTGAAACACGGAGTCAGATCCTCATCTCTTCCCCAACCCCCAAAACCCTTGTGAACACCGTGACATGAATGAACAACCCACATCAGAAACCCAACTCCGCTGCCAAAGTTTTATTGACCGGCCGTTCGAGCCGCTCCCATTTTCCCCTCTGGGCGGTTCCAGCGCGGTGCCCTCGGAGGGGCTCGGTGAGCGCTCGGCAGCGCCGCTCCCGCAGCAGAGGCACCGGCACAGCCCCCGCAGCAGAGGCACCGGCACAGCACCCGCGCTGCCCGGGCCCCTCCCCGGGTCGCAGACACGGGCAGCCCGCAGCTGTCCGGCCGGAAGGCGCTGTCAGACACCAAGCGGGCCAGCCAGAAGCTGCTCGGTGCAGATGAGTCACAAGCACACCGCAGACAGTCCCTCTGTGCTGTTATCCCATCCCCGCTGCTCCACAGCTCTGCCAGGGGACACATCCTGTCTGTGCTCAAAGATCTCACGGTGGGGAATTCTGTCAAGAGATTTTCACAAAGATGACAGATTTGTAAGTGGCCTGGTTTTGTTCAAGAGCTGAGCCTGCATGTTCTGTCAGCACAATATGCAAAATATTTTCTTCACGCTTCATCAGTTAACCCCAAAACGATCAAAGCAATCCTGGCAGCTGCTGAGCATCACATCCAGAGCCTGGTTTTGGGGAGAGGGTGGCACAGCAGAGCCCACGGCGCCAAAAGCAGCACCAGGCATTTTATTTTTATTACTTTGGAGATCCCACCCCATGGGAGCAGGAGAAATGTGAAGCTCAAAGGTAATGCTGAAGAGGAAGGCTGGCACCTGGAGCACCAGGTTTGGGAACAGAGCAGGGCTGTGGTTCCACAGGGTCCCAGATTTCACAGTCAGTCTGGAGCTCCACCCCTGGAATGCTCAGGCTGTGCCAAGGAAACAGCAGCTCTGGGAATTCCTGGCAGCAGTTGCCAACGGTGCCATGAACCATAGCAGTGCAAGGTGTCCCTGCCCATGGCAGGGGTGGAATGAGATGAGCTGTAAGGTCCCTTCCCAACAACCCAGAGCACCCTGGATTCTGTGCACCCACCCTGTGCTTCCTGTGGATGCTGACGATGTGGATGTCCTCGCTCCGGTACTCCTCGTCATGCCTATCCAGGGGAATCTTCTCCAGCTCAAAGTCCCTCTGGAGCAGCTGTTCCACAAAGAACAGTTCCACAATTCCAGACATTCCCCACCATGCAGCACCTCACCCTCATGTAAACTGCTCCAGCACTAACTTGAAGCTACAGACAGCTGCAATACTCCAGAAAAATCTGTTCAAGCTTGTGGTAAAACACTCCTGGAGGGATTTAAGAGATGTGTGGATGTGGCACTTGGGGACATGGCTCAGTGGTGGCCTTGGCAGTGCTTGAGGGATGGTTGAACTTGATCTCAGAGGGCTTTTCCAGCCTGAATGATTCTGTGAATCCATGATTTTGCTTCAATCCCTAAAATGCTAAGCCAAACCACAGCACCTGTCTGCCAACCCCCTCAGCTGAAAGGGAGAGGAGAGAAAAACCCGGTCTAAAATCCCCCAGCATCAGCTCTGGGCTGTGCTCAGACTGCCTGGGCTGAACCTGGCAAGGAAGGAATTAAATAATAAAAAAAAAAATACAGAAATCAGCCAGAAACACCAACACCTGTTGAGTTCATTGTGGGAGCACAGCTCTCCTCACTGCCAGGGCCCCACATGTGTGAGACACTAATTACCAAACAGGTGCTGAGATTAACATCAATCCCCTGGAATTCTCACACTTTTCGTTTTTTTGCAATATTATAATTATTATTATACATAATCCTGCACAAGAGCTGCTCCTCAGCAGTCAGCACAGGTGCAGAGTTAAACCTGCACTGACCATCACCCCCCACAGGTGTTCCCTGTGTTGCTTTTCCTCACCTGCATACAAGACACAGCTGAAATATTCAATTAAAACAATTAATGGGCTCTCATTAGAGAGAAGGATTTTTTTTCACAAGCACCTCTATCACTCAGGAGAGAGTTTTGAGTTCCTGAGCAAAACTTTGTATTTTCCCTCTGCTTTCAACAGAGCAGCCTAGAAGAAAATATGCTCAAAACTCACTTACTTCAAAGTATTTCCTCTCAATTTCAGGGTTCTTCCCCACAGTCCTCTGCTCATAGCAGCACAGCACACAAGTGTCAGGGCCTGTCAGCTCCCTCAGGGTCTTCAGCAAGGGCTCCAAGGACTGCCCACAAAGGTGAAACATTTCCCACGTGGATTTCAAGTTCATTTCACTGGTTGCAACACCCTCTAGCTAAAGTCTTCACCCAAGAGGGAACCTCCCAGTTTCACTTTGCTGCTGGTTATTTTTAGTGCTTGAACTGGGACAAGAAGAATATGGGGGAAAAGCTGGGAAGCAGAGGAGGAAAGGGGACTCACAGGAGAAGAATTTCCCAGACTGACCAAGAAAAGTGATCTGGAATCCAAGCCAGAAACATCCCACAGTGCTGAGTGGGCACTTCCTGGAGGCACACAACAATGAGCACTCCTCAGTGTGCTCCAGAAGTGAGAGTTTTCTCAATTATTCCTGGAGATGGCTCAGATCCAGACCACAGAGGAGGGAAATGGGAGCAACAGGCAGGGACTCAATGCCAGGGGCTGGTAAAGCCATTGGAAGGGCACTGGGACATGGGGTTTGGCAGGTTATTTCCCTTTTCCTGCAGCTTCCCTCAGCTCTCTGTGCACATCCTGCAAGCTCCAGCTGAGCACACGAGGCAGACTGCAACAACCACTCAGCTGTGGCAGGATTCCTCCTCTTGCCTTCCCAAGGAAAGTGTGAGGAGAACCCAAACAGCAGATGTAGCACTTTAAAATTTCATTTACCAATGATTTCAACAGTTCACACTTTGCTTCACCATTAAAGGGGGAGAGGCATAAATATTCATTTTGGGATTTTTAACATAAAAATAGTCTCTGGTTCTATGTCAAATGGCCTTACATCTATTAAAATGCATTTTCCAGTTTTGTTCTACCTATTCCTATAAACCACAGGGACCATGACATGAGTACAACATTTACCTGAACACTTCTCATACTAAATACACTGATCTCACCCATTCCCAAGAAACCCTTCTGTAGGGGTTTAGCAAAGTCCTCATTTACCTCCTCATAGTAAATGCAATCAGCCATGAGTATATAATCGGGGGGAGGCTGAAATTCTGTTACATCTTCACCCCTAAAAAAATAAAGAAGAAAAAACCAACAAGAAGTGAGAAGAAGTTTAAGTAAAAACACATAGTAAAGGACTCAGCAAAAAGTTAACTACTGTGTTTTCATATAAAGTTTCCCTCTCACAGAGGTATCTGAAGTTATTTAGCAATTTAATGAAGGCAGTGCAGCATCACAGAATCTCAGAATGGTTTGGGTGGGAACTTCAATCCCATCCCATTCCTCCCCTGCCATGGGCAGGAACCCCTTCCACTGTCCCAGGCTGCTCCAAGCCCTGTCCAGCCTGGCCTTGGGCACTTTCAGGGGCAGCCACAGCTGCTTTGGGCACTTGTGCCAGGCCTCACCACCCTCCCAGCCAGGAATTCCCAACTCCCTCTATCCCATCTAAACCGACTCTTTTTCAAACTGACCCCAGAATCCGCGTTAAAGCTGAACAAAGACATTAAATAAAGGCTCATACAAACCATTTCAGTACCTTGGCTCGGAGGGACCCTGTGACCAGGTGCTTGTTATTCTCAATATTAACCATCAACAGCTCCTGTAGCTCCTCCAGGTCTGTGACCGTCACGTTCGCCCTGTAACACACACATGGGGTTAGGGAATAACGCCATGGCAGGGGACACTCCGCACAGCACAGAAAATAAGGTTTAAAGGAATCAAAAGGGTCTGAGGGAGCAGACAGCACCGGGCGGGGAATCCGCTCACCCCAGCGTGGCTGCCATGATGCCGACGGCGCCGGTGCCCGCGCCCAGCTCCAGGACGTGGCGGCAGGCAAGGGGGCAGGCACCGGTCTCCAGGAACTTGGCGAGCACCAGTGCAGCGTCCCACACCACACAGCCCACACCGCCCGCCGCCCGCTGCTCCAGCCGCAGCGCCGGCCCGGCCCGCCGCTCCAGCTCCCTCACGAAGCCCGCCATGGCCGCGGCTCTGAGGCGGCGCAGCTCCGCCCCGCAGGAAATGGCGGGCGGACCCTGAGGGGACGGCGCTGCCCGCCCGCTCTGGGCGCCGGGAGAGGCTGGGAGCCGGGGGCATGGAGGCTTTTCCAGCCGGAATGATTCCAGGATTCTGGCAGCCGTGTCCAGCCGGAATAATTCCTGGATTCTGGCAGCCGTGTCCAGCCGGAATGATTCCAGAATTCCGGCAGCCGCGGCTCTGAGGGAGTGCGGAGCCCTCAGGAGCCGCTCCCTCATCCCTCCCGCTCCAGCCTGAGCCCTCCCGAGGTTTTGTTACAAACGCCCTCACACAACTTAAAAAAGGTCTTACAAACCTACAAAAAAGGGCTTAATAAACTTACAATAAAGTTTTAATAAACCTACAAAAGTCTTAGCAAGTCTACAAAAAAGGTCCTAATAAATGTACAAAAAGGCTTTAATAAACTTAAAAAAGGTCTTAATAAACGCACAAAAAGGTCTTAGTAAACCTACAAAAAGATTAATAAACCTATGAAAAAGGTCTTCATAAACCTATGAAGAAGGCTTTAATAAACCTGTAGAAAAGGACTTAGCCTACAAAAAGGTTTTAATTAACTCACAAAAAAGGTTTTAATCAAGTAACTGAATATGAGTTGATTCTGCATCGACATCTTGAAATGCAAAGGTTTTAGATTTTTTTCCCCCCCTTGGATATGTGGAAAAAAGGGGTTTTTTTATTACTTTATTTCTTCATTTCTTTTAGAGCAATGTGAGGCCTCTTGGTGGTCGGCAGATTCCCCTTGGGAAGTTGTTTTCTGAGGGAATTGCCTTTTCCCACAAGAGCCAACTTCAAACCCAAACTTCACATTTTTCCCCTCCAGTAGTTTTTTTTTGTTGTTCCTTTTTACCTACCCCTCTAATTATGAAGTAACTGAAATGTTATTTATTGCTCTCTTGAACCATGCTGGTGGGAATCTCACTGCCTTTGACCACTTTCCATGGCCATACTATGATATATTTTACTGTAGAATATTCAAAATGGTTCTGGCATAAGCACTTTTTACAGGAAGGCATAAAGCTGACATCTGTATATTCTAAAATGTGGTAGAGAATTTTTTCCTCTTCAACAACACACAGAAAAGTTTGAAAAAATATTATTCCTTGTTTAGCAATAGCTGCTGGTGGGGAGTTCAAAAGAGTTAATGCAAAGAATCAAAGAAAGAATTCCACTTTTCCAAGTCATCTTCCATTTCCTACCCACATTCCCAGTCTCTGCATCTCAAATTTGGGACTTCTTGAACCTTATTTTAGCAAAATAAAGTAGCTCTCCTGTAAAAAGTATGAATGGATTCCAAACCTCTCTTCTTCCTCAGGGAAGGAGCACAGAGGAGACAGGCAGTAAAAAAAGGATAGAAAAATACATCTGAAATTGGGAGGAGGAGAAAACTGGGGGGGTTCTTGATATGATCCTGTACAGGGCCAGGAGTTGGACTCCTGATGGATCCCTTCCAACACAGGGGATTTTTAATTACATCCCTCTTCAGTCCTATCTCCTTTCCAAAAAGGAGAATTTTCCAAATGGAATGCCCAAGACAATGGGAGCAGCTTAGGCACACTGATGAGAAGCTGGAGTGTGATTTGGAAACCTGGGATGAGCCAAAGTGAGACCAGCAGCATGGAAAATTGGGGCATTTTGTATTGTCAAAGATGCAATTCCCAACCTTGTCCTTGCAAGGAACACGCACTGCTCAAGCTCTTAAAAATTAAGACTGGGGTGATTTATTAATCTTGTTAAGAACTCTGATACAAAGCACAGTAAAAGGCCACAAACCAGTAAATAAAATGTGGCTTGTGAAGGCCACTTTATAAATGCTGCTACAGAACTACCAGTAAAACAGACTCACTCTCACACCAGTTCAAACACGGCCGTTCGACTGGCAAAGAAAAGTTCCATTCACTTATCAGTTTAAAAAGTTTAATAAAGCTTTAAGTGTTTGCTGGTTTAAATGCTACCAATTTCCAAAGTGGATTGAGGAGTTAAGTGTGGATCTAGAGGGAGTTATTAGGTCTGGAAGGCAGGACTGTCCCAGGCCAGAGGAAACTGCTGGCCGGATCCAGTCCCAGGAGTAGCAGACTGTGTTATAGGCCTCCAAATCAACTTCAATTTATACACGTCATTAGCATATCTGTAAATATACAATATAAACAATTGTACAGGCGCATAGCTTTGTTCTCCACAACAGCAGACAAACTCTTTAGCTTAAGACACCTTTGCCTATCAAAACAAAAAAGGCACATCTGAACAGGATGCATGTGAAGTACTCGGGATCCTCCCCGATATCCGAGATGGGTACTCCTCCTTCATCCTTTCTCCAAAGAACCAACACCAAAGGAATATTTTGGTATTTAGATTTCAACCTATTTGTTTTTTCTTTGTCTTCAGCAGCAAATCAATGGCAATTAAGACATGGCATGAGAATATTCCAGAACAGGAGCTGTCACTCAGGAACCTCAAGGCAAGTGGTCAGAGGTTTCAAATCTGTGACGCTCTGGATCCTTGTGTTGTTTGATCATCCCATTGCTGGGTGTCCTTAATTAAAAAAAAGGCCACTAGTGCTCAAATTTGAAAAAAAATTCCACAGACGCACCTTTTTTTTGGCTCAGTGCAATTAAATGATGTCAGTTTAAATTCACTTAGTGTAGATTACAGTGCAAAAGGTCTATTTTGTGTCCTGGCAGAACGGTCGGCACTGAGGATGTGAACCAAGGCAATGCTGCTGCTCACCTGAGGGTAATGCTGTCCAACCACACAGGCTGGAATGTGTGTAGTCTGAATTTTTTCCAATTTAAATCTTTTTTTTTTTGATCAGCAGCACTTTAAGAGCATAATTTGTGAAAATACTAAAATACACTGCCTTTTTTTTTTCTGAATAAATTAAAAAAAAAAAAAGAGGAACTTTACAAACAGTATTCCAGTGTCAATGACTACTATGGCTAAGGTCATTGAGGACTTTCTGCATTTTCTAGCAAAGACAGTCTGTGCAAAGGAGGGTGGGAGAGCTCCCTTTTGTAAGTCTTTGGTGGCAGTTTGGGCAGCTGGGGGCTGGAGTTGTGCCGGGGCGGCACGGGGGGCACGGGCGGCTGGGCCAGGTTGTTGTGGCTGGCGCTGAGGACGCAGCAGCGGCGCAGCACCCGCGGGGACGGGGTGCTGGGAGGGGTGCCCGGGGAGCTGGGGCCGGAGCCGGCCTCCCGCAGCCACTCGGGCTCCCGGGGGAAGCGGCCCAGCGGCGGCGGCTGCAGGCTCATGGCGGGGCAGTTGATGAAGTGCTCGGGCGGCCGCAGCGGCACCGGCGGCGGCGTGTCGGGAACTGGGTCCCGCGGAGGAGGAGGAGGAGGAGGAGGGCTCTGCAGGGGCTGCTCCAGCGGGGCGCTGTACGCGGGAACACGGGGTTGGATCTTTGGAGGTGGCGGCTGCCGAGGTGGGATGGCTGGAGGATCGTCATCCGACTTGGAATTTCCCTGCGGTGGAGGAAAGGGAGGTGTAAGAAACGGGGAGCACGGAATGCCAGAATGGTTTGGGTTGGAAATGAACTAAAATCCCATCCCATTCCTCCCCTTCCCATCCCATTCCTCCCTCACCTCCCACTGTCCCAGACTGCTCCAAGCCCTGTCCAGCCTGGCCTTGGACACCTCCAGGGGCAGCCACAGCTTCTGTGGGCACCCTGTGCCAGGGCCTGCCCACTCTCCCAGCCAGGAACTCCCAATTCCCAACATCCCATCTTGTCGCAGACATCTTTCATGAAAAGTAATTTCCTTAGGATTTTTCCTCCTGAGAAGCTGAGAGGCCTCAGGAACAAAATGTAAACAATGGTTATCTGCTGCTGTGGAATGCAACAGGTGCATCTGTGATTGGTCTCATGTGGTTGTTTCTAATTAATGGCCAATCACAGCCCAGCCAGCTTAGACACAGAGCCTGAGCCACAAACCTTTGTTATCATTCTTTCTGATTCTATTCTTAGCCAGCCTTCGGATGAAACATTTTCTTCTATTCTTTCAGTACAGTTTTAATGTAATATATATCATAAAATAATAAATCAAGCCTTCTGAAACATGGAGTCAGATCCTCATCTCTTCCCTCATCCTTGGACTCCTGTGAACACCAGCACACCATCTAAACCTACTCTCCTTCAGTTTAAAGCCATTTCCCTTGTCCAGATGTTTGGATAAAGAACAGTCTTCATTCAGATGAGGAATTGTCCTGACCTCTGCTAGTGGTGCTGTCAGAAGCACAGCAGCTGTGCCCTTGATGGGAATGTGAACACTCTGTTCCTGAAATTCCTAGCGGGGTTTGGACACTGGGAATCCAAAACTTAAACAGAGGAAACTGGAGCTCTGCATCTCAAAGTCTTTTAGACTGACAGAGCCCTGTTTGGATCAATGGTTGAGCTTGACAATCTTCAAGGTCTTTTCCAAGAGAAATTATTCTAGATAATCCCCAATTTATCACCAAAGCTATTCAATCCAGGACAGCAATACCTTAGCATTGGAAGCATCCTGATCCATCTTTTTTCGTGGAGGAAGTGGAGGAGGGTTCTGAGGCTCATCACTCAGTTTAGGGAAGCTCCCCCAGGAGCTGAAGAAAGTCTCTGGAGAGGGAAGAGCAGATCTTTTACTCCTTGTGCAATATCTGAGGAACATATTCTGGAATATCAAGCCAAACTCAAAGCAAGTCAAGTAAGATCTTTGTGCTTCACAGCAACGTGAACCAGTTACTTCAGCAGCATGAATTTCTTTAATTCACTGCTTTATCTGATCTAGGCCTCACAAAGTGTTCTCCTATGTCCAGTATCAAAAAAAGGCATCAGCAGCCTGCAGGCAATGCTGAGAGACAGGAATATAAATCCAGGGAACTCCAAGTGACTTCTTACAGAGGGAGAAAAAATCCTCAAATTAAAACACAACACAACCCCTGGCTTGTATTGGTGATTTCTGTCACACCTTTGCTTTCCTTTTAGGAGTGCACTGAGCTCTGTGTCTACATCAGGCCTGTGCTCTCCAGCTGGAAAATAAATTAATAATATTTTAAAAAACGTGTGTGGAATAAATAAAGAGAACAGCTGAAAACCCAGGTGAATGCAGGATATCCCTCACAGCTGTGGTACAAAATGTGTTTCTTCCTCCTCAGCAACAGAGCAGTTGTTTTCACCACGTGGGACTAGGAAATTATCAAGTTGCTTTATTTGTAGCTTTAGTCAAACAAAACAATCATCAAGGACATTTGAAAACAGAAGGAAAATCATATGAGAGCCTGGAGATAAAAACTCAACCCAAACTAAACCAGCAGTTTAAGTTTTAGGCTTTACATTCTTTACTGGATCTGATCTAAAAGGAACCCTTCTGAATGCAGCCCACATTCTCATCCCAGATTTCAGATTTCAATCCCCACTGAGCTCTCCTGAACCCAGAGAAGGCAGAGTTAAAATTTAACAGAATTCCAACACTCACTCGACTGAGGCAAGTTCACAGGAGCGAAGATGCTGTTGTTACCTGGGAAATAAAAAAATCCATTAAACCATTTCCAGACACAACCACTGCACTGCAGCACAGAACAAATGCCTGAATTACCTGAGAGATCAGAAAAAAAACCCAAGTTTATCTGCTGCAAACCTGAATGAGAATTTCCTGTGCAAAACACTTCTGAACTGGAGAATTTAACTCACGCTCGGAATTAATTTAATTACTACATTTTGCTATTAATTTTTTTAAATCCTGGCACACCCACCAGTCCATTTGGGAAGCCTGGGGGACAGCACCCACGATTATGAGCCCATGCTAAGTTGTGATTTACCATAAGAACTGTTGAGGTCGATGTCCAGGAAGACGCTGAACTCGGAGGAGGCCGACACAGGCGGCGTTGAGGGCGTGTTGGGGGAGGTGGGGGCTGATGCTGCCGTCTCCTGCTCGGCCTCGGTGATCCTGCTGAAGCTGATCTTGCTGGGCTCCTTCTCCAGGGGCAGGGGGTGGCTCCTCAGCGTGCCTGATGTGGAGCCATGCCTGCCCGTGTTGGGCCTGATCCCCGGGGATTTCAGCGGATATGTTGTTTTCCTGGGCTGGAGACAGGGCAGATGTTAGCACTGCAACTTTCCAAACTGCAAGGTTCCAACACTGCAACGTTCCAACACTGTTCCCAATACTGCAACATTCCATACTGCAACATGGTTCCAACACTGCAACATTCCCAATACTGCAACATTCCACACTGCAACATTATCAAAACTGTTCCCAACACTGCAACGTTCCAACACTGCAACGTTCCCAATACTGTTCCCAACACTGCAACATTCCACACTGCACATTATCAAAACTGTTCCTAACACTGCAACGTCCCAACACTGCAACGTTCCCAACACTGCAACGTTATCAAACCTGTTCCCAATCCTGCAGCATTGCATTCCTAACACTGCAATGTTTCACACTGCAACGTTCCCAACACTGTTCCCAATACTGCAGCATTCCACACTGCAACATTATCAAAATGTTCCCAACACTCCAATGTTCCAACACTGCAACGTTCCCAATACTGTTCCCAACACTGCAATGTTCCCAACACTGCAACATTCCATACTGCAACATTCTACACTGCAACGTTCCTAATACTGTTTCCAATACTGCAGCATTCCATACTGCAATATTATCAAAACTGTTCCTAACACTGCAATGTTCCACACTGCAACGTTCCCAACACAGTTCCCAACACTGCAATGTTATCAAAACTGTTCCCAATCCCACAGCATTGCATTCCTAACACTGCAATATTCCTAATACTGCAGTGTTCCCAACACTGCAACATTCCACACTGCAACATTATCAAAACTGTTCCCAACACTGCAACGTTCCAACACTGCAACGTTCCATATTGCAACAGTGCCAACACTGCAAAGTTCCAAACATTGCAGCATTCCCAACACTGCAATGTTCCACACTGCAGCATTCCCAAACATTGCTTTCAGTCCTCATTGCAGCATCCCCAAACACTGCTGCTATTCCCCACTGCAGCATTCCCAACAACGCTGCCGTTCCCCACTGCAGCATTCTCAAAAGTTACTGCCATTCCCCACTGCAGAAATCCCAAACACTGCTGCCATTCCACACTGCAGAAATCCTAAACACTGCTGCCATTCCATACTGCAGAAATGCCAAACACTGCTGCCATTCCATACTGCAGAAATCCCGAACACTGCTGGCATTCCATACTGCAGCATTCCCAAAAATTGGTGCCATTCCCCACTGCAGAAATGCCAAAAACTGCTGCCCTTCCCCACTGCAACATTCCCAAACACTGCTGCCATTCCTCACTGCAGAAATCCCAACAATTCTTCCATTCCCCACTGCAGAAATCCCACACACTGCTGCCATTCCTCACTGCAGAAATCCCAAACACTGCTGCCATTCCCCACTGCAGAAATCCCAAACACTGCTGCCATTCCCCACTGCAACATTCCCACACTGCTGCCATTCCATACTGCAGAAATCCCAAACACTGCTGCCATTCCCCACTGCAGGAATCCCACACTGCTGCCATTCCATACTGCAGAAACCCCAAACACTGCTGCCATTCCCCACTGCAGGAATCCCAAACATTGCTGCTATTTCCCACTGCAGCATTCCCAAGGCTCTGTGAGGTATTTTTGAGGTATTTCTCCAAGAGCAGCACAGGGGTACAGCTGATGGGAGCTGCAGTGTTATTTACACAGCAGGGGTTTGCTGGGAAGCTGAAGCAATCTTTTTATTCCCCACAAGTATGAGGAAAGAAGAGTCCAGGACAAAACACTGGGAAAAACAGCCTTGGGAAATAAAAATTTGCTTCAGGTGTCCCTCAGAGCTGCAGCAGAGCAACAGCACACAAAGAGCAAAACCAGAGGGTCACTGGGCCCTGCACACATCCAGGACCAAGGACACACTTGGAAACGTGTTGTCCCTGGCCTCCAGTTTATCCAGGACAAAATTCCTACACCAGGTCACTGTGTGGACAAACCCAGCCTGGTCAGGCTTGGGTTAATCCAGCACAGATCAAAGCTGAGCCTTGCCAAGTGAATTCTGTCCCCATCTTTCAGTGGTGTCCAGCACACTGCAGCACCCACAGCTGGATTTTCCTGAAATTCCAGTAAGATTCTCTCTTTGGAAATCATGAGCTGTCAAGAATTCCTGCCCAGCTGACTGGACTCCTATTTTTAGAAAATATTTTAATGAAATTACTGTCAGAAGCATTTTTGCAACAGCAATTTCTGGTGTTTTCTTGCCACTTTTGTAACATCATCTTACTCATTCCTCTAACAAGAGATGGCAAAAGTGATTTATAGCTCTCCCAAAAAATTAGACATGGCTCCAGCTCCTCAGGCAATTACAACATATAAAAAACAAGTGCTCTAAATTGTGATTTTCCTGCTTAAAAAGAACTCTCAGCTCCAGAAGCTGGGTTTTTAAAACTCAAAATTGCTACTCCTTTAAATGGAACTGTATTTTCTTCAGCAAAAAGGGTTGCACCTGGTAAAGTCTGCAGTTTTTGCAATAATATCAAATATTTAGACAAAAAACCCCTAGAAATTATCTTAAAGAAAACTGAACATATGTATAAAAGTAATATTTTAATTAGTATTAATATAAGACTTCTTGGTTTTGTGAAATGAAAAATATTACTCTGTATTTTATCATATGACTGTATGATAAGAAATACAAATTTAACAGCAATAGTTCAAGTTTTGGGTGGAAAAAAGTGAGTTTTAAAATCAGACAAAGGCAATGTATTTTACTAGTGACAAACATCAGGAGTAGGAGTATTTTTAAACCAAGTTTAGTTGGAAAATCAACTCAGGATAAGGAATTCTGAAGAAAATCTATCTGGCTTATTGAGATAAGCCTGTGTTATTTCCATAGTGGTCAGTGAATTTTAGCAATTTAATTTGAATTAAATATTGCAGGAATTGGACCTGATGATCCCTGTGGTTCCCTTCTAACTCAGGGTGTTCTCTGACCCCATGAAATTTCAATAAAAAACTCACAAATCGAGGAGGCTGCTTGCAGTTCCGAGGTTCAATCTCCAAGGACTTGTTGAACAGATAATCTGTAAACTCCTTTTCTGGTATCTTCCCCATGGGATTGAGATTCTCAAAGAATTTCTGAATGAAACAAGTAGCAAGAATATTTAAAAAATAAGCACACAGAGAAAATTTTAATGAAATACTCATAATTCAGTGATTCAAAATGTCATTTTTCACCACTTTTGGCTGCTCCTTTGTGTGGTCCTTTGTTGTCTACCACCCACTGCTCCCCCCTCTTTTGATAATCACTATTCATGCAAAATTAGTCCAGTGTTAGAAGATTATTTGGCATTTTTCCCCTTCTCCAATCCCCAAAGGGATTTTTCATGGCTGCTTACCCGGATTTCTGGCTCAACCCGTAAGCAGTAGGGCTGGTTTTGATACTGCTGAATCTCTCCTGTGATTTCAGCCACTTTTCTCCTCTTACTGAAGTTAATTAATTCTTTCCCTTGTCTTTTAAGGAAGTCAGGATTCCCTTCTTCTGTCTTCAAGATATTTGTTAGGTATATTCCTAATAAAAAAAGGAAGTTTTTAACCATATATCTGCAGCAAACTCAACTTCAGAGTGACACCACACAAAAAAATTTGATGTCACTTACCAAAAAAAGGCACACAAGGAGGGTTGATTGACTTGAGCTTAGCTAAATACTTCTTAAAATGATCTTGGCTTAATTCTACTGCTTCATCCAAAACTCTTTTTTTCCTTTCTTGGAGTGCCTGAGTTGTCAAAATTAAAGAAAAAAAGATAGGGATGGAAATGTTCTCAACAGCATGGTTAACAAATCCAAGGCAAATCCCTGGGTCTCTGAGCAAAATTTGGGAATTAAAATGAAAGTTTCAAAGAAGCATTTGCATGGTTAGTAAATACAAGGTAAATTCCTGGGTCTCTGAGCAAAATTTGGGAATTGAAATGAAAGTTTCAAAGAACCATTTACATGGTTAGTAAATACAAGGTAAATCCCTGGGTCTCTGAGCAAAATTTGGGAATTGAAATGAAGGTTTCAAAGAACCTCTTATGACAATGGTTTGCTCTGGATTGCAGCCCCAACAATTCAGCCATGTGGATCCCAAAGAAAAGATTCCAGATTACTGAAAACAGATTGTTATTTTAACTTTAAAGTTAAAAAATTTGGTCTTTAATGAAAATTAAACATTTGATTTTTAACTTCAAGGCCTTTCAGAGCATTATAAAGCTCAAATAATTTTATTCACATTCTTCTTTTTCTGTTTCACTCCAGGGAGGCTTTGTTGCCAACAATGGATTTCTTTGCAGAACCGTGTGGGACCCAGCTCTGGATTCTGATTTAATTTCCTCTTCCATGCCCTAAACTCACCTCAAATGTGTGATCCAGCCTGTAGACAGAGACAGAGTTCACAGCACTGACAATCTCCAGAACTCCATTGAAATTATTGAGGTCTTGGAAGACCTGCAGGATTTCTATGATCCTGCTCAGCACAGCCACTCGCTCCTCAAAGTTCTCTGTTTCCACGATGCACCTGATCAAAAGATGGCATTTGAGAAACACTCAGAAATAAAACCTGACACTTTCTGACTTATTAAATAAATTTTTTTCCATGAAAACCCATACAGCATGCAGATTTTGGCTCTCTCTCCAGAATCTCAAGTATGAATTTCTGTAATCACATCTTACACATGTTCCAGTTGGAAAGTCAAGGGAGGATTTGGCAGAAATGAACCAGCAAAGCCCAAAGCACATCCAGGGGAGAAGTGCTCAATGGCACTGCCCTGCACTCACTTCTCAAACCACAGAGTGAGGTTTGTAGTGTGACGAATCATTTTCAGGAGGTTTGGGGAGTTAATTTCCTTATCTTCCTTTGTCCACACGCTGCCAACGAGCTCAGAAGGCTGCACAGCCCTGGCAATGACAAAACAGGAGGCAAAATGCTCAGTACCAGTAAAAACTGTGATTTCTGTCTTTGCATTAAAAGATTATTTCTCCTCTTAATCACGACCTTTTATTTCACAAATCCAATCCCACCTCATCTACTACAAACCTCAACTTTTTGAGTACAAAAAGAAATACATTTGTATCTTAATTGAAATTGGATAATTTTGAAGAAGCATTTTCAGATAAGGAGATCACAAAGGAGTAAGTTTAATTTTCTGAAAGGGCAAGAAAACAACTTCAAAAGAGTTAAAAGCTGAAAACAAGAAGGTGAAGCACTTGCAGCAACAGGTTGGTTTCAACACAAAACCTCCCATCATTGAAGCAGGAACAAGATTTTATAATTTGAATTTTGTAAGACTCCTGAATTACCCCCACAGCACTTCTGTTGTCACAAGTCTGATATGGAGATAAAAACTCTTTTTTTTTTTCACTCCTTTGCATATTTTAACATAGAAAACACAGCAAAGAAACCTCTTCCTGTAAACTCTGGAAGTCTCAGGGTATTTTTGACCAATGGTGTGAATGAGGAGCATTTTTTAGGTGAAATAATGACAAAAAAGGTGTGAGAGTGTTGGAACCCTGATGCTGAGAACTTTAGACTTTGTGTGTTGAAAGACACTGACCCCCAAACAAACACTACATTTAACCTGAAGCTGCAGAGAAAGCTTCCAAAATTATATAATAGCACTAAGATTATGAGTGTAGAGTTTAAATAGAAATCTGCAATATCACATAGTAGAAAACTCTGAGTTTAAAGTTTTAAAATAAAATAATATGTATAAAACAAGATAGAAGTTTTAAAGCAGTAGCAAGTTCTTCTTCGCCTTCTTCATGAGTTTAAGTAGTATTGTATAGATAGAAAAATCCACATTGCAAACCACAAGTAATTAGTTATTAAGTCAAAAGTAAAAATAATTTAAGTGTAATTCTTAATTAAACAGTTTACCCTTAAAAAACCTTGTAGAAAGAGCTAAACAAAGCCATTTTTTATGAAGTCCTTCCTTATTAGTGAAGGACTACAAAACTCACGATTTCTAACACTACAATATAACTAAAAAATAATAAACATTTAAGTCCAAACACAAAAAATACCATCTCAAGCACTTTTAATCCCAACCCTAACACAAAAAAAACCCAAAACAAAACATGTCTTAGGTTGGAAATGGGCGTGTGTATTCTATTCCTATCTGATGGGGCAGCTCTCTGCTGTCCATGGGCAGTTTTTTCTTTCTCTCTCCCCCAGCCAACCCTCCCTCCAGGAGATCTCTGCTGTCCATGGCCACTGAGTGTCCCTGCAGGGCTGATCCAATCCCAGCATCCCATGGGGAGATGCTCTGCCCAGGGGAGGAGCCAAGCATTCCTCCCTGGATCCAATCTGAGCCTGGCCCAGCACAGCAGCCTTTGCCCCCTGCATTGCCAGAGGAGCAGCTTTCTGCTGCCCTGCATGGCCAGAGGGAGCCCAGGCCCATCTGCAGCAGGCCTGGAGCTGCAGAGGAAAACTCCCCCCTTGTGCAGGATCCCTGCTGCAGCAGAGCCACAGCTGGCACTGCAGGAGGGCTGAGCCCCCATGGGATGGGGCTGGGACACCCCCTGACACACAGGGGGCAGGGCATGGTCTGGCTCTGGCAGGGGTTTGTTTTGTATTATTGCATTTTTTTTTTTTTAATTTTCTTCCCTAGTAAAGAGCTGCTATTCCTACTCCCATATCTTTATCTGAGAGCCCCGTAATTTCAAAATTAGACAATTTGGAGGGAGGCTGTGGCATTCACATTCTCTGAAAAATCCCTTCACCCAGGGT
>JAHXMQ010012340.1:26588019-26600319 GCA_020466415.1 Ammodramus savannarum pratensis | reverse complement strand
ATAACCTTCAACCCAGATATTTCACAGAGTGGCAGGCTGAATATAATAAATATTAAAAATATAGCAAAATAAAAAATTAAATATAAATAATAAAATAAAATTTTTAAAAATCCCTTCCACTCAGATACTTCATGGAGTGGCAGACTGAACGTAATAAATATAAAAAATAAAAAAAAAAATTAAAAAATAAATAATAATAATGAAAAAATATAATAAATATAATCTCCAACCCAGATACTTAACAGAGTGGCGGGCTGAATGTAATAAATATAAAAAATACAGTGAATATAATAAATATAAACTTCAACCCAGATACTCCACAGGATGGTGGGCTGAATATAATAAATATAAAAAATACAGCAAAATAAAAAATTAAATATAAATAATAAAATAAAATTAAAAAAAACCCCCTTCAACTCAGATACTTCACAGAGTGGTGGGCTGAATGTAATAAATGTAAAAAATACAGCAAAATAAAAAATAACATAAATAATAAAATAAAAATTTAAACAATATTAATAAAAATACAGTAAATATACTAAATATAACCTTCAACCCAGATATTTCACAGAGTGGCAGGCTGAATGTAATAAATATAAAAAATACAGCAAAATAAAAAGAAAGTAAAATAAAAAAAAATACATAACCTTCAACTCACATACTTCACGGAGTGGCAGACTGAATGTAATAAATATAAAAAATACAGAAAAAAATTAAAAAATAAATAATAATAATGAAAAAATATAATAAATATAACCTCCAACCTAGATACTTAACAGAGTGGCGGCCTGAACATAATAAATACAAAAAATACAGAAAAAAAAAGAAAAAAAAAATAATAATGAAAGAAAAAAATATAACCTCCAACCCAGATACTTCACAGAGTGGCGGGCTGAATGTAATAAATATAAAAAATACAGCTAAAAATAAAAATTATAAAAAATATAAGCTTTAACCCTTTTCTTCCTTCACAGAGCCTCAGCCTGTAACAGCTCCATTGCTTTGGCCAGGATGAAAGATGGAAACATATTTTTGTGGTTTTTTTAGGGGATGAAAGGTTTGCATACTCAGAATTTCTTACAGCTTTGCCTGCAAAGCCAGGTGACTTAATAACATATTTTTACTCCCTGCAGATCTTATTTTACATTTCATTACAAGCAGAAAAACCCCTAAAGATGAAAGGATGAAACCCAAAGGTGAGGATACCTGCATACATATGGTAGGTCAGCCTCTCGATGAGCTTCACCACCGTGCCCCCTTTGATGATGGGGATGCCATTCCTGCTCTGCAGGTTGTCCTCAAACACGATGTTCTCCTCGGAGTCCTCCACCACGAAGCGATAGACGCTGGGGCTGGGCAGCCTCAGGGGCTGCTCGTTCTCCTCCTGCAGCAGCACCGCGTCCAGCATCCTGTCCAGGGTGCTGCGGTACTGCAGCGAGATCAGCGCCGCCATCCACGTGCTCTTCTCCTCGGCCGACCTGGCTGCGAACAGCACGCTGCTGTCGTCCTTGGACACCAGCTCGAAGGCGTGCTTGTACTCTGCAGTGTCCTCCTTGTCCACCACCTGCATCTTCCTCATGATGATCTTCTCCTTGAGCCTGTACTCGGCGCTGCTGTAGCCGGGCAGCCGCGACTGCCCGTGGTTGGCCTTGCAGCTGATGAGCAGCCCGTCGAAGAGGAAGATGTGGCGCTCGTGCTTGGCCCCGATTTTGGTCAGCCCTCCTTCCATGATGAACTCGTTGCAGCACTGCCCGATGTCTTTGCCTTCCCAGCCGTCAATGTTTTTCTGGATTTCATTCATTTTTTTGATGGCCAAGTGTTTGCTCCTGATCTGCCGGTGGTAGAAGCGACAGACCGGCTCCCTGCCAGGAGGAACAGCAAATGTCACAGTGGGGCATGTTCCAGATTTGCCATCACGAAAAACTAAAATAATCAACTGAATTAATTGCTTAAATCATTATTTTTTTGCCCTCAAATTGCCCTAATCAAGTTCCAAATAAGCCACATGCACTGCTTTGGGTGGGCAGGAGTAGAATATTGTCCTGGGTTGTAAGATGTGATTTAGGGCTATGTACTCTATTTCCCATCTGTTAGAAATAGGACAGGTATCTTCTGTCCATGGGGCAGTTTTTCCTTTCTCTCCCGCAGCCAACCCTCCCTCCAGGAGATCTCTGCTGTCCATGGCCACTGAGTGTCCCTGCAGGGCTGATCCAATCCCAGCATCCCATGGGGAGATGCTCCGCCCAGGGGAGGAGCCAAGCATTCCTCCCTGGATCCAATCTGAGCCTGGCCCAGCACAGCCGCCTTTGCCCCCTGCATTGCCAGAGGAGCAGCTTTCTGCTGCCCTGCATGGCCAGAGGGAGCCCAGGCCCATCTGCAGCAGCCCTGGAGCTGCCCTGGAGCTGCAGAGGAAAACTCCCCCCTTGTGCAGGATCCCTGGGGCAGCAGAGCCACAGCTGGCACTGCAGAAGGGCTGAGCCCCCCTGGGATGGGGCTGGGACACCACCCTGACACACAGGGGACAGGTCCATTTCTGATTCTGTCACTGTTGTTTTGTATTACTGCATTTTTACATTTTTATTTTTATTTTCTTCCCTAATTAAAAAAAAATCCTGTTATTCTTATTCCTACATCTTTACCTGAAAACCCCTTAATTTCAAAATTATAATAATTCATAGAGAAGGAATTTACTCCTTGAGAAGAGACTCCCACCTTCCTTAACAGACACCTGTCTGTTCAAACCAAGACAAATATTCACATTATTCTTACAAGTGGGTAAGGTTTTACCTGCTGCTCCATCTACAAAGAAAACTGGCAACAAGGCATGCCTTGGAGAGTTAATATAGAGGTTTTCCAGCAGGAAAAGGGGATTTATGTCTCCCCCTGGCATGTGGGGGTGCTTACCCAGGCCGGCGGCGCGGCGAGTGCTTGCTGTAAATGCGCTCCATGCTGCACTGCAGGTTCAGCAGGGCTGTGATGGCCTGCTTCAGGCACTCCCTGTCCTCTTCATCCTCACTGCACTCCTGCAATTGCTGCCACACAACAAACATTGGTTTGCTTTCACATCTGCCTCATTTCCAGCAAGGTAAGAACACTGAAAGAAGCACTTGGTGAAATTTGGGTGATTTAAAGTCTGAGACTTTTTACAGAGCCCCAACCAAAAGTAGATGTGCATGAAATTAAATATATTTGTCAGAGCTTCAGGAAGAATCAGTGGATATTCATCAAGTTTAGAAAGCTTTACCTTTTAATTTACCCACTCTTTACCTTTTCATGCTAATTGCCAGATATTATTTTGCCTCATATAATCAAAAACATCATGTTTCAAACTAGTTAAATTCAAGAATTTGAAGGTTTGAAATAGCCAAGGTTCAGAGCTGGTTTATGGCACTCTGTGTATCTTCCTTCCATGAGTTCATCTCAACAATCCAAATTTAAGACAAGAAGGAGCAAGATTCTCTTTGCTTCTTATCATCCTGAATTCTTCCACCTTCAGCAAAGTGGAGCAAACTCAAGGATTTTGCACAGAGCAAACAGCAAAAGAAAGTCTGAAATTTAAGATTTGCTACTGCAGAAAAATGTAAATACAGTGAGAACAAATGTATTGCCTTGGTATAAAGGCTAAATCCATCTCCACCACTCAACAGAAACTTCCTGAATTAGGGAATTCCACAGATTTTCATATAATATCCATCCACCTGGTAGCAATATCCTTTGAGCAAAACCTGATATAATATATAATATACTTAATATAACAGATAATAATATAATATAATACAATACATAATACATTATTGTAATACTAATTATAATATTAAAAATAATAATATTTATAATTATTACAATAATATATTAGAATTGTTAAATAAATACTTATTTTATCCCCAAAACCACTCTGATTTCTAAAAATCCCTGCTGTAAATTCAGGATTTTTTCGAAGTACAACATAAAATGCAAATTTGAAACCTGTAACTAATGGGAGCACAACAAAATACTCTGGATTGACCATTTCTGCAGGGTGATATTTCAGATTTCTGTCCTGTGCTTACAAGGTTGTGAGATAGTCAAATATCAGATTCTACTCAGTAATCTCATACCCTGTGGATAAAGGTCAAATTTAAATGTTTTCACTGCTAAATTATCATCTTTCATGGTATATGATACTTTAAAATAAATAAAAACATGACAAAATTATTTTGCCAGGCTTCATTTATCAAAAATAGCAGAACAACTCTGCTCTATAGGGCACCTGTGGTAATGTTTCTCTAAAAAGAGGAAAAACACAATATATTTTTCATTTCTAAAACCAGCTCCAGGTTCAGAATCCCCCAGAGCTGTGGCAGCAGGTGATTTCATCCTTAAATTTCATCCTTAAATTTCCTCCTGATGCACTTTCCCAGCTCTGAGACACAATGGGGCATTAATCAGCCTGACCTCAGCACCAGGCAGGTCCCTGCCCCAACTCTGCCTTTTCAACCTGCAAAATTTTCACAATTTCCAGGGAATTGTCCCACACAGGTGATGATCATGGAAAGGGAAGGTCATTATTTGAAAGAGACTCTTCTGATGAAGAAATTTTCCCTGATATCCAATTTAAACTTCCCCTGGCAGAGCTTGACTCTCCTGTCCCCCACTCTCCTATCAGGAAGTTGTAGAAAATTAAGATTATTTGGGGGTTTTTTAAGTTTTTCTGAATTGTTTTCTAAACTGACTATCACTAGAAATGCTTAATAGTTTAAAATGTACTGAAATCACACAAATTTAGGTGTATTGGAAGCTGTCCCAGCCCATGGCAGGGGTTAGAACCAGATGATTTTTAAGTTCTCTTCCAACCCAAACCATTCTGGGTTTTCAACTTTTCTGCAAAATATTGGCAACCCATTCACTGGGGATAGGTCAAAATAAATAATTTCTTGTTTTTACTTATTTAAATCAGGATATGCAAAAAACCACAGCAAACATGAGGAAAAAAAGAGTGAAATAAAGGAGAAATAAAAAAAAAAAAAGGAGCTTGTGCTAAATATTGATGACAAACCTGGTGTTAACACAACTCTTAGAAATATTCAGGTTGGATTTTAGATAAATTCTGTTTTCTGCCTTCATACAAGTAAATCCTTTAAAACAAAAGGAAATCCATGTAACTCACCTGTGCAGCATCAGATTTTCTGAGAACCTCCCAGAGTAATTCCTGCTGCTATTTCCAAATGTCAGCTATAGCCACAGGCTGTTCTACCCATTTAATTTAATTCATCCCTGTTAGTTAATAATTCATTTATCCTTAAAGCATTACAAACTTTCCCCCCACAATGGGGCAAACAGAACCTTTTTTACATTATCCTCAGCTAATTCCAGCTAGGACCCAGGAGAAGTGGTTGAATATTAAGAATGGATTATTCTGAAATAATAAAAATAAACAGAGCTGCAGCTGGAGTGTGACCTGAGACTGAGAATTCTGACTGAATCTTGCTTAGCTACTGAATGGACAAAAAATTCAGAACTCATAGGAGGAAGAAACTAGATTTGTGTATTCAATTTTCAGATTTTTAAAATTCTTTAAATTTAAATTTAATTAAATTTTAATTAAATGAAAATTTAAATTTTTTTCAACTATATTAGAGTTCAAGTTCAATAAAGACTTGTTTAATAAAAAGTAGTTTAAATGTTCATATGAGAGCAACAGGTGCTTTTAAAGATTTTGAAAATAAGCTTTTAATTTTCAGAAACCAAGTAACAGTGTTAAATAATTTTAATTTTCTGAGGGAGTAAGTAAAATATAACCAGCTACTTAAAAGCTCAGATTTTCTACATGAATAATTATTTTCAGTCAGAAATGAGAGTGTGGCTCCATTTACCTGCAGCAACTCAAAGTAGTGCAAGCAGTGATAGACTGGGATCAGCATGAGGCGAGGCAGGACATACTGGACAGCCTCCTTAAATCCTTCAGCTGTGGACTGGAAAGGAGAAAAAACAGATTATTTACACTGAAATATTCAGAATATTCACTGTGCTCCCATTATGTCGAATACCCCACAGAAATATGAAGGCCTCACTGGGTACTGCAGAAATCAGTATTCTGAGAATCACAGGTTTATCACTTAAAAAATGAGAAATATTTTCCATTCCCAGTAGTTACTGAGGCAGTAATTCAGGCTGTAAGATGAGGAGAGATTTTTCCAGCCAGTGGTGAAATTCCTGCACCTTCCATCTGAGGAGAGACTGAATTACCTCAGGGACAGGAAGGAGGCCAGATTCACCACCTGACTTAAATATCAATTTAATCTGGAATAAAAGAATCAAATTCCAGCTTTGAGCTTTATATTTAGGGGGGGCAGGAGGCAAAGAGCCTTCCTTAATATTGAAGGAATATTGAATAGGAATTTCCTTAATGTTGAAGGAATATTGAATTTAATATAGAGGAACATTGAAGAGTGAGATGATCCAGCTCAGCAAGGAGCAGCAGAGGAAACACACCCTGAAGGAAAGGCTCAGAGGGATCTCATCCTGCAGAGATGTCCCAGTACCCCTAAACTGGGTTTAACTGGGCTTAACTGGGAGAACCAGTGCCTCATCACTTGCTCAGCAGCTTCTCTAAGGGCATTTCTGAACACCAAGCCAGCCTGAGCAGCTGGTTATTTTTAATTATTTTTAATTAAAATAATTCCACAATTTAATAATTATGTCGATATTTATATTATTATTTAATTCCCTAATTTATTAATTATTTTTAATTAATAAATCTGCTACACAGGCAGAAAGAAGCAATAAACCAATAAAAGAATCACAGATTATGCTGCTGGCCAGCAGTGACTAAGGAATTACTGAGGAATTATTTCAGAAAAAGAACCTCAGGGCTGAAGGAGGCCTTGGATATGCACAGGAGAAAATGAAAATATGGTATTTGTGTGCCTGTGGTTGGCTTTAAAAGGTAAAATCAAAGTGGCAGTGTGAGAATTCACCCTCTGTTCTCATACAGGGTGTGAGGAGAAAAAAACCTGCAGAACACCCAAGGATGGATCAGAGCTGTGCCCTGTTTGTACAAGAGGCAAAATCAAAATATCCCACACTGAAGGAGGGGAAGGACCATGAGGATTTCTTCCTTAGTTGAGACAAAGAATTACTGACAGAATTTCAACCTTTGAAATATGAGAATTAAACCATGCAGGATTTCTCATTTGCACTCACCTGGAAGTGCAGAGCCACAGCAGGTTTGGCCATTAAGTTGTTAAAATGCTCATGAAATTGTGGAGAGAGAATATCCTGGGACAAGGTTTCATATGGATCAAAGGCTTGCTCCTAAATAAAAACAGAATTATAAACAGGAGTGAAGGATCCAAACTATTTCTGTCCCAGCTGCTACAATCATTTCCTTGAATAAGCTGATGGAACTTTTCAAGAAAATATTGATTTTGCAAAATAAATACTGAATAAACCACAATCTTATTTCACTTCCAACTTTTTAAATGGCCAAAATTTTCTTGAATTCCTCAACCTCCCCATCTTTATGGCCAACACAAAGTTTGTTGTACTGAAGCAGTGGGAACCAAGAGAAGTTTTTGCTTTTCTCCCTATTTCACACGGAATGGCAATTTTACCTCCCCTCTGTCCATAAGGGTGGACAATGTGCAAACCTGGGACATTTTTCCAGTGAAAATATCTCCTTTGGGACAGAGCAACCAGTCCCAGGGGAAAATCCTCAAGTGCCATCAAGGGTTTGGATGCAGAAATTATGGTTTTGTTTGGAGTATGAAGCTGTGACTGCACAGGATCAGCTACAGCAGGATGGGAGGGAAACCTGGAGGCATAGGGATCATTTCTGGCTGCAGGGATCATTCCTGGCTGCACAGGGATCCCACATGAATCATTTCTGGCTGCAGGAATCCCACAGGAATCATTCCTGGTTGTACAGGAATCCCTGTAGGAATAATTTCTGGTTGTAGGAATAATTTCTGCCTGTATAGGGATCCCACAGGAATAATTTCTGACTGTACAGAAATCCCTGCAGGAATAATTTCTGGCTGTACAGGAATAATTTCTGATTGCAGAAATCCCACAGGAATCACTTCTGGCTGCACAGGGATCCCACAGGAATCATTTCTGGCTGTACAGGAATAATTTCTGGTTTCAGGAATAATTTCTGGTTGTAGGAATCCCTGCAGCAATCAGTTCTGGCTGCACGGGAATCCTTTCTGGTTGCAGGGATCCCTGCAGGAATAATTTCTGGTTGCAGGAATCATTTCTGGCTGTAGGAATAATTTCTGGCTGCAGGAATCCCTGCAGGAATCATTTCTAGTTGCAGGGATCATTTCTGGCTGCAGGGATCATTTCTGGTTGGCTCCAGGCATCATTTCTGGCTGCAGGAATAATTTCTGGCTTCACAGGAATAATTTCTGGTTGCAGGGTTCATTCCTGGCTGCAGGGATCCCTACAGGAATCATTTCTGGTTGCAGGGATAATTTCTGGCTGCAGGAATCATTCCTGGCTGCAGGAATCCCTACAGGAATCACTCCTGGTTGCAGGGATCACTCCTGGCTGCAGGAATCCCTACAGGAATCACTCCTGGTTGCAGGGATCACTCCTGGCTGCAGGAATCCCTACAGGAATCACTCCTGGTTGCAGGATCATTCCTGGCTCCCAGCTGGGCTGTGCCAGGGCCTGTCAGGCTGATCCCAGGCCCTGCAGGGACTGATTCACCCCTGAGTCACTGCTGGCCTCAGCACATCCCTCTTTTCACCCCAGTGCTTGCCAGGCTCTGGATTTGGGAATGCCAACCCCACAAAAGGCTTGTTTGAACACTGGTGAAGACTCAGTCACAGTGGAATCCACAGTGCAAACCCACTGCAGAGCCAGGCCAGCATTTCCTGACTCTCTGCTGTCTTCTGGAATTATTTTATATTTTTACTGCATTTACAAGTGCTTTTAGCTTCTTCCACTCAGACTTCAATCAGTGTTTTTATGTTTTGGGCTTGTTTTATGAACATGAGATTAAAATGAACTGCATTAGGGATCTTCCTAAAGAGATTAATTCTTTAAATAGGGTTTAATGCTTGAAATGCTGCAAAAGTGAGTGAAATATGGAATTCTGGAATATTGAAATGGATGGCTTTTGGCTGAAGGAGGGCAAGGTTAGGTGGGATATTGAGAATTCTTCCCTGGGAGGGTTGGGAGAGGCTGGGCTGGAATTGCCAGAGCAGCTGTGGCTGCCCCTGGATCCCTGGCACTGCCAAGGCCAGGCTGGACACTGGGACACCCTGGGACAGTGGGAGGTGTCCCTGCCATGGCAGGGCGGGCACTGGGTGGGGTTTGAGTTCCCTTCCCACCCAAACCCTTCTGGGATTCTGATGTCCCTGTAAAGCTCCCAGTGCAGGATGTGGCCCTGGATTGGGGTTTGCCCATTTCACCCCTTGCTGTGTGCACTGCCTCCCACCTTTATTCCCTTCTGGATACTTAAACTCCTCTCATGGAAACACTAACAGCAGAAAATAAATTTACAACCTTCTGACAATCCCCTTGTTTCATCAGCTGCCCTGTGAAGAACCCTTCAGAAACTTTCTGCCCTGTCCTCAACCATCCATCTCCCACTTCTGGGTGTTTCTGAATTTCCTCCACAGCAGCAAAAAATATTTTATTTTTCCCATCCACAAAACCAATGTTTTATTTCCCCCCACACTTCCTTATCTCAAAACGACGACAATATTTATGTTTTGAAACCTTCCAGGGAGCTGATGCAGAAAGAAACAGACAAAGCAGGAAGATTCCAGCTTGCAAGGCTTGTTTGGTTTTAATTATCCTTCCCAAGAAGTTGAAGGACCTTTTTAATGGCAACACTAAATGAACAATGCTGGCAGGGAGATAAGCAGAGCAAATAAACACTTCACCCTCCTATCTCCCTTTAATGATTCCTTCTGCAAACACTGACACAAAAATTATCTCACCCTGGGAGATGATCACACCAACACTTACTGAGCAGGTCTTGCCCCATACTAACTGAATTCATAAATTCAAATATATTACCTTCATAAAAAGCTTGGAAAAATAATCTGGACTTCATTTCCCCTTTAAGTTTTTCAGTGAATGAAAAATCAGATGAGATTTTCACTCACTGAAAAGGATTTGTTTCCGTTAAGGCACTGGATGACTCAGAGCAGCTTTTGCAATAAAATCTGATTTTTTTCCAAGATAATGCTGCACTATCTCAAATTTAAGGGTTTTTAAAAATAGTTTCAATATCATAACTGCTTTAATCCATTGATCAAACACTTCTCCTTATCATTACAAACAATTATGCTTCAATAACTGCTAAGATTTGGTCAACTGGACTTTCCTACATGAGTGGTTATTGAAGCAATGCCAAGAAAACTTTATCTTTATGGTCTCTTCCTAAATGAGTGACATCTGTGCCCAAAAATCACTATTTTCTATAGCCACAAAATTGTAATTATTCTCCAGGTGGTGCTGGGGTGTTCATGCAAGCCTCAGATCTTAAAAATGCAAGATATATAAAAGTAAAATTCAAAGTTAATATAAAAGTTTAATTATTATAAATAGAAAAAATAATAATATATAAATAAAAACTTGAATTTTTAAAGATAAATAATTTTAAGATAAAACCAAAAATTTGCCATTCACCTCGTGGCTCACCTGATACATCCTCTGTCAGCTCAGAACAATTAATTTCCTCTCTAATTGGTGTTTATATGATTGTTCTCCCATTTTAGAGGCAAAAACTGGGATTAATACACATCCCAAAGAAAAGCAGATTCAATTTAGGCCATGTCCAAGGACAGCAAAACTTCCATCCCTGCCTTGGTCACCCACTCCAGAGGTTTTCTCCCCAGAGAATTAAAACTGTGTGGTTTATTCTGAGCTGAACTGTCCTCCTCCCTCTCAGATGCTGCTTTTTCCCTGTGCTGAATTCCAGAGTCATTCTGCACCTATTTTCAGGAATTCTCACTGAACTGAGCTCTAGCCCTCTTCAGCTTTGTGAATCCTTTCTGTCTTTCAGAATAGAAACTATTTAAGAAAAATATTAAATAAAATATATTTAAAATATAGTAAATTTATTATATAGTAAAATATTATCAATTAATAGTTAAGAATGGTAATAATAACTAATAAAATTAATGCATTACATTACATTATGTTACATATTATATTATATTATATTATATTATATTATATTATATTATATTATATTATATCATATCATATTATACCATATAATATCATACTACATTATACTATATTATATTACATAATATTATATTATGTTATGTTTCATATTATTATATTATGTTATGTTTGATATTATTATATTATGTTATGTTTGATATTATTATATTATTATTATATTATATACTAAGATAGATTAAAGTAAAATAATATTTAAGAATATTTAATAGAATAATTTAAATATGGAGTATTTGAGAATGTTAAAACATTTCCTTCCAGTATTTCAGTGCCCATTCAAAACAAATTGAGAAAATAATGAATAACCTTCCAGTAGGAGCCCCACCCCATCCCAAAGCAGTATTTTTCCTTATTCCTGTTCTTTAATATCCATTTTAGAGCTCAGTGGGAATCAACAGCAATTCTGCTACAATCCTGAGCCATAAACTGCTGTTCTGATACTTCATTCCTTCCTGGAGCCCCTGAAGATATTTCCCATTCCAGATGGGAATTTGGAATGAAATCCCATGGTTTTGCTGGGGAGACATTTAGGGAAGTGATGCAAAGTTCCCAAAGTGAACTGAGGAAAAGTCTGTTCTAGAAGTGGCAAACTGACTGAAATTTTAGTTTTGTTTCTTTAAACAGTCAGTGGGAAATGTTATGGGGGAGGAGAAGTGTTCTGAAGGTTTTGTTGTGATTATTATCACTCTTTATTTTAGTTACTGTTAATAAAGTTTTCTTTAGACCCTTTTAAGGCTTTGAGCTTTGCCTTTCTCCCAGTCCTCCCTCTCAGCAGGAAATGGGTGCTGGGATTGGGCAGCACTGAACCCTCCACACTCCTTGGGGCATTGGCTGAGAAATCTCAAAATTGGCCAAATCTCAAACTGGTGAACCAAAACCATGGAGCCACAATATTTTCTGAAAAATCCTTAAGATTTTTTCTCCTGAGAAGCTGAGAAACCTCAAGAACAAAATGTAAACATTGATTATCTGCTGCTGTGGAATGCAAGAGGTGCATCTGTGATTGGTCTCACGTGGTTGTTTCTAATTAATGGTCAATCACAGCCCAGCTCGGACTCTCTGTCCAAGACACAAGCTTTTGTTATCATTGTTTCTTTTTCTATTCTTAGCTAG
>JAHXMQ010012340.1:26552009-26578090 GCA_020466415.1 Ammodramus savannarum pratensis | reverse complement strand
GATCCAATTCCCTTTTTCCCAGCTCTCCCAGTGCCCATCCTTTCTGGTTTTCAGCTCTATCTTGTGGAACAGCTCCTTGATCCTGTGGGTTTAATTAAACCGCAGCCTTTTTTCCCCCTAAAATGTGAGGATTTGATCAATTCCTGAACCTCGATGGCACCAACAGCAACTTCTTCTGTCCCTTCAGGCCCTGCCAGGGGCTCTGAGCTCTCCCTGGAGCCTTCTCCTCTCCAGGATGAACATTCCCAGCTCTCCCAGCCTTCCCCATTTCAGTTCCATCCCCCAAATCACCTCTGTGGCCCTCTCTAAGTCCTGGAGTCAATTTCCCTTCAAAAGGAGCAAAACCGACAGCAAAGCCCAACATCTCCTGGTTCAGAGAGCTCTCCCCAGAGGATTTGGAAGCTCAGTTGCCTCTTGAAATGAATCTGCAGCATCCTGAGAGCTCCCAGAGGTGTTTCTGCACTCCCTGCCTTTCAGAAAAGTCATTTTGACATAAATGCTGAGGAGAAAAAACCAATTTCATCTCAAGACAGCGTTTCTTAGAGCAATACAAAAATGCTGTAACAAAAGCTGTGCACCAGCTGATCCAATGAGAAAACGTTTAGTCTTTAAAGAACTCCTCAAATCCTGCCTGAGGGGACTGGAAAAGCAAGGAGAGAATGATCAACCCTCAGAGGATGGAAAAAAGCAGGAGGAGCTCCTGGGGATGGTACTCACAGAGGGGACATTCAGTGATCCCTGCTTCACACTGAAATACCTGAGCACAGTTATATCAGCTGGCATGGAATAAACACAGGCTGAATTCTTTTCTTTTAAGAGAATTGTTTCTTTTAAGGGTCAAAATATCCTTTAAAACCCACAAGGTGCTGCATTGATGAGCCACAGCTCTGCTGCAAAAAGCTGAGCAGAAGGGAGCACAGAAACCAGATTTTTTACCTATTTAATCTATGAAACTGCAGTGTCTGGAGTCATTAAAGAGAGATTAGGATTAGCAGAAATAACTAATTTTTAGTGTCATTTACAAAGGTTTAATCCAAGTTGTTCCAATGAAAAGAAATTAAACAAGGGTGGCATTTAAACTTGGCCTTAAGGCCTGTGTGGGGGACATAATTTTATTTTACACTGAAATTCCTAAACTACTCCTTCTCTTGCTTCTCAGCTTTTCCCCATTCCCTCACCCTTCCAATGTGCATTTGATGAAAATCCTCAAAAGCTTCTCCTCAAAATTCCTTCTCAGTGAGATGTTATTAATCCTCAGAGCAAGGAGTCTGTTCAGAAAGGATGAGGATGAAACTTTTCGTGGAGATAAATGGTATTAAAACTAGAAACAAACTGATTTATTTATTTATTTAATTTTTTAACCAATATAATGGGTTGATTTTGAATTCCGGATTGAATTCAGGATTTTGAATTCACAGGAATTCTGGATCTCAGACTTCAGGAAATGCAGAAGTTCAGAGTAGAAAATAAATTATCAAAGGGTTTCATTTGAAATGAGAATAAACTGAGGGAAAAAAATAGAGAAAATTGAGATCTACAAGAAGTTCTTTTTAGCCTTTTCTGAGACAAACCAACAGCTTGGCTACAACACCTAAATATATTTTTACTTGATAAATTATTTTGGTAGTGGAAACACATCTAGAAAGCTCCACTTGTTCCACACAGAGCACTTGAGCAAAACAAGAGATTTTTCATTTAAAAACCCCCAAGAACAGAAAATTCCCAAATCCATGATGTGCACATTGAGTCTGCAGCAGCACATTCCACCACAAAAACATGGATTCATCTTCCTGAAATATTTGGTAAAAACATCCCAGTTTTCAACTCATATTCAAAACTACATTTTCAGAAAATGGAATTCCAGTATTACCTGAAATTTCAGAACAAGAATTTTCTCTTTTCATTTAATTATTCTTTTAAAAATAGGTGTTTTAATTCCTTCTTATCTTTTCTCTCCTAAAGATAACCTTGACCACAAGAAACACAAAACATTTGGCTTTTTTACTTAAGTATGGTTAGCAAAATAAAATTATCCCTCAACTGACTGTACAGGGGTATTAAAAATCATCTTACTCCACCTCTTTGGTGGAAATGTGATTTTTTTTCCATCTTTAGCTATTTAAATAATCTCCTACAGCATACTGAAGTTGAGGGGAGGGTGAATTAAAGCAGGAATGATGGGTGGTACAGACAGGATCTGACTCTGAAACAGCATCAGAGACAGTCCTAAAATCTCTTGGGAAAGCTGCTTGGTGCCCACAGGAAAAAAAACCCAAACATTTAAAATCACACAAATACACACAAATTTTTCTTTCTCTAATTAATTATTGTTTTCTTTTATACAGAGTCAAGGAGAAGCTAAAAGTGGGTTTGTTCACACATCCACAAACTAAATATATATATATATACATATATATATATATATATATACACACACACACACACACACATTTACACATTTTAATCTTCAAACCTGATGGAAAATGAAGTGTTTGGATTTCATCCATCCATCAAATGCTTTGTTGAAACTGAGATAAAGCCTGAGGGAGCCCAGCACGGCCTCTGGCAGTGACAGGGGAGGGAAACACCTCGAGGTGGCTGTGCCCTCATCTGAATGAACACTTGGGGGATTTCTGAAGGAGTTTGGAGTGAGTTAGAGATGGGACCTTTGAGATTTTGGATTTTGTGATTTATTTTCTTATCCTGTACAGGAAGGGTGAGTTCAGCTCACATCTTCACTGCATGGCTCAGAAGGTCACAAGACCCTCAGTTACAAGATTTTAATGATTTATTGATAATAAACCACCACCAACAAGGATATTTATGGTTTTGACCCAATCCTTAAACATTTCATCTTATGGACCCATGTACAGTGTGAGCTTTCTTAGCCACTCATGTTATGGCACACAAACCCACAGTGCTGCATTCTAAACTCCTTGTTTACCTCTGGAACTACTTTTATTTTTATATGTTAAACTCCAAAACTCTGAACTTTGCTTTCCTTAGCTCAATGTCTCTCTGCTTTAAACTACAAATCCACATTCTCCCTTCTGGCTCCTCAGTTTGGGAGCCTCTCCCAAGGTCTCAGACCAAACCCTGGGTTTAATTCTGATCTTTGCTCGCAGGCCCAAAGCTCTGAGAGTTCCCTGCATTTCAGATTCCATCAAACCCTGACACTCCCAGAACTCCTCACAGGGAGCTGGGAGCTGCTCTGGGCTCTGAATTCAGCGCTCAGGGGCTCCCTGTCCCCCCTTTTCACACCCCACCCTTCCCAAGGAGGTTCAGTGAGGCACAGGGAATTATTCCAGCCTGCACCCTGAATCCCAGCATGGTTTGGGGTGGAAAGGAGCTCAAATCCCACCTCATCCCAGCCCTGTGCCATGGCAGGGACACCTGACACATCCCAGGCTGCTCCAAAAACCATCCCTTGGTCACTGCAGGGATCCAGGGGCAGCCACAGCTGCTGTGCCAGGGAACAATTCCAATAATCGGGAGACACTGAAGGCCCTCAGAGTGATTCTCCCATGCCCCAAGTGGTCACTGAGGTGACATTAAAAGTCAGGAGAGCAGGGCTGTGTATCACAGATACATTTTATGGAAAATCCTTTTCTTAGGATTTTCCCTCCTGAGAAGCTGAGAAACCTCAAGAACAAAATGTTAACAAATAACAAAATATTTATTTGCTGCTGTGGAATGCAACAGGTGGGTCTGTGATTGGTCTCATGTGGTTGTTTTTAATTAATGGCCAATCACAGTCAGCTGGCTCAGACTCAGGTCAGTCACAAGATTTTATTATCATTCTTCCTTTTTCTATTCTTAGCCAGCTTTCTGATTAAATCATTTCTTCTATTTTTTTTAGTATACTTTTAATGTAATATATATAATAAAATATTAAATCAGCCTTCTGAAACATGGAGTCAGATCCTCATCTCATCCTGGGACCCCTGTGAACACCAGCACAGCCTTGGGTGCAGGAAAATCAGGTTTTGCACATGAGTAACCTCAGGAAGCACTGATGGCAAAGGCTGGCACAGAGGCAATCAGTGAGGTCATTAGAAAAGCAAATCCCAGAGTGCACAGCTCCTCTGGAGCTGATTAGATAAGGGTGCACTGGGCAAAGGCAGAGCTGGAACCAGAGAGCAGGAGGAGGTGGGCAGGAGGTGAGGGATGAGAAGGTGGGAACAGCACACAGCATTGGGGCTGGGGTTGGGGTTGGGGTTGGGACCCAAAGCACCTCAGGCAGGTGAATCCCAGCACTCAACAGCTCTGGGGGTTTTTAACCCCTGTGCTGCTCCCCAGGGCAAGGCAAACACCAATTCCCATGTCAACAACACAGTGGGAAGTGTTCCTCCTGCTGGAGCTGCCAAATGAAATCCCAGAGAGCACCTGGGAGCTAAAATCCTCCTTCAGCTCACAACTCTGCTGCTGCTGTTTGCCAGCCACAGATTCCTGTGTCAGGAACTTGGCTACAATGAAAAAAAGCATGAAAATAATAAATTTAAATCAAAGGAGCAGCCCCCTCTGGTTCCAGGCTGATGCATCCATAGAATCCCAGACTGGTTTGGGTTGGAGGGATCTTTAACCCATCACATTCCAGATCCCTCCCACTGGCCCAGGTCACTCAAATTCATGTTTGGAGCAACTGCAGGCCTGCAAAGGCCCAGGCTTCTGAGCTGAAATAAATGCATTTATAAGAAGCTAAATGACCTGACAGATTTCAAACCTAAATGTAACTATTTCTTTAAACAAAAGATTTCAAAGCTAATTGTAACTATTTCTTTAAACAAAAGATTTCCAAACCTAAATGTAACTATTTCTTTAAACAAAAGATTTCAAACCTAAATGTAACTATTTCTTTTAACAAGCAACTTTCCTGTTGGAATTATAATGCATGAAATAATAATACATGTTAATGATATTAAAATGCTTTAAATAATAATGAATTATAATGAGGCTAAAATATTCCCAAGGGGAACCTGGTCCTGCCATGGAAACATGGATGGAATAAAGCTGGTGTAACTATTTCTTTAAACAAAAGATTTCAAACCTAAATGTAACTATTTCTTTTAACAAGCAACTTTCCTGTTGGAATTATAATGCATTAAATAATAATAAATACTAATGAAATTAAAACACTTTAAATAATAATCCATTATAATGAGGCTAAAATACATTAAATAATTCCCAAGGGGAGCCTGGTCCTGCCATGGAAACATGCATGGAATAAATCTGGACACCCTGCACCTCCTGACCTCAACCCCAACCTCACACACCACAACAGAGGAACTCCCACATGTTTAAAAATACAGAAGCACTGAACTAATGTAAACTCAAAAAAATTCCTCAAAATGGTTCTTTATATCTGTCTATGCAACACTTGCTAAGAATAAACCCTTTAGTCATGCTCTAGAAATTTGATGAGTGGTCCAGAGCAATGGTGGAATTGTTTTAGAAAATGCAAATGGTGCCCAGAGCCAGGATTATCCCAACATGTGGTGCCTGTGGGGTTTAACTGTGAGTGGAGCAGGGAGAAAACCCAAAACAAGAATCCCTGGGAGATGCTCTTGAGCTTAGTTTAGTTCCCTGGCTCCTGTCCCTCCAGCCCTGGTTAAATGTAAGCTCAGGACACACAAGAATATTTTAAGGTGAATAAATCCATATCTATAAATTCCTCACACTCCTCACTATTTTCAAATTTACACTCTTAATTCTCTGGGGTTTTTTTCTTGGGTTTTTTTTTTCTGGCCTTTCTTGGGTTTTAATCCTTTAGCAGCTGCACCTCACATTTGGGCAGATGCTGGTTGGTGTTTAGGGGCTGCTTTAGGTCAGATTCCAGAGAGATCAGGAAAAGAAAATAAAAGGGACAGAAATTTATTCCAGGTACCAATGGAAGGTATTTGGTACAAGTGAATTTTTCAACTACAATTCCCAAAAACCTTTTATGCAACTCACATGCAGGATATTAAATCTCCAGTGGGCTGGAGGGAGTGACACACTCAGCTGCTGCCTCTGGAATTCCCACAGGACTGGATCCCATGAAATAATTCCTACAGAACTGGGATCCCAGTATCAACCTCCAAATAATTCCCACAGGACTGGAATGCCATGAAATAATTCCCACAGGACAGGGATCCCAGTATCAACCTGCAAAATAATTCACACAGGACTGGAATCCTATTCAATAGTTCATACAGAACTGGGATTCAATTCAATAATTCCCACAGGACTGGAATCCCAGTATCAACCTGCAAAATAATTCCCATAGGACTGAAATTCCAGTATTAACCTGTAAAATAACTCATACAGGAATGAAATCCCAGTATCAACTGCAAAATAATTCATACAGGACTGAAATCCCTTCAATAATTCCCACAGGATTGAAATCTCAGTATCAACCTGCAAAATAATTCACACAGGACTGGAATCCCTTCAATAATTCCTACAGGACTGGGATCCCAGTATTAACCTCCAAATAATTCACACAGGACTGGAATCCCATTAAATAATTCCCACAGGACAGGGATCCCTTCAATAATTCCCACAGGACTGGAATCCCAGTCTCAACCTGTAAAATAATTCCCACACGACTGCAATCCAATTCAATAATTCACAGAGGTGTGAAATCCCAGTATCAACCTATAAAATATTTCATACAGGACTGGAATCCCATTATTAACCTGCAAAATAACTCACACAGAACTGGAATCCCATTCAATAATTCATACAAAACTGAAATCCCAGTATCAACCTCTAAAATAATTAATGCAGGACTGGAATCCCAGTCTGAACCTGCAAAATAATTCACACAGAACTAGAATCCCTTTTAATAATTCATACAGGACTGGAATCCCAGTATCAATCTGCAAAATAATTCACACAGAACTGGAATCCCATTTTATAATTCATAAAGGACTAGAATCCCTGTATCACCTGTAAAATAACTCACACAGGACTGAAATCCCAGTCTCAAACTGTGAAATAACTCCCACAGGACTGGAATCCAATTCAATAATTCATAGAGGTCTGAAATCCCAGTATGAACCTATAAAATATTTCATACAGGACTGGAATCCCAGTCTCAGCCTGAAAAATAATTCACACATGACTGAAATCCCAGTATCAACCTGCAAAATAATTCCCACAGGACTGAAATCTCATTCAATAATTCCCACAGTATCAACCTCTAAAATAATTAATGCAGGACTGGAATTCCAGTCTCAACCTGTAAAATAATTCCCACAGGACTGCAATCCAATTCAATAATTCACAGAGGACTGAAATCCCAGTATCAACCTGCAAAATAATAAATGCAGGACTGGAATCCCAGTATCAACCTGCAAAATAGCTCACACAGGACTGGAATCCCTTCAATAATTCCCACAGGATTGAAATCTCAGTATCAATCTGCAAAATAATTCATACAGGACTGGAATCCCATTCAATAATTCATAGAGGACTGAAATCCCAGTATCAACCTCTAAAATAATCAATGCAGGACTGGAATCCCAGTATCAACCTGCAAAATAACTCACACAGAACCAGAATCCCTTTAATAATTCATACAGGACTGGGATCCCATTATCAATCTGCAAAATAATTTACACAAGACTGGAATCCCATTCAATAATTCATACAGAACTGAGATCCCAGTATCAACTTGCAAAAAAATTCATTCAGGATTAGAATTCCAGTCAATAATTCATACAGGAGTGAAATCCCAGCAACAACCTGCAAAATAACTCACACAGGACTGAAATTCCAGTCTCAACCTGCAAAATAATTCCCATAGGACTGGAATCCTATTCAATAATTCATACAGGACTGGGATCCCAGTGTCAACCTGTAAAATATTTCATACAATATTGGAATCCCAGTATCAAACTTCAAAATAATTAATACAGGACTGAAATCCCATTATTAATCTGCAAAATACCTCACACAGGACTGAAATCTCATTCAATAATTCCCACAGGACTGAAATCCCAGTATCAACCTGCAAAATAACTCACACAGAACTACAATCTCTTTTAATAATTCATACAAGACTGGGATCCCATTATCAATCTGCAAAATAACTCACACAGGACTGGGATCCCATTCAATAATTCATAGAGGACTGGGATCCCAGTCTTAAACTGCAAAATAATTCCCACAGGACTGAAATCTCATTCAATAATTCCCACAGGACTGAAATCCCAGTATCAATCTGCAAAATAATTCACACAGGACTGGAATCCCATTCAATAATTCATACAGAACTGAAATCCCGGTATAAACCTCTAAAATAATTAATGCAGGACTGAAATCCCAATATTAACCTGTAAAATATTTCATACAGGACTGGAATCCCTTTTAATAATTCATACAGAACTGAGATCCCAGTATCAACCTGTAAAATAACTCACACAGGACTGGAATCCCATTCAATAATTCCCACAGGACTGAAAGCAAAACCAACCCAAACACTGAAAAACAAACAAACAAAACCAAAATCAAACCAAAAAAACCAAACCCAAAAGCAGCTGCCAGGTTAAAGTCTTTATCAGGATCTGTTTGGGGTGATTCACCTGCTCCAAACAGCAGCTCAAGCCATCAAACCTCAGTGATCACATCAAAATAATGTTTTCTTCTGATTCACTAACTTTGAAAGGATTTTATATCAAATCACCCTCACTCCCTGCTGCATTTCCAGCACAGCAGCAGCAGAAAATACAGAAATAAAGTGGTTTAGAGCAAGGATGTGCTTGTCCATCTCAGCTGGAACAGAGGCAAATACATCAAACTGCTGCTCATTTTCAAACTTACAGGATCCCCAGGTGCCAGTGCTAAGGAATGTGGGCATAAAAATATATAAAATCTGGTTTGAAGACGTTTCACCATTTAGCTTTGGCTTTTTCCTAAAAAGACTCCCACCCTAAGGTAAAATTCAGCACTCTCTACTTGTCTTAAAGAGTATAAATGCATATAAAATATTGTTCAAAAAACAGATTCTCACCTTTTTTTTCATGTATTAAAGTCAGAACTGATGTGTTTGACCATTTTTAAGTGTCCACTGCATAGAATTAAAGCAAACCAAGAGTTTAAAAGTGGTTTGATACAAAGAAGTTACCTTAAACTTGCTGAGTGCATAATAAAGAGACTGGAGCTCTTCAAATCTGGACTTAAAATCCAAATAACACAGAAATATTCTTTATTGTTAGTGATCTGCATGGGCTCCTTATCCAGCTCCACACCTTTGGGCATTTTAGAATTAAATCTTTTTCACATTTTAACATGCACAAAGAGAACCAGAATTTATCTTCTTTTTCTGCTTCTGCTTTCTGTTTCTCTTCTTCAAGCAGTGATTATTTAAAGGAAAAGCTTTCAGGAATGGGAAATAATGCACAGGATATTAAAAATACAAGTTAAGAGTTTAAAAAACTCCTTTATTCGAGGTGTTTAACTAAAAAATTACTAAGGTTTATTTAAAGTTTTCATCTCAAAGCAACCTGCTTGGAGAAATGCCATCTCAGCTGGCCAACAAGTGGATTTTTAACCATCTGCAAACAGCAGAGATGATGTTTAATGAATTGGGAAATTAACAGAAAATTTGAGGATTTCACACTCTGGATTCAGTGCCAGTTCTTCAGCTCCCCTAGAAATGATGGAATGGTTATTTTGGATAATTTCTGCCCATTTTAAGATCTGCAGTGCTGGTTTTTATTAAAGAGTTATCTTTTTAAAGTGCTAACATTGATGTGCTTCCCCAGCAGGCTGACAACGATACAGTTTTGGGTTGACTCACTGATACTGAGTGTTCACAGCAGAAATTCACATTACAGCCAGATTGCCTCACGCTCCAGGGTGGGTCCTGCACACCAGGAACTTTCCCAGGGAGCAGAAACCTGGCTACAAGCAAATCCACATTTTTACAGGCACTCACTGTAAACCTGTTCCCTCTGCTTGTTTCACCAAAATTGCTGCTTTTCTCACCAAAACCAAATGCACAAATAGAACTGGTAAAGCAGCATGGACCCAACAACTTTTGCTGTGTTTATGCTTGAGGATGATGAAAGCACCTCTCAATTTTAAGGGAACATTTTTGCAGCTGTGGCAGGTGCTGGTTGGGGTTCAGGGGCTGCTGCAGGTCAGGCTCCAGAGAGAGCAGCAAAAGAACAGCCTGGCATTCTCTAAGGCATGGAAAGCAGCTTCCATCAGGAGATTTTAGGGTAAAGAGCACAAAATCCAGGATTCTTCAGACAGGCAATTAGTGGTTTCTATGCCAGCCACAAGACTACTTAGACAGGCACCCAAAACAAATGCAAATGAAAAAAAATAACACAGAATCATTATCCAACAGCATCACTACATCTGTTCTGGGGGAAAAAGAGACAAACAACTCACCATTGCCTAAAGTGTTTGTGTGGCAGCACCAGAGATGCAGATCAGCAAATAATGATGGTCAGAATTATGGAATAACCCTCAACGTTTGGAAATTACAGCAGGGCACTGCTCCCTCCAGCCTCAATTTATCACTTTTTTACAATACTGGGGGTAAAAGGGGAGTGGGCTGGAGCTTCCCTGCTGTGCAAACACACCCTAAAATCCCAGATTCACCTGCTGTGTGCTTCCCCCTCTCAGCTGTGCAGTGGTGGATGTGCCACAGGGTGGCTGCTTCCTGCAGCACAGGTGGCCCTGTCACAGGTGTCACCTGAGGGGCAGCGACAGCGCGGGCAGGGAACCGGCTCGGGACACAGCCTGGGAAGGGTCGGGAGAAACACCTGGGAGGGGATGGAGGGATAAAGGAAGGAAAGAATAAAGGGGTGAAGGAAGGGGGTGAAGGGACAAAGGAAAGGGAGAAGAAAGGGGTGAAGGAGGGGATGAAGAAGAGACGAAGGAAGGGAAGAAGAGGAGATGAAGGGATGAAGGAAGGGGTAAAGGAAGGGGTGAATGAGGGCATGAAGGAAAGCATGAAAGAAAGGATGGAAGGAGGAGGTGAAGGACGTGATGAAGGAAGGGATGAAGGAAAGCATGAAGGAAGGGATGAAGAAAGAGATCAGGGATGCCATTCCCCTGCACACCAGCAACGCTATCAGGGTGCCCAGAGCAGCTGTGGCTGCCCCTGGATCCCTGGCAGTGCCCAAGGCCAGGCTGGACAGGGTTTGGTGTCAGTGCAAGGTGTCCCTGCCCATTTCAGGCAGTTAGAACGAGATGGGATTTAAGATCCCCTCCAAGCCAAGCCAAACCAAACCGTGACACCGACCCCTGGAAGCGAGAGCCCCAGTGAAGCGCAGAGCGAACTCCAGCGAGCGCAGGTGCCCGAGCAGCAGCAGCCGCCGCTCCCTCAGCCGCAGCATCCCCGGCCCGGAGCGGCCCCGGCGGCGCTGAGGGAGCCGCGGGGGGCTCGGGGCGCTGCCCCGGGGCAGGGCGGGGCCGCGGGGCCGGCTCGGAGCAGGTGCCGCCGCTCGGCGCCGGGACTGACCTTGCGCAGGGCGGGCACGAAGAGGCCGCGCCATTTCGGGCCGTTCTCCTCGCCCAGGAACTCGTAGGGCTGCGGCGGCGGCTGCATGGCGGCCGCTCCGCATCGGGGCCGGCCGGGCCGCCGCGGTGTCGCTGCTCACCCGCCCGGCCGCGCCGCCATGGCTCGGCGGGGCCGCTCGGGGCTCGGCGGGGCCGCTCGGGGCGCGGGGAGGCGCCGGGCGGGGGTCGGGACGGGCCGGGCCCCGCTCGCTGCGGCCCCGCTGCCGCCGCCGCCCGCGGCCGCCGCCCTGCGCGCCTGCGCCGCCCGCCCCGCGCGCCCCCTGCGGGCCGCGCCCGGAACTGCGGGCACCGAGCGGGGACTGCCCGGCCTGAGGAGAGCCCTGAACGGGGACAGCTCCGAAACTGAGGGAGAGTTCCTAAACTAGGGGACAATTCCTTACCCAGGGGATAATTCCTGAACCGGGGGAGAGCTCCCGAACTGGGGGATGTTTCCTGAACTGGGGGATAATTCCTTCACTAGGGGATGTTTCCTTACCTTGGGGATATTTCCCTGCCCGGGGGATGTTTCCTTATGGAGGAGATGTCTCCTTACCTAGAGGATATTTCCTTACCTAAGGGATGTTTTCTTTCCTGGAGGATATCCCCCTACCTAGAGGGTACTTCCCTGCCCAAATGATATTTCTCTCCCTGGAGGATATTTCCCTTCCTAAAGGAGATTTCCCTGCCCAGAGGAGTTTTTCCCGCCCAGAGGAGTTTTCCTTACCTGAGGGATATTTCCTTGTCCTAATGATTTTTTCCTACCTGGAGGATATTTCTCTACCTAGAGGAGATTTCCCTGCCCAAATGATAATTCTCTGCCTGGAGGATATTTCCCTTCCTAAAGGAGATTTCCCTCCCCAGATGATACTTCTTTACCTAGAGGATATTTCCTTGTCCCAATGATTTTTTTCCTACCTGGAGGATATTTCTCTGCCTAGAGGAGATTTCCCTGCCCAAATGATATTTCCCTTCCTAGGGGATATTTCCCTACCAGATGATATTTCTCTGCCTGGAAGCAGTTTTTAAGATTTGTCCACAGAGGGAATGGAAAAATTAAACCAAAGGGGGAAAAATGTGCCTTCCTGGATAAATTAAACCAAAGGGGTTTAATTTCAGATGTACCTTCTTGATAGTAAAATGGTGATCCTTCTTTGTCAGATTTCCTGGAGGAGCCTGATGCATCCAGAGGCAGAAACTGGCTTCACCCTCTTGTCCCACCAGAGCAGCCTGGGAGCTTCCAAAAACAAATTATTTCTGTATTTATATCTATTCTATCTAAATTATCTATTTCTGTATTTATATTCTTTCTATTTATTTCTATTTTACACTTGTTCCTCAAACCTAAGCTGTGAGCAAAAAGGAAAATAAGGATGGGATAATGGTGGCATCCACAGAGCCACAATTGCTCCTCTTCCAGAGCTCAGGGCTGACCTTGCTGGGCACTGTTAGGGTGGGATTTGGGAAGGAATTCCCTGGGCAGAGCCTGGAGCAGCCTGGCATGGTGGAAGGGGTGCAGTGGGATGGGATTTAAGGTCCTGTCCAAAACCAGCCTGGGGTTCTGATTCTGTAACACTTCTGGGGAACAAACCACAATATTTGGTGTTTGTGCAAATATTTCTTCAGAGTTTGAGGAATTGTCATCCCACCTGTCCCAACAGGCCCAGAGCAGCCCTGTGGAGGGAGGAAGGGCTGTGAGCTGTGAGCAGCACAGATGAGATGATTTAGGAAGACAAGTTTGGTCATGTGTCCCCTCCTGAAGTGATTCCTGTTACCCAGAGTGAGATCCTGCCCAATTCAGCTGAGAATTAACAAATTCCAGTGGAACTTTTCTCTGAGCCAGGAGAAATACACAGATTTTATAGCATTTCAAAAAACCCCACCACACCATTTTAATCACAAAAGGCACATTTATGAAGTCATCAAAGTGAGGCTCATTTGGAAAATAAATTAATACATTTTGTGAGCAACAAGAGTGATGCCTGAAAGCCTGACATCATAATCTCTGAATTATTTTTATAACAAAAATGTAAAACTTTTATCTCTGAAAAGATTTCCATTTCACAGAATGCCACATCAAGGTTCACAATTTAAATTTCAAACAAACTCACCTGAAAGGAAAAAAGCAGAGCACAGGGAAATGCTGACTCAGCACTGCCCTTGCTCTCTGCATTTTGGCATTTTCACGTTCTTTATTCTGCTCACACATGTCAGGGCACACCCCATGTGGGAGGAAGTGGCTTTTGCAATCCTTCTGTGGGATTTGCTGTCGATAGGCAACACTTGTGGCAGGGAGGGAAAACAGGATTGTTCCATGTGGGAAGCTTTACCCAGCCCTGGGGCACTGCAGGACTTGGAGCAGCTGAATCTCTGCCTGAAGTGACCAAAACTCTGCTCTGAAGGGTTGGTGTTTGAATTTCCAGCAGGCAATTTGCTGGTAAAGTAGATTTTACCAGGAAAAATTATTATTATTATTATTATTATTATTATTATTATTATTATTATTATTATTATTATTATTATTATTATTCCATTATTATCTTATTATTATCATTATGTTATTATTATTGTCATCATAATTATCATTATTAAATTTTATTATCAATAATAACAATAACAATAATAATAATAATAATTTTTAATTATAATTATTAATAAAAATAATAGTGGCAGATTAAGCCCTTTTTTCCCTCAAAAAAGTGTCTCAAATCTGTACACTAAAATCAGCCTCACAGCTGCCCTCCTGTGCTAACCCACTCCCATCAGTGGAGCTCAGAAAAGAACTTTTAAAGTTCTTTTCTCGATTAATTAAATTAATTAATGCCCAATTTAATTATTATAAAAGTAAAAATAATTTTAATTGAATTAAAATAATTATAATAATTTAATTTAAATAAAATAATTATAATAGTTAAAATAAAATATTTTTTAAATTTAAATTATTATTAAAATTAAATAATTAATGTCCAATTTTCTGGTGCAAACTCCCCACAATGGTCTGTGCTACCCAGCAGCTGTTATTAAATCCTCAATCCTTTGTCCCTGAGGCCACAGAATTCTGCTCCACAGCAATTCTGCAGGACACTCCCAGGTGCTGAGCTCAGCCCTGAGTTTGCTCCCCCTCTCCCTGCACACAGACTCCTCCAGGTGCATCTCTGATAAAATCTGGGCATCAGTGGAGCTCAGAGGGGTCCCCAGCCCTGTCTGAGCTCAGGGAAAATGGGAAATGTCCCTGACTCGTCCCTGCTTGGGCTCCAAGGGAAGCAACCCCAGCCATGACTCAGGGCAGGTTTTTCTGCAGCTTCCCTCCCTCCTCATTTCACATTTCCTGCTCCAAAGACCATTTTCCTTGGATTGCTCAAGTGCTGGACAAAGATCAGCTCCTTTTGCACCATCAGCACTCAGAGGAAGAAACCCAAAGGCACTGAGGAGGTTTCTGATCAGTGCTGATTTCCCAGCTGGAAATGAAATGAAAAGTGATTGTTTGTATCCATGTTTTGATTTCTACTTGATAAAAAACACAGCCAGTGATCAGACACAGTATCTGAATTGCAGATCTGAATTGATTGGCTTTGGTAATCCTCTTGAAGCTTATTTTTCTGTGAAATACTCTACATTGATGCTGAAGGCTCTGAATATTGTTCTCAATCTCTGCCAAAGCCTTTAATTCCACATCAGCAGTGTTCATCCTCCTATTCCATGCCATCCATGCCATCCAGAGGGCTGCACACCCAATCTCAGTGGCACCAGAGCCACCATGCCCGTGGCTTGTCAGGCTTCTCAGAGGGGGCAGCACTGTGAGCACAGCCATGGCAAATCCAGGAGGAAAACCCCAGCACAGGGAGAGATCCCAGCACAGGGAGAGATCCACAGGGAAGGATCCCAGCACAGAGAGGGATCCCAGCACACAGAGGGATCCCAGCACACGGAGGGATCCCATCAGAGAGAGGGATCCCAGCACAGGGAGGGATCCCAGCACAGGGAGGGATCCCATCAGAGAGAGGGATCCCATCAGAGAGAGGGATCCCAGCACAGGGAGGGATCCACAGGGAGGGATCCCAGCACAGGGAGGGATCCCAGCACAGAGAGGGATCCCAGCCTGCTGTGCCATGGCCGCTCCTGCTCCATGGCCAAACCTTCCCCACCACAGAGCGGGCACAGGATGGGCACAGAACGCTGCCTGGTGGCTGTGTGTCCCTCAGGAGCAGTGCCAGGCTGCAGAGGGGCAGCAGCAGGGTTCCTGCCATGGTTCCTGCTGGGTTCCTGCTGGGTTCCTGCAGGCTCAGAGCTGGAAGCGGCGCTGCGCCTCGTTGGTGATGGCGGCGGCGATGGCCAGGGAGGAGGTGGCAGCAGGGGAAGGAGCGTTCCTGACGTGCAGGATCCTGCTGCCCACGGGCCCTGAGCCCCCATCAAACACAAAGTCATCCACCAGATTGCCCTCACTGTCCAGGGCCTGGGCTCTCACACCTGAGGGACCCCTGTGAAAGCAAGGAGGAGCAGGAGGAAAATGTTCTGAGTCAGGAAAAGAATTTCTGTGAGGAGGTGGGAGACAGTGAGGAGGGCAGGGAGGGGAGACAAAGCATTTTGGGAAATTTTAACACTCCAGAGGCAGAGTGGGGGTATCTGACAGTCATGGGATCATTGAGGTGGCCAAACTGAGCTTAAAGCCCATCCAGTGCCAGCCCTGCCATGGCAGGGATACCTCCCACTGTCCCAGGGTGCCCCAATGTCCAGCCTGGCCTTGGGCACTGCCAGGGATCCAGGGGCAGCCACAGCTGCTCTGGCAATCCCAGCCCAGCCAGGAATTCCCAATTCCCAATCTCCCATCCAACCCTGCCCTCTCAGTTTGAGGCCATTTCCCCTTGTCCTGCTCCTCCCTCTCCATCTTTCTGTGGGTTCTCCCCAAGTACTGCAAGGCCACAGTGAGGCCACCCCAGAGCTTCTCTTCCCCAGGCTGAACAATCCCAAAATTCTCAGCCTTTCCTCCCAGCAGAGCTGCTCCAGATCATCCTGGTGCCTCCTCTGGACTGAGGAGCTCCAGATCCTCCCTGGACCTCCAAGCTGGGGGCAGCTCCAAGCTTCTGTATCACATTTTGGTGGAGGAAGGGACTAAACCTCTCCCATGTTTTCTGCTGTTCAAACAGGACAGTTCCCAACAGAAGCAGCTTCCTTTACCTGAGAACATCATTGGTGGTGACCTCAGGGATGAACCTCTGCAGCTGCCTGACCTGGGCACTGAGGGAGAAGGCTCTGTACAGCTCCCCCAGGCCGTAGGACACATTCCTCAGCACCAGCTTCCACAGCCCACTGTGGACAAAAGGGAGAAACAGCTGCACTGAGGGAAAACCTGCCTCAAATGCACCAGCTGCAGCTGCAGGAGGCAGCAAATGCAACTGCAGGGCACAATTCCCATTGCCAAAATCAGGAACCACATCATGCTTTGTGTTTGAGAAATGAATGTTTGTCCTTCTCTGCTCCACCAAACCTTGCTCACAGAGCTGTGGCATTGAATTAATTCTGAATTCCAGTCCTGGAGGTGTTCCAGGACCTGATGGGCTTGGAGCAACCTGGGCAGGGATACCTCCCACTGTCCCAGGGTGCCCCAATGTCCAGCCTGGCCTTGGGCACTGCCAGGGATCCAGGGGCAGTCACAGCTGCTCTGGCAATTCCAGCCCAGCCAGGAATTCCCAATTCCCAATCTCCCATCCATCCCTGCCCTCTGGCACTGGGAGCCATTCCCTGGCTCCTGTCCCTCCATCCCTTGTCCCCAGTCCCTCTCCAGCTCTCCTGGAGCCCCTTTAGGTACCCTCAGCTCTCCCTGGAGCCTTCTCCTCTCCAGAGGAACATTCCCAGCTCTCTCTCCCAGCCCTTCTCTCCTCCCAGCCCCCTCTGCAGGTATTTAATGATGCTAAATTGATTAAGTTCTCACAGTGCAAACCAAGCCTGGAATGGCTGCAGCAGCACCTTCCAGGGAGCAGCCACATGCCCACACTGGCTGAGACATGTCCTGGCACAAAATCCAAACATGAGACCACACAAAGCCAAATGCCTTGGGGAAGTCCACCCTCATCAGCACAAACACCCCCAAAAAGGTGGGAAGAGCAGGATTTGGTCAGGAAGAGGCTCCCATGGCTCACACCTCACCAAGAGCAGACACCAACACAAACACAAGGCATCATTACCTGTAGGTGACAGCATCTAAGAAGTCTCCAGGGCTGAAGTCCAGCAGTTTGTAGCCCTCTCTCTTAAAGGCCAGCACTGCATTAGGGCCAAGCCAGACACTGCCATCCATCCTGGGAGTGAAATGGAACCCCAGGAATGGGAAACGAGGGTTGGGGACCTGCAATGGGACAGCAGTGAGCAGAGATCCTACAAACAGCAAATTCATCATTTTATTTCCCCCCACAGCAACAAAACTCTTGAGTCACAGAACCTCAGAAATGGCTCTGAGCTGGTTTTGTTGCTGGTTAATTGTGCAGTTGTGGCATGGCATAAATTAAGCTCAATTTTAGGGAAAAGGAAAACAAATAACAGGGGAAAAAAAAGCCCACATGATTTCTCAGGATATAAATCAACAACACCCTGATGTTGTTGATTTTGTATTTTTTATTCCTGATGTGATTCACCAGCAGCACTAAAAAATACAAAATATTAGAAACCCTTACTGTGTGTACAAAGCAGCCTGAACTTAGCAGGTTAATGCTAATAATAATGCTAATAGTGCTAATAATATTTTTTTTTGTTCCCCTTCCTCCCTCCCATCCCAAGACAGGACCCTGAATCATTCCCAGGTGAGATCAGACAAACGGCAACGTCCAGAATTCCAATTTTCCCAAAGATCCAGTGTTCAGCATGCAAAGCCAATCTCATTTTCAGAAAATCAGTATTTAAATGGACAGAATTGGCTAAAATGCTGCGCTAGCAATTCTCTCCACTTGCTCTGTGATTAATTTTCTGTCTGGGATTGCTGCTCTTCATCCCATTATTTGTCTATTTTAGGTGTAGAAAGGTTGTTTTCTTTTCTCCCACATCTATTTTTAATGACAAAATCAGCTAATTCAAAAATAAGGTTGAGAGGAGAATGCCTAAATTTGAGTGCTGGGTATTAGCACAAAAGATTAAACCCTTTATCAATAATTTATCACAGAATTTATCACTGGGGTTGGAAAAACCTCCAGTGCCATCTGTGAATTTCCTGAGGTTACCTTCAACACCTTTGTCCAGATTATCAATAAAGTGATTGAACAGGACTGTAATAATTATTAAATAATAAATAATAATTTACTGTCACCTCTCCCTCACTACAGATTCATTTCAGGACATATAGAAATAATTTAGAGTTTTCTGGTTATGTGGCAATGTGATATTCCATCTTTTCTCTATTAAGTAAAAAAACCCCAAAAGTAAACCCATAAACAAAACAACTGGCAACTTGCTATGTGGTACTTCCACGTTTTCTTCAATTAACCAAAAAAATTAACAAAAAATGAACAAAACCCAACTGTCCTGTCCCAAACCAGCCCAATCTCCACCCACGTGTGTGCATCACTGCCTGATAGAAACAATCACAGAATTTTTCCTTTTTTCTGCATTTTGAGCAGCTCTCAGGCACACAAAGCAGGAGGAACTCACTGGATAAATATTTCCTTTGACCAAATAGGACTTTTCTGGTTTTAGGAGCAGATAGTCCCCCCGGAAAGGGACAATCCTGGGCTGGGGGCTGCAGCCGCTGAGCCGGGCCAGGCGGTCGGAGTGGAGCCCTGCACAGGTCAGGATGTGCCCACAGGACACCTCCTGCCCCTGGGGGACAAAAAGCACCCAGAAAATTACAATAATCAATAAAATCAATAAAGGAAATTAAATAAATAACATTTATTTAACTTATAGAAAAAAATCCATCAAAATTCTATTTATCGGCTAAAAAGACACCCAGGAAAACCCCATGGGCATTTATTTAAATAAATAAAATTTATTTTAAAAATAAAAATTTAAATAAATTTAATATTTATTTAAATATTTAAATATTATATTAAATAATTAAATATATTAAGTAAATATATTAAATAAATAAATATATTAATATACTTAAATATTAAATAAATTTAATATTAAATAAATAAAATTTATTTAATAAATAAATAAATTTAGGGACAGGACACCTCCTGCCCCTGGGGGACAAAAAACACCAAGAAAATTAGATAAATAAAATAAATAAATAAATAAAATTGAATAAGTAACATTTATTTACTTTACAATAAAAAACCACATCAAAATTCTATTTATCGGCTAAGAAAAACACCCAAAGAAACCCCATGGGCATTTATTTAAATAAATAAAATTTATTTTAAAAATAAAATTTTAAATAAATTTAATATTTATTTAAATATTTAGATATTTAATTATTTAAATATTAAATAAAAATATATATTAAATAAATAAATATATTAATATACTTAAATATTAAATACATTAAATTTATTTAATAAATAAATAAATTTAGGGACAGGACACCTCCTGCCCCTGGGGAACAAAAAACACCAATAAAATAAAATAAAATAAAATAAATAAAATAAATAAATAAATAAAATTGAATAAGTAACATTTATTTAATTTATTAAAAAATATTCAAAATTCTAATTATTGCCTAAGTAAAACACCCAGGAAAACACCACAGGCATTTATTTAAATAAATAAAATTTAAATAAATAAAATAAATTTAGGGACAGGTCACCTCCTGCCCCTGGGGGACAAAAACACCAAGAAAATTAAATTAATCAATAAAATAAATAAATACAATTAAATCAATAACATTTATTTAACTTATAGAAAAAAAATACATCAAAATTCTATTTCCCAGCTAATAAAACACCCAGGAAAACATCACAGGCATTTATTTAAATAAATAAAATGTATTTCACTTATTAAAAAAATATTTAACTTATTTAAAAAAAAAACCCACAGGTATTTATCTAAATAAATAAAATTTATTTAATTAAATAAAAATATTTATTTAACTTATTGAAAAAAAAATCAAAATTCTCTTCTATTTATCTGCTAAAACAAACACCAAGAACAACCCACAGGCATTTACTTAAATAAATAAAATTTATTTAACTTATTTTTTAAAAAATTAACATATTTAAATAAGTTAAATAAGGATGTTCAATGATTTGACCCCATAGGGTGGGAACAGCTATAAACGTGTGGAGAGTTGCTAAATATTAAACACCTTACCATCTAAATAAAGAAATAAATAAAAATCAAAAATTATAATCTATTTATTTAGCTTAGTATCTGCTTTTAAATATGATTTTTTTTTCAACTGAAAAATATTTGCATTAAAAAAACAGTATTTAATGGAAAAAAAACCCCAGTATTTGGGGGAAAAAAATTTAACAAATTTTGGAAGCTGCTTTTTAATGAAAGAGCAAAAAATATGAGAAAAAAGCAGCAGAACTAAATTTAAAAATGACCAGAGGCGTTGTGAAGTTGTTTTTATTGCAGACATTCCCTCCTGAAGGTGAAGGGGGACAAGCACAGTCCTGACTGCAGGAACAGCAGCTGCTCCACTGCTCTGATAATAAAATGATAATAAAATGATAATAAAATTATGCCAAAAGCCTCCTTATCACTTGATGGATGCCAGAGCCCAAAAGCAAACATGAAAATTGGTGTTTGTCACCAGATGAAGGAGTCATAAAAGAGTTCTTGGAAGTATCAGCATCAGATTGTGCAAATAAAGCAGATAAGGGATGTTGAATGTCAGTTATAGTTTAATATTTTACATCATCATTATTATTATTATTATTTATTTGTTTGAACATCCTCATTAAGAACTGATTGCAGTTGTTTTATCAAATTGGTCATGTTGCTGCACAGCAGATTTTTAATTCTTTTTTTTTTTGGAAATTTTTAATTCACAAGAAAAGGAGAAGCAGCTTCCTGAAGGAATGAGAACTTCTTTTCCAGCCTTACCTTTTTGCTCCTAACAATGATTGGATATTTCAGCCCTGAAATGGAATAGACAAGAGAAGGAATTACTGGAACAGGCACAGAGAACTGACAGAACAGGAAGGAATTTTCATCTGGAATATCTCCAAGCTATGTAAGAACTACTCTGGTCATAATTAAATTGTTGGACATGACTGGATTTATTAATTAATATTGTTTTATTCTTCCCTCTGTGTGCCAGCACAGATTTCAGGATAAGGAAAATCACTATCACAAGAATGAACATGCAAGATTCAGATAAATCTGATTTTAAGAGAGAACAACTTTATTTCTCCATTTTACTCTCACTTGTTTCAGCTGAAGGGTCACCTGCCTGCAAAAAACCCCAAGTGAGTTTGCTGAATGCTCTCACTAAGATAATTTTGCATTTTTTCTCATCCCTAGGAGACAGAAAAATTCAGAAATGTTTAAATTTGAACAAAATCTTTGTAGTAAATGGAGGGGGAAAAAAAATAAAAATTGCAGCCTTACCATCTTCACTTTGTGCAGGACTTTCTTTGGCCATCTCCATGTCTGTGACTTCAAAATCAGTGAGGATTGTCCCCCCTGCTTCCTGGAAGTCTCTGGCATAGGACTGGGCCACTTGTTTGTAATCCACAATGCCAGTGTAGGGAGAGTCCAGGGCCATCAGTCCCTGCAGGGTTTGAGACACAGAGGAAGAGGAAAATTGGAATATTTCATTTGGAATATTGCACTGCCATGAGAAGGGAGTGCTGCTGTTCCCCCATGAGCTCAGCTGGATCTGGAACACTCCAAGGATGTTTTAGGGAAAATGAAAATATTATTTTCCAGAAATTTTCTGTCTGTATCTACAACCACTCCTGAGTGTCACAGCTGCCAGCTGAAACAGCACAGGGAATTCACATCCAGCTTCTCCTTTCAAACAAAGGCAGAATAATCAATAACAAAGCTGTGTTCCACAAACTCCACACATTCCTCCTGCTGGGAAAATAAACAGGCTGAGAAGTGCTCCAGAACTTATTAAAAAAAAAATTACTAAGCTCCATAACAACCTCACTGAGATGGGCATGATCCAAATCCACTTTTATGGATGGGAAGGAATTTCCAGGCTCTTGTGAACTTGGAGCTCAGGGTCAGAAATGAATTTGTGTTAAATTAAAAGATGTTTTCACCTGAGAAACAGCTCCTACAAGGTAAAGAGAAGGATGGCAAGCCCTTACCCTGCAGAAGGGCTCCTTCTCCTGGATTTCCTTGGCTCCAATGAGTTTCAGCCCTGGGACCTTGTTCTGCAGCCCCCTCTCGTACAGAGCTTTTAGCCTTGGGATCTCATCCTGTTCCACAGCCACAATCAGCTGTGGGAAAGGAACAAAGGCACAGCAGTGAGCAGAACAGAGCAGGGCAGGTCTGGCACCAAGCACAAGCAGCAGGGAGTGAGTGAACAGTGAATCCAGGGGGTGAAGAATGGTTGCTGCACAGAATTGCACAGAATTCTGTGGCTGAGGAAGCACTAATAAATATAGCACAGAGAATTAAAAAAGAAATGCTAAACTGTAGTTTGAATTACAATCAATTGACAATATTTGCCAGAAGCAGACTGAGACTACAAGTCTGCATGTGAGGGAAGAGAATTTGAAGAACCACTGGGATGTTTTCAGAATCAAAATTGAACTGAACCCAAGACGTACAAACCTCCAAGAGCCTCGATAAGAGAGTGGGGACATGTTCTGAGTGGAATTGTACCAGTTTCATTTAACCAAGGAGTCTGTCCACAGCTATCTGAGGAGATAAATGCAGACAGAACCCCCTGTGCCAGCTTTGCACAGCCCCTGATCCTGCCAGGCCAGCTCAGCTCTGGCACCTCCCAGGTGTGAAGCTCTCCCAGCCTGGGGCTGCTCCAGGGGAAGCTGGGGGAGTTCCACCATGATGTTCCCTGGGATGAGCTGCCAGGGAATGTCATGGAATCATGGAATTGTTCAGGTTGGAAAAGCTGAGAGTCCAACTGAGCCCCCAGCACTGCCAGGGCCACCCCTGCCCCATGTCCCCAAGTGCCACATCCACAGGGACTTTAAATCCCTCCAGGGATGGTGAGTCCAGCATTGCCAGGGCTGGACAAACCTTTCCAGGAAGGAATTTCCCCAATAAACACGAAACCTAAAGCTCCATGGTGCAACCTGAGGCCGTTCCCTCTGCTCCTGTCCCTGTTCCCTGGAGCAGAGCCCGACCCCCCCGGCTGTGCCCTCCTGGCAGGAGCTGTGCAGAGCCACAAGGGCCCCTGAACCTCCTTTGCTCCAGGCTGAGCCCCTGCCCAGCTCCTCAGGGATTCTGCAGCCCCTGCCCAGCTCCCTCAGTCTCTCCTGGAGCTCCAGACTCTTCCCAGCTCCATTCCCTTCCCTGGACATGCTCTAGCCCCTCCTGTGGCTTTGCTGTCCCCAACACTGGAGGTGGCCCAGCAGTGCCAGCACAGAGGACAGGCCCTGCCCTGCTCCTGCTGTTGGTACAAAATACACAAATTCAGCTGAAGACAGCTCTGAGCAGGCTGTCCCCTCAGGGGTGCTGCTGCACAGAGCCACAGTGCCACCCTGTGCCCAGCCTGGCAGCACAGGGAGCAAGGACAGCTCCAAGAAAAACCCTGGAATTCAAATTTATCCCTCAGGGCCTTGGGGTCAGGATAGAGAATCCTGTGGAAGCAGCAGCTCAATGCCCAGTGAGAGGTGGAAAACCTGAATTGTGTGCAAGAACAACTGGGAAATGGACACAGAACTCTGTTTCACTGAGCCTGACCACACCTGGCATGCTCTGCCCAGCCCTGCTCCTCACCTTGCACCAAAGACACTGAATTAAATAAAAATGGTTCAGAGCATGAAGACAGGGTGTGGAGATCATGAAAAACCTTCCCTCAAACTGAAAGGGATGATTTGGGGGCAGGAGGGGATTATGGACATTACACACATTTATGTACAAAATTATCTGCAGCTTGGAGAATGAGGAAAAAAACCACAAGTAGGCCTGGTAGCACACACCACACAGCCTCAGTTTGCAGGGTGAAGCAGGGAATTCCAGAATTCCTGTACCTTCCCACACTGCTTGTAGGGAATGCCCTTCTGGTCACAGTATCTGTAGCACAGGGCTGCCCCCTGCACGCACAGCTTGGCCTTCAGGGAGCCAGGGGTGTAGTAAATCCCACTGTGGATCACACCACTGTTGTGGCCACTCTGGTGATGGGCTGAGGAGGAAGAAAAACACATTGTTAGAACTCAGTTGTTCCCACTTAACCACTTCTGCTGTCAGAAACAGGAGTTAACTGAGGTTCTGCCTTAAATCAGCTTTATAAGACATGATGAGGTGAGAGAACAGCACAATTAATTCCTCCCCTGGCTTCAAAAGGTCACAGAAACACTGACACAGCCAGCCCTGGTTAATGATAATCCATCACAGCCTGCACTGTGTTGGACCAACAGGGGAAAAAAACCCTAAAACAACAAATTTTCCCTTCAAGAACAAAGCAATCAATCAAAACAGGCTGGAATTCAATTTTAAAATCCAATTTTTACAATGAAATGAATCTCCTAGAGCCTCATCCAACATAGTATCTGTCCAATCCACAATTCCTTTGGACGTGCTGCAGGACTGGGAGGACTTTTGGAGTATTTGTGAACTGGATTAGGTTGCTATTTCCTCTTTGCAAACAGATAAAATAGAGCTGAAAAATACCACAAATACTTTTACTGAAGTAATTTGGTCAGGTTCCTCCCCCTCTTTAAGGTGTGGATGCCCAAAGGTCACTCCTGCTTGGCACTCCCACAGCTGTGTGTCTTGGGGATAAAAAGTCATTTTGTATCATTGATGGAACACCTCAGGAGCAATTTATAACCAGGCTGGTGGATTTTGGGCTCACAGGTCCTATTTGGAGTTAATCACTGATGTCTACACCTTGGGATTCTGCCAGCTCCATGCAGGACCTGCCTGTGCCCTCCCACAAGCTGCACAATTCCTTATCCTGGTTATTCCCCTCCTTGTCCTCTCTCCTGCCATTCCTGAGCTGCTGCAGCCCCAGCAGTCCCACTGCAGCTTGCACAGGAGATTTTAACTCAAAATTCCCAATCTGCAGCCCCAGCAGTCACAGGGCAGCTTGCACAGGAGATTTGAACCCCAAACTCCCAATGTGCAGCCCCAGCAGTCCCACTGCAGCTTCCACAGGAGATCTGAACCACAAATTCCCAATCTGCAGCCCCAGCAGTCACAGGGCAGCTTGTACAGGAGTTTTTAACTTAAAATTCCCAATTTGCAGCCCCAGCAGCCACAGTGCAGCTTGCACAGGAGATTTAACTCAAAATTCCCAATGTGCAGCCCCAGCAGTCTCACTGCAGCTTGCACAGAAATTTTGAACTCAAAATTCCCAATCTGCAGCCCCAGCAGTCACAGGGCAGCTTGCACAGGAGATTTTAACTCAAAATTCCCAATCTGCAGCCCCAGCGGAGAAGCACAGACTGATGAAACTCTGCTGAGGGACACATCCTTGGGAGAAGGGTGAAAGAAATCCCTGTTAGGGGAGAGCCTTGGCACTGACATGCAGTCTCAAGCTGCACCAAGGGAAATACAGGTTGGATATCAGG
>JAHXMQ010012340.1:26526305-26542931 GCA_020466415.1 Ammodramus savannarum pratensis | reverse complement strand
CCTCCCTCCCTCCCTCCCTCCCTCCCTCCTTCCCTCCCAGGGCTGTGTGTGCCGGGGTGCTCACCCAGGGTTCTGCGGATCAGGTACAGCTGATCCACATCGGACTTGCCGGGCCACAGGGGCAGCCCCGCGAGCAGCTCTGCGAACACGCAGCCGATGGCCCACACGTCCACGGGGGGCCCGTACTGGGTGTCCCCCACCAGCAGCTCCGGGCTGCGGTACCACCGCGTGGCCACGTAGTCCGTATAGGAATCGCTGGGACCTGCTGCCAGGGGCGGGGCAGAGAGACACGGACACAAACGCGGGGTCAGAGCCATGCACAGGAGCCAGCATCATCACCTGGGACATTCTGGGGCACCTCCTGGGCAGGCCAGAGCTGCAGGAGCAGCGTGAGTCACTGGCCACCAGCAGAACACAACTTTGGAAATGTCGGTGTGAAAAATGCAGATTTTATGATTGGCTTTTGGCAAATATTCAAATGAATATTGTATGTGTGGTGTTAGAAAGTGATGCTCTGTTAATTGTCTTCAGTAGTGTGTTAAATATAGTTTTAGGTTATAACAAAATGTTAAAATAGAAACGATGCTATGTAGGATACTTTTTTTTAAAGAAAGGACTCGCAGTGAGCTAGCAGCCACAGGACACCTGATTCTTTCAGAGTTCTCCTCATTATCAGGAGAAATGAACTTCTTCCTGCCTCAAAGGCGCTGTCAGGATTCAGAGGAAGAAGCTGACACTGCCCAGCCAGAATCCTGTATTTGAATGGAATTTATGCATCATGGATGAGGTGTATGAATATGCAACAGGCTGTTGTTTTTAAGGGTTCATCCTCTGTTAACGTGGGGCCTTTTTCAGGCTCATGCTGCCCAGAAAAGGTATCCAGACTGTCTATAACTCTTTGTATTTGTTGTCTCATTTTGTCCTAATTCAAATTGTCCAAATTATTATTACCCTAATTGTATTACAATTTTTATAACCATTTTATTACTATTAAACTTTTAAAGTTTTAAAAACAAGTGATTGGTGTTTTTCACACTCGGGATCTGGTAAAAATCAAGCCCGTGTTTTCCTCCAGATGAAAACCTGCCCAGCTCCACAGCAGGGCCCTGCACAGCCAGTGGGCAGTTCTCAGAACCCATGTGATTTGTCTGAAGAGCTAAAAAAACCCAGATCAGGGGGTTTATTTACACGGGAAAATGTGAAGCCATTGTTTACAGAGGCAGCCGGAGGGGCTTTTCCTGCCAGGGTGTCCAGCTGTGTCTGCAGCCCTGCACAAAAACTTCCATCCATCCATCCCTCCCCGTGCCAGCACCCCCAGGGGCCAGCAGGGAGCTCCGTTTGTTTGTTTACAGATGTCACCGCCTTTGTTTAACGCTGTCACCGCCTTTGTTTAACGCTGTCACCACCTTTGTTTACAGATGTCACCACAGATGTCACCACCGAGTCCCGGCTCCCTCCCAGCACGGCTCAGGAATCTCCACCCAGCCCTCAGCAGAGCTTCCCTGGGAAAGCACACAGCTACCACACAGCAGGATTTGCAGGGTGCCAGCCACAGACAGGAGAGGCTGGGATGGCTCATCCCACACTCCCAGCACATAAAGATAAATAGATAAATTCAGCAGGTGGATAGATATCAGGTAGATAAATTCAGATAGATAAATAGATATCAGGTAGATAAATTCAGCACTCACTCAGTATTCGAGCAAATCCAAAGTCACAGAGTTTGATGACAGAGTGCTTCGTTATCAGGATGTTCTCTGGCTTCACATCCCTGTGGATGCACTGGAAGAAGAAAAAGCAGCAAGGTTAGAATATTTAACCCTCAGATACATTCACACACACCCCCCTTGCACACTGTGGCAGGCAGTTCTTCCGGCTGAAGGGGTTCTGAGCAGCAGGACAGTGACCTGGCCACAGCCCAGCCTTGGGCAGGGCCCAGCTCTGCATCCCCTGGGGAGCTCCTGCCCAATGATTCTCCTGACAGAGCTCAGCACAGGTGGGACACCCCAGAGAGGGTGACTCCACTGACATTTATGGGACTGGGGTGTCACATCCAAGGAGAGGATGAGGGAGCTGGGAGCACCAAGAAAGAGCTCCAGGTGGAACTCTGGATGTGCATGGAATAGCTGATGGGAAGGAGGAAAGGAGACTGAGCCAGGCTGCTCGTGGTGGTGCACTGAAAGGACACAGACCATGGGCACAGGCTGAGCACTCAGGAAATCCCATTTAAACCTAACCAGTTTATTTTATCTTTTCTACTGGCACCCAAACAGATTGTCCAGAGCCTGTGGAGCCTCCAGCCTTTGAGATACTGAAATCCTGACTGGAAAAGTTTCTGAACAGCCTGTTCTAGCAGAGCCAGCTTGATTGGAAGGGCTGGATGAGAAGATCTCCAGAGGCTCCTTCCAACATCAGCAATTCTGTGATTCTTTGGAGGTGACTTTGTCCTTCAAAAAACAACCAAATTTGGGCTTGGCAAAGAATTTCTGCTGATCAAATGAACAAAACCTTGATTTCTTTTGTTCAACTCAACTCACTGGGGTCTCACTCACTTTGTCCCTCTCCCATCACTACCTCAGAGCAAACCCCTTGGACTTTCCTTGCCAAGCTGTGGTAAATGATTGTGTCTCCTCCTGAGGACTGAAATGCTGCTTATTAACCACTGTCATGGAGCTCCAAAAAGGGCAGCTGCACAAAACCTCACTACCTGTGATCTCCAGCATCTCATTGTTCCCTCTGCTCTCAAACTCCAGTAAATCTTGCAGACTGACCAGAGGAACAGAAAAAAGACACAAACCAACAAATCTTGGAAGCAAGAGAGACCTGTGGCCAAGTTCCTGTGGCTCAGCTGGATGTGATTCTCTCAGCAAACACAAAACACCCATCCATCCATCCATCCATCCATCCATCCATCCATCCATCCATCCATCATCCATCCATCCATCATCTATCCATCCATCCATCCATCCATCCATCATCCATCCATCCATCATCCATCCATCCATCCATCATCCATCCATCATCCATCATCTATCCATCCATCATCTATCCATCCATCCATCCATCCATCCATCTATCCATCCATCCATCCATCCATCCATCCGTCATCCATCCATCCATCCATCCATCATCCATCCATCCATCCATCCATCCATCCATCCATTCCAGAGTCAGCTCCTGCTCACTCCTAAATCTCAAATGTTGGCAGATGAACAAAAATAAAGACAATCAGAGCTAAGTTTGGCTAAAGAGCTTCTCCAAAAGGCTCCTTCTCCCTCCCTGCTTCTTAAAATGTTCCCACTGATGTATCTGACATGCAGACAGAGAGCAGAGGAGGGAGTAAAAAGGATTTACTGTTGTCTGAGTTTTGAACTCTTTTCACTGGTGCCATGATTTAACCACATGCCAGTGAAATGAGGCACTTTCTGTGACATCAGCAGCAGTTTGCTCAGGTTCCAGCTGATGAGCAGGGAGGGCAGGTTCCTGAGGGGCAGCAGCAGTGCAGGGCCCAGGGAATCACACAAGGATCATTCCCATTCCCCCTGGAGGCTTGTCTAAGCTCATTGGAGCAAATTATTCCCTGACAGCCAAGCCAAGGGGCTGTGTGACAGTGAAGGCAGCTGGTGTGGGTGTACACCAACATTTCAGGTGTGTTTCCTGTTCAAAACAGGAGGTTCCACCTGACTCCATCCCATGGAAGCTCTGGAATCAGGAAAAGGCCACCAGAACCCCCCTCTCTCCCCCAAGGCCCCGTTCCAGCAATCTCTGGTGCAGCTCAGGGGACTCACATTGTGTTTGTGGCAGAAGTTCACAGCCTGCAGGGTCTGCCAGGTTATGCTCTTCACCAGGTACTCTGGCACCCTGTTGGGAAAAACACAATTTTATTTTGGCCATCAATAATGAACTCACTATTTCAGGGGAAATGATGCTGACATTGTGCAGGGATCTCTGGGCAAAACCATCAGGGAAGTCAGGAACCCTTCCAAAGGCAGCCAGTGCAAGAAGAGAAGAGGATTTGTGTCTGGTGCAGTGTCACAGCCAGCCTGGGCTGCCCCTGTGACCACACAGCAAAGTGTGTGAGTCCATCTAGAGCCTGCCCTGCAATTCCTGCCAATCCTGAAATGCCACAGGAGTTTCTGCCTCAGCACATCCCAGGGCAGGAGCTGCTGGAGTTTCCATGGTACAGACACATGGAATGCTGCCATGGCACTCACTGTCCACATGGAGAGGTGAAAAATGGGCCAGGGAAGGGTGCTCAGAGCAGAGCACAAAGCTCTGCTTTGGTTTGGATCCCTCTCCTTCCCTCCCACAGCCAGCAAACCCTTCCCAGCCTCCTCTCCTTTCTTTCAGTTACTGGGCAACAGTTCTTGAACTTCCTTGGCTGTCTGTAATGATCTTCAGCAAGCCCAGGAAAGGCAGGAGTGACAATCTTGGCATTTCCCAACTCAAACACAATTTTATTTCACATGTTTAGTGCTGAAAAGCTTCTGATTCATAATAAATAAAAACACTACCCAAAATAAACCAAAGCAATGCAAGCCTGAGTTTTCCTTTCACACTTGGCTGTCAGTGGGTCAGTGACACTCTGCTGATGTTGTGTGTAGAGATTATTTCCAGAAACATCCCAGAATGATGGGAGTGCTGCTGTGACAGCTCAAAAGGGGATGGAGTTGGTCAAATGAGCTGGAATCAGCCTGTGCCCACCCATCTTAACCCGACCACAAAAGATTTGACCATCTGCCCTAGCAAAGCTGAAAAGCAAAGCATGCAGCCAGCTGTGACAGGTTCCTTCACACTGGAGCTGTTCTGATCAACAGGCAGCAAATGGGAAACATTTCCTTCAGGAGAGTTTTCCACCCTCTGTTCACATTGCAGGGAGCAGGTTCAGAGTGGGGTGGCAGCTGCTGGGCAGCTCACAGAGCTCTCACTTTGTCACATGCTGTCAGCAGGCTCCTTTCTCCGGGAGAAAGGGAGTAAATGACAAAACTCTTGTTTACTCAACCCCCCGTGCTGCAGCAAATTCACAGCCGCAGGGCTGTGAAACGATTTATGGATCTCTGCTTTAGCATTTCCCCAGCACCAAGGCACCTGGATAATCAGGGACAGAGGGAGTGGCACTACAAGGTGTGACAGAACAAAGCCTGTGTGGAGCTCACACTTGGTGCAAACACCTGCTTGAAAAGGGGTTCTGCAGAGAGCAAAAAAACCCCTAAAAACTGCAAGTTTTGCCGAGAGGTGCAGGCTCAGCTTCTAGGAATTACTCCTCACTCTGAAGGGCTCAAAGTGCCCAAAAGTGTCCATGTGGCACTTGGGGACAGTGGTTTAATGGCGAACACGGCAGTGCTGCACTAACAGTTGGACTCGATGCTCTCAGAAGGCTTTTCCAACCCAAATGGTTCTGCAAGTCCCTGATTCCGTGTTTGGGTGCCCAGGGCCCGCAGCGATGGCAGCAGTGGCAGGAGCAGGACACAATGTGTTCCCAACCCCGGTTTGCTGCTCCCCTGGCAGCCGGAGCCCTCCGAAGGAGCAGGACACAATGACACAATGACACAATCTGTCCCCAGCCCCGGTTCGCTGTGATGTTGGCTCTTAGAGATTGGTTTAGAGTAGAAGCTCACTGTCTAACGTAGGTGATAGGTGTTGGAAAGTAATTGTAAACATGTTATACTACAAACTAGTTTGTAGTATAAAGAGATAACACTGCCCCGGGGGAGCAGGGTGCCTGGAATTGTCCTGCTGGCTGGACCTTGGCAGGGCAGGAGAAAACTGATTTATAGATAAGATACAATTAACAACTCTGAGACTGAGAAATGAAGAAACTCCGACTCATTCTTTGAACGTGCGGGCTGAAACAGAGACTGTTCACGTGTCTCCGGGCTGCAATGAACTGCACCCTCACGAGAAGGAAGCTGTCCTGTAATGAATGCAATGGCTCTGCCAGCCCCGGGGCAGCCCCTGAGCCCTCACTCACCCGCGGGGGTGCCGGTCCAGCTCCTGCAGCACGGTGTGCTCGCAGTACTCCAGCACCAGGTGCAGCCGCCGCTTCCTCCGGAACACCTCGAGCAGCCTCACCAGGTTCGGGTGTTTGAGTTGCTGCAACACACGGGGGCGGGCTGGTCAGGACTGCACCGGGGGAAGGGCTGGGGAACACATCTGTCCTGCAGGGTCACAGTTCCTTATCTGAACCCTTTCTACAAGCACATCTCAGTCTCTGTGTACTTATTTTGGGAGCTGACCTCAATGGGTGGGCAGCAAGCTCTGCCCAGTGCTCCACCCAGCCCTGCCCTCTGGCACTGGGAAGTCCCAATATCCCCCTTGTCCTTGGATATTGGGATGGAATTCCTGGCTGGGAGGGTGGGCAGACCCTGGCACAGGTGCCCAGAGCAGCTGTGGCTGTCCCTGGATCCCTGGCAGTGCCCAAGGCCAGGCTGGATGGGATTGGAGCAGCCTGGGATGGTGGGAGGTGTCCCTGCCCATGGCAGGGGTGGAATGGGATGATTTTTGCAATCCCACCATCCTGGGATTCTATGGTTTCAGGAGTCTGCAAACTCCCACTCCACATCCCTTGGCTCCTGGCCACAAAAATCCCTTGGTCTGCAAGGTGTTTGCTGGGCAGAAAAATGATTTATCAGGCCCCTAATTTTCTACTGATGAAACACAATCTCACTCCATCTCTGACAAACAGGAGTTGCCCAAGCAAGGAAGTGCCTCAACAAACAAACTAACAAATAGTTACTACTTGCAGAGAAAAAGCTGAAAAGAGTCAAGCAGGTCTGCACTTGTTAAAGTCAACAGTGATCAACACAGATCCTGCTGTGCCTGGCTGTGGTGGCTTTGGATCCTTAAGGATGATGCAGCTCCCAGCTGCTTTACAAGGGACTTGTGCCATGATTATTTTCCTTTTCAGACGTTTAATGTCATTTAAACCTTAATGTAAATCTAGCATTATTCACTGAAATAATATAGCTGCATGTCCTGTGTTTACTTTGGATAGGAGAAAAACTTTGGTTGTTTCTTCCAAAATGTAACTGAAAAATAATTATGCTTTTTCCTAGATTATTGCTTTCCTAGGACAGCAGGTGTACACATCATGAGCACCCAGGAAAAAGTGCAAAGGGGACACTTCCCATTTCTCAGAACACAAAGCTGAGGGTACTGTGTGCCATCACCCAGCAGCAAGTTTGTAACAAAGAAAAGGAAAAATTTTTTTTCACACAACACATTCCTAAAGCCTCAGGACACTATGGAGACCAAATGAACACACGAGCTCCAAAGAGATGGGACAGAGTCCCAAAAGTCTGCAGATGGATGAAGCAACAGGCACAGCCTTTGCTGCAGAATCCTTGCCCAGAAACTGGGAGTGTGCCCTGGCTATTCATGGTTGCCCTCACACCTCGTCCCCTCACGACGCCCCGTCCCCTCAAGACGCTCTGTCCCCTCCTGGCTATCCTCACACCTTGTAGCCTCACGATGTCCCTCCATGGATATCCTCACACCCTGACCCCTCAGACCGTCCCCGGCAGGGCCCTCAGGGCTGGCCGCTCCCCGCCGGGGCTCGCCATGGCGGGCACAGCCCAGCGGGGTCCGTCCCGCCGCGGCCGCCCACCTTGAGCATGCGGATCTCCCTCAGGGCGATCTTCCGGATCACCGGGTCCTCCTCGGACTCCAGGAACTTCTTGATGGCCACAATCTGTCCCGTGTCCTTGTTGCGGCACTTGAACACGACGCCGTAGGAGCCCTCGCCGACCTTGCCCAGCTTCTCGTAGCGCTCCATGGCCGGGCGGCCCCGCCGCGCTCCGCCGCCACCTCAGAGCGGAGCTGGAGCCGGGGCGGGCCCCGGGCAGAGGAGCCTCCCCGGCGGGCACGGCCCCAGGAACCGCCCCGGGGACTCCGCCACGGCCGGGGCGGTCCCGGAGGGAAGGGAGGGAGAGCGGGGATCCCATGGCCGCTGCTGGGGACACACGCTGGCTGCGCGCCTCACGATCCCGCCGGGCTTCTTGCCCTGTGCTCATGGCGTTACAGAGCCACTCATGGACTGGGTGGGAAGGGACCTTAAAGACCTCCCAGCTCCAACCATCCTGTTATGATCATGTTGTCTTTGCCCCTCTCTGCCTTCCCAGAGCATCGCTAGGTTTAACTCCGTTTTCCTGTAGGGTTGGATAAAGGAACATCCTCCCACAGGGTCTGCCAGCCTCGGGCAGCGCCCGCACTTCCCTCTGGCTCCTGGAGGTTCCCCTGGAACATCTTCCCACTGCACGGTGCCATTATCTCAGCTCTCTGCCACTGAACGGGCTCCTGCCAGCAGCCAGAGCCTTCCTTCGGACGAGCTTTCCATCCCTGACCATCCCGTTCTCTCTCCTGGTGCACGCAGCTGGGTCCCTGGATCCTCATCCCTCTCCTCATCCCCTGACCAAGGCGGCCTTTTGTGGTGGTAATTGCTTTCAATATTAGATCTGAATATGAGTGTGGGCACCCCACTCCATCTCATGCCTCCTCCCTCCCTCCCCAACCCTTTCCTGAGGCGCTTCCCCACTCAGAACAAAGATCCACTAATTATTTTTCTTCCCAAGCCACATTCACCAGGGATGTGCAGTCCTCACATTCCAGCTGCCAAGACTGACCCCCTCCCAGAGTTAACCATCTCCTGCAGAGGAGGAATATTCATTTATATTTATATATTTTGTGGGGAAATATATAAACATAAATATTTATAATTAATAGAAATTATTTATAATTTATATTACTTATAAGTATTTATTTATAAATATAACTCCCAGTAACTGGCACTTGTGTTGTCCAAAACCACTTTCATTGCATTATTTTTCAGCCTCCTTTTCTCTGTCTCAGCAGATCCCCGAAGGTCTGGGATACAGGCACAGCACCTGAAGCACCTGCAGCAAACAGCCCAAGTGTGTTTACACAAGGTGTAAACTGCTCTAGATCCTGAGCTGTGTGTTTTCTACTCTGAGCAGCCTTTTGGAGCCCACCAGCCCCTGCTCTCTCCCCAGGTACAAGGCAGGAGCCTCTGCTTTTCCAGCCAAACAGCTCCTGAGTGGTTCCTCGGTGCTCCCAGGTGACTGGGCTGGGACAATGTGTCCCTGTGGGAATAATGTGTCCCTGTGGGAATTATTTGTCCCTGCTCTGTGATTTCTCCCTCCTGTGCTGTCCCCTGCAGTCTGCAGGATAGGGAACAGTGGCACCAGGCCCTTCCCACAGCAGCCACAAACCTGGGGCTGGCTGGATCCTCCCCAAAACCCTCTGCCCAAGGCATTGTTCCCACAGAGTCACCAGGGCACAGATCAAATAAAGCAGTTTATTTGGCATAGACTGAACTGCAACAGAAATTCCCGTGGAACAAAGCCTGGCTACACAAACTGAACGAGTGCAGTTATGAGTCTCAGTTACACCTAAGGACTAAACAAGGTAAAAAAAGCACATTTCAGAGTCTCCCAGTCTGGTCCTTTCCATGCAGAGACACCGTGGCTCCCCTGATGCGTTGTACCTTTCTTCTTTACAGAGATGTCAGCACAATTCCAGCTGTATTTTTCACTTGCAAGGAATTTGGTCAGGAAATCCAAAGAGATGAATCCACAGACTGCTCTTCCCATGCTGTTTGTACTTCCAAGAGCTCTGGGAGCCTATTTTAAGGCTTTCAAGTTGGGTACATGACCTCGTGCATCCAATAATTAAAATTTTGATAAATGTTGAGCGAGGAAGGAGGGGCTGAGGAAGGTTTTCCTTCATCACCCCTGAACTTCCCCCTGTTAGACTTTCTCAAGCCTGGTTTAAATTCCACAAAAACAAAGGTACAAACAATACCAGACTAAATTAAACAGTCAAACACAAATTATACTGATCAGAGTCACTGAGGCTGGCTGGAACACACAAATCTGCTCTGTGGTACAGAACAAAAGTGAGGTTTTACACTAGGAAACAGCATCATGCCAAAAAATGCCACTGTCTATGAAACCAGCACTAAGCATTTCACAACATGCCATTAGAAATGCTTCAACAGCTAAAAAAGGTTTGATTAAACAAGGAATTTCCTAAGTTTGTTCTTTAGGATCCAGCAAAACATCAGCAAATCGTGTCAAAGAAAAATACTTTCTGCTTGTTATTCCTGCATGACAGTGTCATGACCTAAGAGTTATTTACTCCAGTTATTCCCCATAAATATTCAGATTTTATTTACAGGTTTCTCTAGTCTTTTAGAGATCTCCTTTAAGTGTTTTCAAAGATGAAGCTGAAATTACCTTCTGTAGTGAATGAGGTAAATTAAAAAGTGTTTGCTCTACAATATCTACACCTGGTGCTTCACTTCACCTTAATTTTTATTTTAAAGACCAGGAGAGGCACCATTTGAGGTTAATTACCAGTCACTGTTACCTGTGGAAAAGTAATTTCAATACTAGAGAACTCTTTCAGAAGACAAAAATCACATGTCCTGCTTTTAACACTGCTGATCCAATTAACCACTCCTAAAGCACATTTCCAATTCCAGCTGACCACCCCTAAAGCACATTTTTCATGCTCTCTGGAGTGATTTATAAATTTCCTCTGTACACTTAGTACTTATTAAGCTTTGACACAGTGTCAGAACTGAAAAGCTTGACTCGATTTGGATGTCAAGCCAGCAAGAATGAGTTGTGAATGACAGTGGCTGAAATGCTGAGTGTGTGCACGGCTGCTTTCCCCTGTGCACCTTCCCACCTTGCAGCTGTCCTGAGTAAGGAGATGTCCCTGAGCCACCACAATTGTGGGCCCAGACAATTCCTCCCTGCTAAATTATGGATCAGGGAGCTGGATGCCAACACAGCACCAAAGCACTGCCAGCTCTCACACACCTTTCCTGCTCTGCTCAAATGGCCTGGGAATTCCAGCCTCTCCTTCCTAGGCAGCAGATCTCAGGAGCTGAACAGGCATTTCATTAAAAAAAACCCTTCAATTCCAATGTTTGTGAGCACTGGAATTCTGCACCTGCCCAGGAGTGTTCACATCAAAGCCAGCAGGGTAATGTGAGGTAGTAAAACCAGATCTCTCCTGGAGTCAGTCTATATTTAATGGTACCTCAGGAATTTGAATTAATGAGGAAGACAAAAGGAACCAATGCGACTCTTCAATGGAGAAAAGAGAAAGGAAAAAAAAAATGCAGGTGACCAGAAAGTGATCAAAGCTTGGATACAGAATATGGTTCTTATCATGTTTATTTATACCCACAGCTGGGGCAGCAGCCATCCCCAAAGCACAGCAGCTGCAATGCTGCTCAGCCTCAGCTGTGGCTCAGCTCCCCTCTGCAGCAGCATAAATAAACCACACGTCGTAAATAAACCACACGTCGTGGCCACTTGGATACATGATACGTTCATTCATTAAGGATGATGACCTGCTACAATTTCCACTTCATGCCACAAGGCTTATCCCTAATTTATGAAAATAAAGCATATATGTATTGTACATTTTTATATATATATGTATAAATATATATATAAAAAATACACACTGCCAGGTAACTCCACACACATGCACACGCACACACACATGGATATTGTACACAGGCACCCAGGAGCAACAGGTCTGATATCAATATTCTACTTTGTGTACACACACCCTATGTCTAGGAAGTAAGAAAATCCCTTTTATGGCAATTCTGCAGGCAGAAAAATCAGTACAAAATATTTTGTTGTACAAAACTGCATTTTTTTACATGATCACCCAACATGGTAACACATCCCTCAGTAATGCACTACATCCCTACAAGGAAAAAGAATAATCAAATCTTTATACAATTGTAAAAAAAAAAAAAAAAAAAAAGTAAGCTGCTCTGCAACCTTCCTTTGCTAAAAGTTAGACATTACCCCATCCTAGCAGCAGATTAATAAATAAGGATTAAATAGTCTATTATACAAAGCCATACCCAATGGCAGATTTAAAACCAAAAAGCTTTGCAGATACTTTCACTTCCTACACAAACCTTTGTTTTATTAAGAATAAGACTCAGTATAAAACAGGGCAACAGCCAGCACTAGATCTGTATCTACAGAATAAAGGAAAACCCAAGGGAAGGGGAATATTTAACAGTTTATGGCACCTTTACTGCAGAACACGTTTCAAGGCTCTGTTTCCCTAGAACTAACGAGTAAAGGGCTCTTTATCTCAGCTTTTATTAAGCAAACTCGACATAACCAACCACACAGTGGCAAGAGACAGAACCAGCTGTTCCCAGCTGCAAAAATGGATTGATTCCCACCCAAAGCCCAGCACAGCTCGGGTGCCAGACAAGGAGCAGCCAGGTCCTGGTTCCTGCTGCTCCTGGGTCCCAGTTCCCTCTGGGGCTGGGCTGGGGGCTGCTCAGTAGCTGTTCTCATGTCCAGCCAGGATGTAGAGGTTGCTGTGAGCTGTGGGGTTTTCTGTGGGTCTGCTCTCCAGCACAACCACTCTGCAACCAAACACAAATGGGATCCACAGTTAGGGGCAAAAAATGGTTCTGATGTAACTCCTGAGGAGGAAACTCAAAGGTTTCTACAGGTTGGAGACAGAGGTTCTCCCAAATATCTTGGGTGTTTCATTCTTTACCCAGTTCCCTCAGTTTCCAGCATCACTTCTGATAAAAACACACAAGGACAAGATACAGTGGGAAGATACAGTGGAACTGGATGATTTTTAAGGTCCCTTCCAACCCAATCCATTCTGTAATGATCCCATCATCTGCAGCCAAATGTTTATCCCTCCTACATCTTCTGATAAGCAACCTCAACAATTCTCCTCTCTCTCCTAAGTATTTATCACCTCATGGGTTCACAGGGGTCACTGAGCCCCATCTCTGCCTTTGTCCTGCTGGATCATGTTCCTGTGGCCACTCTGGACAATGATTCTCCCCCTGTCCTGGCCCACTGACCACTGCTGGACCTTGACCATCAGCTGCTGTGGTTGGGAGTTCTCCCTCCCAAATGCTGAGATTTCTCTGCACCAGTTCCTGTTGGTTTTGGGATTAAACTTGTATCTTCTTTAGGATTAAACTTGTCTCTGCTTTTTGTTTTCCTCAAAGAGTTTCCAAATGAAGTCTCTGAACAGCCTCTGTCCCTGATCCTCACCTCTGCACCCCAGCAGTTCCAGAGTGACCCAAGGGAAAAAGGAGATCCACATCTCACTGGAATGGCAGGAAAACTCCTGCTCCATTTGTACAGAGATGGAAAATACAAACCAAAGGGTTTGGCACTTCCAAGGGCAGATGAGGGAGCAGAGGATCAGGGGTTTGAGAGCAGGAGGTGTTCAAGGCTCTGAGCCACCTGGGCTGGTGGAAGGTGGAACAAGAAGAGCTTTAGGGTCCCTCCCAACCCAAACCAGTGTAGGATTCTGTGGCTGAAGTGATTGCTGGGCTCATTCCTGTCTATTCCTACATTTATCCCCCTGGCTGGCTGAGAATCCACAAGGGAACAGGTCCAACCTGGAGCCTGGGGCAGCTTCTGTTCAGGGTGCAAACCTGGGGACAGCTGCACCTCTCTCCACCTGTGCAGCTGGAAGGGATCAGCTGGATCTTATGGAAAATGTGTGGATTTGGATCACTGGGACTAAAACCTGAGTTTGTTACTTCCAGACCAGCCAAGGTAATTCCCAGCTCACCAGGACAGTCCAAAACCAGGAGCAGGCTTTTCTTGGGTACCCTGCAAGCCCAGAGCATCTCTCCTCTCTCTCTCCCTGACTCCTGGTGCCCACAGACAGAGCTGGGCTGGGCTGGAAGCCAGGCCCAGCTGGGAAGTAGAAAAGCTGCTTTAAATAAAACAAAAGGTTTCTGTTTCTGCAGGGGGATTACCTGTCTGAGCCCAGCAGGCGGAAAACCCTGGTTTCATCAGATATCTCCTGGGTCACCTGCAGAAAAATGCAGATATTCAGATCCATTTCAGCAGCACAAGGAAATGTATTGGTCTGAGTTGGAAGAAAGGAAACATTCAAATGCAATTTAATGCAAAGTGCAGGACTGAAATGGATAAATTTATGTTAAGCATTGTGGCATGTGAATATTCTCATTTGGGAAGCAGAGATGATGCCTCAGGTTTGAGCTTTTATTTTTTTCAGATTCTGTGCTGCTTTAGTGTCAGGGTCTCATATTATGGGATGCTGAGCTCTGTGCACAGAGCAGGGAGACAAAACAATTCCTGCTCCAGCTGGGCACCAAGGACAAATGACCCAAATCTCAGCCCCAGAGCACAAACACCGTGGGCTGGAGAGAGAAAAACAAGCAGGGTGGGACTGCCTGGGCTAAAGCTGGAATGGGACAATGAACTGCAAGGTGCAAATGGAGCAGAACTGATCCCAGGGACAGACCCCGTGCCCGGCCGTGCATTTTGGGGCCATTTTGGTTGATCTTGGGTGCAGCCCTGGCTGGGCTCTGGTGCTGCCCAAGGTGGATCCATGGAGGAGATGCTTTGAATAAATCCCTGCTTTATTCTGGAGCTCCATTCAGCCTCTAGGGCAGCCTGCTCAAGGCATCAGAGAGAGAAGCCCAAAGATCCAGTGGTAAATAAGGAACAGGAAAAATGAAACTGGAATTAAACTGGAGATCGCTCACCTCATCTGACTTGAAGCTCTTGCCCTGCATGCCGTGTTTCCAGAAGGCCAGCACGCTGTCCTGAAGGCACACTGCAAAGGAGGGACACATCACACCCCATTCCCTGCAGCCCTGTTTTCCCAGAGCCTCTGGGGAACCCCTCAGGAAGTGTAAAAACAAACAGTGCCAAGCAAAGCACGTGGGCTGCTGGAAATGACACATCACCTGAATTATTACAGTCATTTCCAAACAGATGAATGATGGAAAATGGGAGTTTTCCGTTCAGGGATGGAGACAGCACAGAGCTGCCAGCTCTGAGTGATTTAATTCTGTGATTCTCAGAGTTTATGACAGCAGAAATTCTTGTTTGACAACTATAATTTAAAAAAAACCTCCTGTCCTAGTCTAAAGACAGCAGCTTGAGAATTTGATTCAAATATTATTACTCTATCAAAAATGGTTGTGCTATTACTTGAAATAAAATCTTAACTTTTAGAAGGCTAACCCAGATTTATGTATTACTAAACCACTTTTTCCTGCCCAAATTTTGTTTCATTGCTATGGAAATGACTAGAAACCAGCCAGGCTTTCAGGAGTGAGTTCTTCAACCCCTGAGAGACCCCAGAGCAGCAAATCACTCACCCACTGACTCGATGCAGAAATCAAAGCTCAGCTCAGAAGCCAACTTCTTGCTTGACTTCAATTTCCCTTGTAAATTCACTATTTTCACAAATTCTTGAGAGAAAGGGAAAAATCAGCATTAAAACCCACTGCAGGATTTAATTGTAAAATACAAATTTAATCTTTTAGGCACAAAGAAATATCCAAATTTAACATCTACAGCATTTGCTAAAATGAACCCAAGAGCATCTTTGTCTCAAAATAAATACAAAATAAATATCTGTAACACTTGGGGTGGTTTTACACTGACAGAGTGATGCACACATGAAGAGACAAAGTGGAATTACAAAATCCAGAATTAAATCCCACTTATCCAATCTATCTTTTTGGAAATATTACAACACAAATTAATAATGTAGGAGGAAAAAAACCCCAACAAACTCGTGGTGAAGTTCAAATCAACAAGTTTTGCACGAGGTGTGGTGAGTTAGCCAAGGGAATTTTGTGTTACTCACTGTCCAGGCAGACCAGGACAGTGTCTCTCTCCAGCTGTGTCACATGAATGGCATCCAACTGCTGATTGCCTGGGGAAAAAACAGATTATTTTATATTTTATATCACTATTTTATATTTTATATCACACCAAGAGACTCTGCTCCCCCACCACTCTTTTCACTCTGCTCGTTATTCTGATTTTTTTTATTTTATTTACTCTGATTTTTAAAGGCTGGAAGATCCCAGAATGTTCTGGGAGGAGCACAAAGCTCTCTGTTCAAAGCAGGTATTTAATAGAAAACCACAACTTTCACTGGATAAAACACTTTTTATGCTATGGTTCAGCACAGCTTCCTTCATAGAGAGGCACCACAATAAACAAAAGGACTTTTAATTCCTAAAACCCCACACTTTTCCCATAAATCCACATCTGGAAAGATTTTTGTGATGATAATAAACTAGTTTAAGAAATTTTTGTTTCTAGTTTTTACTCATGAAGTTGTTCCTACAGCTGCTAAAAAGCAATATTTAAAGGTAAAAATGGACATCCAACAAAGGCAAAGGAGAAAAGCAGCTGCAAAATATCAACCAGGTCTTAAAAATAACCCAAATCTTTGCTGAAGATAACAACCCTCCCCCAAGGGCTGGAGGGTGGACAAGAATCCATTTCTGGGAGCTGTTATGCAGGAAAGGAGAGCAAAGAGCAGGATCCCAGCAAGGAGCTTGGAACCACAAAGGAGAACCCAACCAGCAGGGTCTGACTGATGTTTAAGGGAACTTAGAAAATAAAAGATTTTTTTGTAAGGACAGTTTGTACTGATGTGGGGCAGGTCAGCACAATGGAGAATCAGGGAATCACAGAATAATTGGGATTGGAAATAACCTTAAATCCCATCCCATTATCCTATCCCATCCCATCCCAGCCCTGTCATGGCAGGGACACCTCCCACTGTCCCAGGGTGCCC
>JAHXMQ010012340.1:26511643-26526205 GCA_020466415.1 Ammodramus savannarum pratensis | reverse complement strand
TATATATTATATTATAGATATTATCTATTATCTATTACATATAATATATATTACATAGTATATGTTATATATTTATAAATACATTTATTTATATGTAATAAAATACATAAAATGGAAAGTATATTTATATTATGTTTAGAATATATATTTAAATATACAGAGTATATTTATAAATATACAAAGCACAGAGAGTATACTCTGTATATAAATATTTATATTTATTAATATTATTGTATATTACTGTATTATTGTGTATTGTTTATTATTGTATTATTTTGTATTACTGTATATTTGTAACTTGCATATTGTATAAATATACAGAATTTTCCCTGCTTTTGAAGCTGGGCAGAGGTGAATTGTGGTGTATTACTGCCAGTGCTGGGCTTGATCCAGCACTGAAATAACTTTTATATTACTTAAATCACTTCAGTCGCAAGATTTTCTGAGTCAAAATGTGTCCAGCCAGAATTTCAAGTGCTCACAGCCCACAGATGGCACCAAACTGGTGTGCACTTTCCACCCCAAATTCTGCCAAGGTTATTCCATCAACTGCATCATAATTCCAGTCCACCAGCAGTGACTGTTTACCTTTATTAACATGAATTTCTGCATTGGCTCATACCACTGGAGCAGGACAATTCCAGACTGCAATGCACCACACAGGTACTTGTGGCCTGTGTAGGGATTTCGTACTACAGAACAGAAAAATAAACACAAAACAGTCATTTTAAAGCCCTGCAAATTCATACTTGGAAAAAAAAAAGCAAAAAACCAACCCTACAGCTACATTTACAAATAAGTTAAGAAACAGCATTATCAAATCATCTCATGGACTTGGAAGGGACTTTAAGCTCATCTTGCTCCATCAGTTTCCCACTTGTTGCCTTCTGGCTTCCCACTCCAACATCCCCAGTGATTAAATTGTGCCACATTCCAGATAAACTCAATTACAGCTTTAATTAACAACCAGCTGCATTCCTGGGGTCCCAGGTCAGAGATGAGAGGGCAAAAAAGCTCAGTGCCCCTCTCTGGGGTGGGAATAAATCCCCAGGCAGGGAAGGCGGGAAACTCCTGGGGGCTCTGACAGCCCATGAAATACAAGAGCCAGGGTTTGGGGGTGGTTTTTAAACTCAGCTGGACACAGGAGCAGCCTGATTTCAGGAATTATCTGTAAATGTGGCTGTTGGGGGCACTTTGGATGAGCTGAACAGGCTCTCCAAGTGTGCAGCTTTATATTGATATATATAATATTCATATTTATATCTATAATATTTCTATTTCTATATTTTAATGTATAATATACATTCTATATTTTATATTTAGAATTAATATTTATGTTTAAAATATTTATATTTTAGGGGGTTATATTTTATTTATATTTTAGGGGTGGAAAGGCACAATCTGCAGATGTGGCACTTGGGGATGTGGGTTAGTGCTGAGGGAATGGATGGATGATCTCAGAGGGCTTTTGCAGCCTTGATAATTCCAGGGTTCTGATTTCACACAGCACCAGGGAAAGGAAAGGACAAATCCACAACTTCCCAAGCTTTAACTCTTTCTGTGCCCTTCAAACTGCACTTATAGTTCTGCCCTCCCCAGGCTGCCAGAATTTTTATTTTCCTGGTGGAAAATATTCAAGTTTTCCTCACTAAGGGTTGGAGCTGGGTCACACCTGGAGCCAGGTGACAAAGCAGAAAAGCTGTTTGTGGGTGTGCCAGGGCTCTGGGAAGGATTTAACCCCAAAATCCCATCTCTCCCTGCCCTCTGGCAGTGGGATCCCCCTTGGCCTGGCACTCCCTCCCTTGCCAACAATTTCTCTCCATTTTTCCTGCAGCTCCTTCAGGCACAGAAATGCCCCAGTTGGGTCATTCTGAAACATCTCCAGGCTGAACCACCCCAATTCCCTGAGCCTTTTTTCTAAACAAAGAACTCTTAATTTTATTAAAAAGAATTGAGTTTCATCAATGCCATGTCTAGGGACAATGGCAAAGCTGGGTTTGTCTGCTCACCTATACAGCATTTGTGGCATCCTTTTGTGTCAGGGATCTTGGTTGTTAAGGCAAATTTCCTGGAATAATAATCACCAAAAATGCATCAATAACAGATGATGGGGCCCTTCACACACCAACACAATTTATGGCTATTTTCACTTATTAATAATTGTCTGTGAGTGAAAGGTTTGTACCTTGGTAATATTTTGTCAGGAAATCTGTGGGTTTGAATATGAGCAGCTAATCCTGTTTTTTTGGCTTGTTCAAACAATGCTATTAAATTATGGGAGTAGAGCTGGAATGTTTTCCCTGCAAGAGAGAAAAGCACAGTTGACATCTCAGCCATTCCTACACCACAGAAATGTTCAGGAAAATACAAATATGGAAAAATTACCTTCTGCAAACAGGTGTCCGGTAGGTCAAATCCAGACATGAAGAGAAATAAATCAAGATAAAAATAATAATGAATAGAGAGATAAGAGCTTATTTCATTACATTTAGTTTTAAGCAAATATTTTTAAAGGCTGTAATTACAAAATGACAATAAATCATAGTAAATAAATAATATATGGTATATAGTATATAAAATTATAGTAAATAAATTATAGTGTATAGTATATAATAGTATATTGTATACACTATTATATAGTATATAAACAAATAATATATATCCTACTATAGAGTATATAAATATAATTTATATTTATATACTCTTATATACAATTATATAGTATTTAAATAAATATGTTCACAATTATATAGTATATAAATAAATATACTTTATACTATTATATATTATATAGTATATAAACTATAGAGTATATAAATATAGTATTACATAGTATATAAATAAAATATTTATATTATAAATTATAAATCAATATATTTATATTATTTAATTATCAAATTAAATATATAACTAAATATATATTTTATATATATAATTTATATATTAACTTGTATATTTATATTTAATTTATAATATAATTTAAATATATAGATAATATATTTATATTATAAATGACATTTTAAAATATTTATGATATTTTCTTATCTATAAACCCAGACAAGTGTTATATAAATCCTGCATGTTCAAAGGCACAGTCCCACCATCAGCCTCCATGGCCCAGTGCCTCATTCCTGTCTGGAATGTTCCATTCCAGGAGAGCTGACAGCCCAGGCATCAGGGAAACTGCTGGATCAGCAGTACCTGAGAGCCACTCTGTTCTCTGTTCTCCTTCAGAGGGACACAGGCTTTGTTTTAGGAGCACAGAATCCCAGAGTGGTTTGGTTGGAAGGATCTTAAATCCCCCCCAGTGCCACCCCTGCCATGGCAGGGACACCTCCCACTGTCCCAGGGTGCCCCAATGTCCAGCCTGGCCTTGGGCACTGCCAGGGATCCAGGGGCAGCCACAGCTGCTCTGGCAATTCCAGCCCAGCCAGGAATTCCCAATTCCCAATCTCCCATCCATCCCTGCCCTCTGGCACTGGGAGCCATTCCCTGGCTCCTGTCCCTCCATCCCTTGTCCCCTGTCCCTCTGCAGCTCTCCTGGAGCCCCTTCAGGCCCTGCCAGGGGCTCTGAGCTCTCCCTGGAGCCTTTTCCTCTCCAGGCTGACCCCACACATTGCATTCAGTCATGATTTAAATGTCCCTGTTTATTTATAGCTGCAATCATTTCCCCTGTATTGTCACTCACCTGACAGGGACATCAGGGTGTTGTTGATAACGTAGAGCCAGGTGCACTTTCGAGGGAATAACTGGAAAAAAGAAAAAAATTCCATTATAGAAACCTGCAGGAATTTTTAACTGGGATTTTCTCTGCTTGTTCCACCTCCACCACCATTCCTGCAGGAATCCACAGTGGAGAAAATCCCATCTTCCTGTTTATTCCCTGTTTTAGACTCTTAACCCTGCACAGACAGACCATGGAACATTGGAATGTGTCCAAGGACAGGCTTGGAGCAGCCTAGGACAGTGGAAGGTGGTTTTTAATTACAGGTGGAACTGGATGGGATTAAAGTCCCCTTCCATTCCAAACCATGCCATGATTCCAGAACACTTTCATTCCATGATTCCAGAACACTTTGTCCCATGTGCCACTCCCACATGCAAAGTAAGAAAACAGGTGCAGGAGAAAGTGTGGAAAGCAAAGATCCAACTGGTTGGACACAAATCCTGAGTATCTCCCAGCAATTTTCTGTTTAATAGAATAGCTTTGGGTTTATTCAGTGTTTCCACTGAAAAACTACAAATGGAATAAAAAAGATCCTCCTGGCACTGGGAGATTTTAACCTTGGACAGACAGAGAGGTGTCTGGAAGATGCAACCAGAATTAAAAGTTGAAGAAACACTTCAGAAAGTGCATTTGGAGGGGAGAAATCAGCAAATGGATAAAAGGAAATGTGGGAACAGTGGTGTGGCAGAAGCCTGTGGGGTTTCAGGTGGTCACACCTGACCTTTGCCAGCTGGGAATGCCCTCAGGGAAAAGGAAATTTGGTTTGAAGTGCACTGAATGTTCTCCCTGCCCACCACTGGCACAGCCAACCCTTCACTGGGACATAAAAAAGCACATGGAAAAGCCCAGAGAGGACTGTCAGATGAAATAATTTAGGGCAACACACAAGGAATGAGATTCCAAGAACATCCTGACTCTGAAACACCAGATTTAAGACCATGACTGCAGGGAATGGCTTTGGAAAGGGCTAGAAAGCCCAGGAAAAGCTTCTTGGGGATAACAGCAGCAGCTGAATGAAATGATTGAGGGGTTTGCATGCAAGGAGTTGCCATGTGCCATCTAGTGGGGATGGGATGGAGGAGAAGGGCAGGGAATTCTCCAAGGACATGGAAGATCTGACAAGCAGCAACTAAAAAATACAGGCAGGTCAGGGAACAAGTAATTTTCAGGTTTTCCTTATTGGCTTTGATGGGAATAATTTAAGGCCCAGAGCCTGGTATGCCCCTTCTCCTCCAGTGCAAAGTTCATTCTCCACAATATCCCCAAATCTGTGCTGTGTGTTCAGCCCTCCAGAACTCACCTGTTCCATGGTTGCTTCGTGAAGTTCATTCAAATTCAGAGTGTAGATCCCTTCTTCTGTGCCAAAGATGATGTACTGATCTGAAAAATCAATAGAAAGGGATTATTCCCTTCCCACTTTGGGGAGTTTCAAATGCAAAGCTAAAATAACTTTACAAATTGTTTTCTTTCCCAGCCCATCACCAAACCTAACTTTACCTTTAGTATCTGGATGTATCCATGAAGTTGCACAATTAATCTTCAAAGGACAACCATCAAAGACTTTGGAAAAACAGGCTCCCATCTGAAAGACACCAAAACTGAAACCTGAAACAAATTTAGAGTGTGAAGAGCTGATTTCCTGGTCACTCACACACAGCTCAACACACATAGCCTTTCACACCTTTTAAATGGAATTCATGGACATTCAAAAATGCAAAGAGGGCTCAACATGGTATCAACAGCTTTAGGTACCTACTGGGTAAGAACAATCACCCTGGAGGGATTTAAAATCCATGTGAATGTGGCACTTGGGGACATGGCTCAGTGGTGGCCTTGGAGTATTGGGGGAAGGGTTGGACTCAGAGATATTAGAGAGCTTTTCCAATCTGAATTATTCAATATCATCTGAATATTGACTATTATTTCTTGAATATAAAATAATACTGAGTGCTTATAAAATGGCACAGAGAACAGGCAAAACCCAGTCATCACTAGAACCTTTTCCCATTTCTGTCCCTCAGCAGGGGCTGCCACTGGAGAGCACAACTCAGGGAGCCAGGGGAGCCTCCAACCCTTCCCATCCAGACTGAACAGTGACAGGAAGGTTTTAAAAAATAGAAACAAATATTATGGATTCAGCACTAGAAAAGGCTGTGAGCTGCAGAAAATCCCTTTAAGTGAGTTGGTGCCTTATCCCACCCCAGAGAGAGGAGGTTTCCATAACTCCCAGTGCACATGGATTTCTTACCAGCACCTTCGGAGTCGGAGGCAAACCATTGATTGCTGGTTTCTGTGGGAAGAAAGAGGGAAAAAAAATCATAAAACCTCTCCTGTGCACTGATCAGCTGGAGGACATGACAGTGCCAGCAGCCCCAGAGTCCCAGCACCTACAGGGAAATCTCTCTTCTCCTTTTTCCGTGGCAGCTGAGGGATTTGTCCAGGTCCTTCTGCATTCTCCTCGATGTGTTTCAGCATCCCATTGCCATTGCCTGAAATGGAGCCCAGACAAGGTTTGCAGCTTATTCACACGGTGAAATAGAAAATCTCTCCTCCCCTGTGCTGAGCTGGAGTGGAGGAGTGAGCTCTGACATTGCACAGTCACACCTCAGGGAGCTGAGCCCTTCCCAGCACTGAGCTGCTCATTTCCCATTATCCAATCAGCCCCTGGGACAAATCCCACTGAGAGTAAAGCTGTGACAACGTCCTGCCCACACATCCACTGCTCCTCTCCTCTGGCAAGGTCCTCCCCACACATCCAATGTTTCTCTCCTCTGGCAAGGTGCTCCCCACACATCCATTGTTTTTGTCCTGTGGCAATGTCCTCCCCACACATCCACTGTTTTTGTCCTGTGGCAATGTCCTCCCCACACATCCATTGTTTCTCTCCTCTGGCAAGGTCCTCCCCACACATCCATTGTTTTTGTCCTGTGGCAAGGTCCTCCCCACACATCCATTGTTTTTGTCCTGCTCCTGCAGGCAACTCAGTTATGGCACTGATGGCTGTGTCCCTGTTTTGGGGAGAACATTCCCACCATGGCTCTAACAAGAACCACACATGGAAAAAGAAGAATTTCACCTCATGACCAGCTTGTTTTAAGATATTCTCTAGAGGGAACAGCTGGCTCTAGAGCAATTCCTTTCCCAAGGTGCCAGGCAGCCCTGGGGCAGGTGAGGCACTCACCCAGGTCGCTGTATCTGGCTGTGAGCAGCCCAGGGCTGCTGATGCTGCTGGTCATCCCCACGGGGCAGGAGTCTGCCTGGGGCCCACAGGCTGGGATGCTCTGTCTCCTGTGGGCTGCTGGGGCTCTGCTCTGGCACTCTGGGAAGTGTTTTATTGTCTGGCATCTGTTGTCATCAGGGAGGTTCTCCTCGGGGTAATTGTTCATCCTTGGCTGCAAGGAACCAGAGAGGGGAAATGTGAGGAACTGGGAATGGACCTGGGAAGAACAAACCTCAGACAAGTTCAATTTCAGTCACACTGCTGCTACATAAAAATGTATCAGTCTTTGAAATGTGTGTGTGATTTTGGGCACCACAAGAGATAAAAAAGCTCTCTGCTGAGAAGGGACAGGACCCAGGGAATGGCTGGAGCTGTGCCAGGGCAGGTTTGGGCTGGATTTCAGGAAAGGTTCCACTATTCCAGAGGGTGCTGGCACTGCCCAGGCTGCCCAGGGAATGGGCACAGCCCCAGAGCTCCAGGAGTGCCAGGGATGCCCAGGGTGGGATTTTGGGGGGTCTGGGCAGAGCCAGGAGCTGCCCTGGATGATCCCTGTGGGTCCCTTCCAGCTCAGGAGAGTCAGTGGTTCCATGAAAATAAAACATCTGACAGCAGAATCATTTCAGAGCTTCCTCTCTGATGGAGTATCAGAGGCAGAATGCAGAACCAGAGGCCATCCCAGCCTGGCTGAATCCCTTGAATCCCACATTTCTCACCTTGGGAGGCAGAGGGGGTGGCCCAGCTCGCTTTAGTGTCGATCTGCAATGACAAGAGCAGCAGTTGTGTGAGTTAAAGCAAAGCCAGAACTCCCTGAGGACTGGAAATCAGATGAACCAGAGGCACAGAAAAGGCAGAGCAGAGCTTTGCACACACGGGGTTAAACCAGAAATGCAAGAGCAGGGGAGAAGCTCATTAATCTCGTTAGAAGTGCTGGTTTTTAATGAACTCCTGTTCTTTCATAAATACCAGTGTAACAGAGCAATCTGTGGGGAAGGGTATTTGAAGTCTGTAAATCAGTTCAGGGACTGGATCTCAGCCTGGAGGGACTTCAGAGAAGGGCCTGGAGTGCCAGGACAAGGGGGGATGGTTTTAAGCTGGAAAAGGGTGGATTTAGGTGAGATATGGGGAAGGAAATCTTCCCTGTGAGGGTGGTGGGGCCCTGGCACAGGGTGCCCAGAGAATCCCTGGCAGTGCCCAAGGCCAGGCTGGGACAGTGGCAGGTGTCCCTGCCATGGCAGGGGTGGAACCTGATGATTTTTGATGTCCCTTCCAGCCAAACCATTCTGGGATTCTGGAATCCCAGTTTGCAGCCTTGGGATCACACAAACTCTGGGACCCCTGAGCTGTGCAGGATCATCCTGTCCCAGCCAGGCCTTGCTCATGGTGGATTCATCACCATAAAATCTGCTTTTGGTGTCAGGCACTTGCACAGGGGCTAAGATAACTCAGGAAGGGCAGCAGGGGAGGCAGCAGAGCTTTGGGATTTTCCTGAGGATCAGGGAAGGAGCCAAGAGAGCAGCCAGCCCTCACTGGTGAGGGGCAAAGCCTCCTGCAGCATTTGAGGGCAGAGGTTTTGGAGCAGAGCAAGGAAGGAGATCCACTCACTCTTCAACATCTTCACTCCCATCTCCAAATTTTGTGAGCAGGCCCCTAAGGCAGAATGTTTATAGAATTAAGAGCTCAGCTCTGAGGTCAACACGTGCAACTCAACCCATCCCTGATGTCACTGAGTTTCACAACAAGCATCTCCCAGCCCTTTCCAAAACAAATAATTCTCTCTGTACTAAATTCCACTCTCTAAGGTCCTTTCCTTCTTCTTATCCCATAAAAATCACTGGATTCCCTTCCACACCGTCAGCTTTCACTTCCCTACCTAGCATTTCAAATACTGTTGAAATGTTTAACAAGAGTTCAATATAAAAAGAGAAAAAAGGAACAGAGGAAGTTGCTGGGAAACAAATGGAGAAAAGCCTTTAAAGGGAAGTTTCCTTATTTATACATACATACAAAAGACCCAGAGTGTTTCCTACTACAGTGAGAATTTTTGTTTTAAAGCTACTCCAGGAACAACAAAAAAAGAGAAATTGTGACTAGAAGATCAAAGCAGCACTGAAAATATAACCTTGAAAAAAAAAACCCCTGATTAAATTTTGCAAAACGGCAATTTTCAAGCTGTGTCTTTGAAGGGCAATGTCCAGGAAAACCCAGCCAAATTTGGACTAATGTGAAATATCTCTGCAAATAAAATCTGAAGGAAAGCAGCAGACAGCTGCCAACAAGAATTATGAAAAAATTTAAAGGAGAAAAAGTCTCTTTTTTGGAAAGGTTCTTGTTGCCCAGAGCAGCTGTGGCTGCCCCTGGATCCCTGGCAGTGTCCCAGGCCAGGCTGGACAGGGCTTGGAGCAGCCTGGGATGGTGGAAGGTGTCTCTGCCATGGCAGGGGTGGAATTGGATGGGATTTAAGGTCCCTTCCAACCGAAACCTCTCTGGGATTCTTTGAAAACCATAAATAAAAAAACACCTCCATAATGCAGGACATTTTTACTAAATTAATTTTAAAATAGAAGGAACCAGTTCAGTCACCAGGTACCCATTCTGCTGTTCCCCTTTCCAGTCAAATAAATCCTCAGCCAAAGACATCCCTCAGCATCCACCCTGATAAAAGGCAAAGGGATGAAAAGCAAGGACCCCCAGCACACATCCTCTGTGCACATCCCAGGGATTACTCACAACTGCTGGGACACAGGAGTTATGCATTTCCTGTTTATCTTTCCAGCTGGAAGTGGTTTCCAAGTGAGCAGCACGGATCCCTCACCAGGCCTGCTGTCCCTGCCCTCCTTCCCAATGAATCTGTACCTATTTATTGATTTACAGCCCTGGGAATGTCTGCTGCAGCTTTAGCACAGTCACAGGAACAGGATCAAACCCCTGAGTCCCTGTGCCAGGAGGAGCTTCCCTGCTCCTGGACCCCACAGATTGCAGCTGGCTGCAGAAATTCCAGCAAGGCTTCAATCCACAGCTCAGCAGGGTCACACAAACAAAGGAGGGCACAGGGCAGAGCCAGAGCCCTCCAAAGTTCAGCCCCAGAGCCCCCAAACTCCTGCTCCAAGGAGCAGGAAAACCAGGATGCTGAGAAAGGCTGAAATGCTGGCAATGTCCCCCAGCTTTCCAGGGCTGTAATGTCAGCTGACAGCTTATGCAAGGCTTTTATCTGCAGCAAAAAAAGCCAGAGAAATTCACTGTCTGCTGCTGAGCTCCAAATAAAGATGGGAAACAGGCTCTTTGAGCTGAGCCATGGTTTGAGCCCAGATATCATCTCTGCCTGCATCTGAACCTCCACGCTCCTGACTGCAAATCCTTTAAAGGCAGAATTCTCTTTTTGTGGGTAAACACCTAAAACAATTCAGTCCTAACTTGGAGAACTGTGCTGCTGTGCCTCAGGCCTGCTTTATCCCAGGGAAAGCAGCTACAAACAAATCTTCCCCTAAAACATTTCACCCCAAACCCCTCCATGGCTGGGTTAGAAATCCCCCAGAGCAGGAGCAGTGTTACTGAGCTTGGTAAAAATCAACATTCAGAACTGGTTTCCCCTTCCCTTTCTCGAGTTCAGGCCTTGTCACAGGATGTCACAACCACAGCCACAGCTCAGAAGAGAAGTGTGAGGCCGGGGCAGGATCCTGAACCAGCTCTGCTGCAGGAAACTCACTGTGGCTGTGTTATGTCACTGTCCTGGCTGTGCATTTACACTTCACTTCCACCTACAAACTTCAAACAAGCTACTGGTGCTGCTTAAAAGAGATTAAAGTCACTCTGCAAGAGAACCGACCAAGCACCTGCAGAAGGAGGGCTGCACACTGGGTAACAGCTCCTTAATTTATCGATATTAAAGCGAATCAGGGCTTATGGTTTGATTTTTTTAAACATATCTCATTTTTCTTTCAGTTTCATAATAAGTCACAGAAATAAAAGCTAGTCTTATCTGTACTTACTTATTGCCTCCATCAACAAAAGGATTCCAATGTGAAGCAAAGTCACTGCCAGATGCCACAACCTGAAGATGCAGAAATTGTCATTTTATTTCCTCCTGTCAAACTAAATTATCTTAAATCATCTTATCCACAACACACAAAGGCCTGAGGGATTCCCCAGCCCTGCAGGACAATCCACAAGCAGAAAAATCAAATTCCAAAGAGAAATAACATCTTACAATCTATAAATGTACATATTATTGTTAGAGTTAAAAGCAGCACCTGGAAATGTGTAATGTCCAGATCAAGCAGCAAAAAGTAACAGGAAAATAAAAACTGATGGTGAAAAATCCAGTAAGGATCATTTAGGGAACTTTAAAAACATTTTTCCAGCAAGCTGCTAAGGGTTGTACCACAAAATATTGAAGATATTGTGATTTTAATCAATAAAACTTATTTTATTTGTACCAAACTTGGCCTTACCATTTCATCCCGAGCTTCTGTTTCTTTCCGTAGAGGGGGCTCAAACTGCAGCTTATCAACTAAAAATACAAGAATTTCACAATTAATACACCCAATCTTGCACTGGGATCCTTTCAGTGCTCACTACAGTGAAAAGCAGGCAGGAACAGATGGAAATCTTGTGTACACAACTCTGAATTTGCCTCTCAAAGGAGCAGCACTTCACTATCAGCCTCATTCTCTGAGTGCCTGAATTTGCAAATATGAAACCCACAAGAAAGGCCAAAGGCAAATACCAAGTCACAGAAAGGTAACTATTTAACCACTTGTCACAGTGAAATGCATGTGAAAAAGGAGAAAAAAGGTCTTCAAGAGCAAATTTCCCAGAGTGTGATGGAGCTGCCACTACTGGTGCTACCAAAGGTTTTTAATCAAACCTGCAGATAAAACCATTTCTACCCTCAGCATTTCAGCTTAGATCCAGCAGAGTAAATAAAGTAAAGAGTAAAAGTAAATAAATAAACTAAGTAACTAAGTAATTAGGTAAATAAACTACTATCAGAGTATTTTATTGATGTTAATTTTAGTTTTGAATAATCATTGTCGAAGATTCACATGCTGCTTCTCCAGGGATTGCTTCCCAAATGGAAAGAGATTTTTGGGCAGTGAGCCCAGAGGCAAAGCACCCCCAGAAAAGGGGAAAGCAGAGCAGAACTCACAATTGATCTCTGATGCTGTCCTCTCTGCACGGACGTTCCTGTTGGTGGAGCGGATGGTGTGGCGGATGACAGAGTGAGGCTGCAGGGATGGAGGGCAGCACACGTCAGGGAAAACCAACAAGAACAGGAGCAGCTGCTGTTTCAGCTCCAGTTTTAGATTCCCAAAGCAAACCAGGCCATTTAAAGTGCCAGTTTTAACAAAAGGCAGAGAATAAAAAAGATGTTCTCACCTCAAAATCGTCATCGTCCACTTCGCCGTAGTGCGTGTGGTTCTCGGGGTTGTTCACTTTGTCCAACAGCTCAACTGCCAAAGACCTGGAGAGACCAGGCTGCCCCACAAAGCTGTGCTGTAACCACAGCAAAGAACACAAAAAAAAAGAAGTTTTAATATGCAACTAATAGAGAACTTTCAGTAATAAACACTCAGTAGAGTCGTGTCACAGACAACTTTTAGGAAAAATCCTTTCCTTAGGATTTTTCCTCCTGAGAAGCTGTGAGGCCTCAAGAACAAAATGTAAACAATGATTATCTGCTGCTGTGGAATGCAACAAGTAGATCTCTGATTAGTCTCATGCAGTTGTTTCTAATTAATGGCCAATCACAATCAGCTGGCTCAGACTCTGTGCAAGGCACAAAACTTTATTATTCATTCCTTCTTTTTCTATTCTTAGCCAGACTTCTGATGAAATCCTTTCTTTTATTCTTTTAGTATAGTTTTAATATAATATATATAATAAAATAATAAATCAAACCTCCTGAAACATAGAGTCAGATCCTCATCTCTTCCCTCATCCTCAGAGTCACAGAGTTACTGATTTTTTTTTGTGCTTTCATTCTTATTTTAGTGACTCCTCAATGCTGGATTTTTTAACAACATCAATGTGGAAACATCACACTCTGGGGCACTTGCAAATTAAACTTGAGTCAAACAAATAATTACACTTGAACTTCCTTTTTTTACAGCAGTAGTTCAGAGCTTGGGAAAGCACAGATACATCAAGAGCTGCTGAAATTTTTTGGGAGTCAGGAAACTGCTGCACAGCTCCAAGGCTTAGGCAGCCTCTTGCAGGAAGGCCAACATGAAGCCAATTTCTGTGATTGGCCAAAAAATTCTACAAAACTGTGCAAAAATACTGCGCAAAATCCACTTGCTAAAAGTTGATCAACGTGTTTTTCCTTCAGATTTCACCACCTGAGTAATAAGGTTTAAAAAAATTGGTTTCCCTTTGGTTTCCTCCAGATCTGTTCCTCATTTTGAAGCTAAAGATCCCTTGCTGAGGTCACCAAAGGTCCCAAGTCACTTACAGAGAGAAGTCTGTCTGCTGTTGGTCTCTTCTTTGGATTTTTTGTAAGTGCTATTTTGACAAAATTATGGAATGTTGCTGACCTTAAAGAAAAAGAGGGTTTATGTTGAATTTTTCAAGGTAATATTGATTTTAAGACAGTTGCTAAGCAGATTACAAGAGAGTGTGATAAAGTACAACATTGTACAAGTATCTCACCTCAGGTTTGAATAATTACATTTCCAACTTAACAAATAAGGGAAAAACCCATTTGATTCATGAAACTTGCATGGAAAAAATTTTGGTACAGAAAACAAACCAAGAATGGCACCAGGAATTTCTCCCAGGGTAAAGAAATCAGGAAGGGATTAAACCATTCCCTGTCCCAACAACAGGGGCAAGGTCCCCATGACAGGAATCAAGGTGAAAGGATAAAGATTTCTCCTCTAGAACCAAAGCACCAAAGAAGGGTCTATTCTTCAAAAATAACAAATATTTTTGCCTTTTATCTATAAAATCTTAGAATGGTTTGGGTTGGGTATCCTAACATAAGGATCATGAAATTCCAATAAAATATGGATCAAAGAAAGGAGCTCCACCTACCATTTTGCTTTTTCCTTTAGCTTTGGTGGTTGAAAATTACTTTTTGACATTAAAAATAGAGCCCTAAAGGGAAAGAAAGAATAATGATATAACGTGATAAAAATATAATTAATTTCATTCTAAAATCAAAATACTTTAACAGTTATGGTGAGAATCATATTGGTGCAACTGGATTGGAGTTTGCACTGGGATAAAGGAGAGATATAGGGAATCTGCTGATTTTATCTTTAAATAAAATATTTTTAGTGCCATAATGCTGTTAAATATCAGGGTATGGATTCTCTAGTGATTTCCTATCAGCAGTAAATCTGTCCCTGTTCTTCATCAGATTCCTGATTCTGGAATCTCAGAATGGTCTGGGCTGGAAGGGACCTTAAATCCCATTACATTTCAACCTCCTGCCATGAGCAGGGACACCTTCCACTAGGCCAGGTGCCACCAAAAATGTAACAACTTCAAGATTTTGCTTCCAATTTCCATTCTGTCTTAGGCTGGAAATGGAGGAGTGTATTCTATTTCTATGTGTTAGAGGTGGAGCAGTTCTCTGCTGTCCTTGGGGCAGTTTTTCCTTTCTCTCCCCCAC
>JAHXMQ010012340.1:26483553-26500378 GCA_020466415.1 Ammodramus savannarum pratensis | reverse complement strand
AACCATTCCATGATTCTGTGCACAGCTGGAATGTAGAGAGATCCTGCCAGGTTTCCTGGATGCAGAGCAGCTGTCCCTGGGTCTCTGCTGGCTCCACACACAGCACTTCTGCTCTCTGGGCACTCCTCATCCTCATGGCCTTTAGCCAAGTTTATTCCTGCACCTATTTTCACCTGCTCCACTGCTCTGAGTGGTCCCATCCTGCAAGAAGAACCCAGGTCACTTGTCACAAGAACCCTTGGGAAGAGCTGTGAATCCTTTTGGTGTCCTAAAGGTGAACCTCTTGGGGGAGAAATTAATGGTTTTGTTTTAAACTGGTTTATTCTGCATCACTTCAGAGCTGGTGCTGTGTGGGAGCTGAGGGAGAAGTGATGGCACTCAGAGACACCCCAGTGTCACCAGAGGGTGGGACAGAGGCACATTTGAAGGGAACAGACCTTCAAGGTGCAGCACTCCTGTCCAATCCCTCCCAGTCCCACCATGGACATGATGGACATCTCCTGATGGACATGGAGATTTGACTCCCAAACCTCTCCAGGCAGCTTGACCTGGGATTTGTAATACTATAATGAAGATTTGGGATTTTCAACACTATAATTACCATTTGTAATATAAAAATTAGATGACATTTAACAACAGTATTGGAGGAACACTTGTAAGGGACACTGAAGGATGAAGAGCAGGGTCACACCACTGCAGCCTCTGCTGGGACCACTCCTCAAACATTTCTTATTTCAACAACCTGAGTTCCCAAACAAGGAGAGGAACCCCTATGGGAATGACAACTATTTGTCCCATTCCACAGCCCAGCAACATCCACAGCTCCTCTGCAGCTCTCCTGGAGCCCATTTAGGCCTGAGCCCCATTTAGGGGCTCTGAGCTCTCCCTGGAGCCTTCTCCTCTCCAGGTGAGCACCCCCAGCTCTCCCAGCCTCTCACACAGGTGAGCTCTGTGCTGACTCCCCAACATCCCTGTGCTCCAACAGATCCCAGTCACTCACTCCAAACCACTCTCCTGAAGCTCAGGAAGTTCAGGCTATGCTGAGGAAAGGGATGACTTTCCCAAAATGCAGATCTCTCATCCTGTTTTATCCATATCTTCTATAGAATTTTTTTATATGCTGATTTATCCAGACTGCTTTTCACAGGACTCATGGAAACCTGCAGTCTGGCAGAGAGAATTTCAATTCCCCAAACTTGAAACTCAAGAAACTTGATTCCAAGCAGGAGCAGCTATTTGGAAACAGTGATGTTTCCAGCAGCAGATTTTCCTGCTGGGCATGGAGCTGCCAACTGCTAACCACTGATGCTCCTCATTATCTCTGTGCTGATATTAAATATTTCTGATGGTGATGTGCTGCCACGAGCTCCACAGTAAGGGGCACACCAGAGTTTGGAGTGAGTGGTCCAACACCAGAATAATTTCCCTGTGGATTTTCTCTTCTGGCCTGCCTGGGTCCTGGTTATGAGCAGCCTCTCAACATACAATTGGTAATTAAAATTACAGATTTGGTAATTAAAAAGATATCATTGGTATTGCCCAGAGCAGCTGTGGCTGTCCCCTGGAGTGTCCCAGGCCAGGCTGGACAGGGCTGGGAGCAGCCTGGGATGGTGGGAGGTGTCCCTGCCATGGCAGAGGTGGATTGGGATGATCTTTAAGGTTTCTTCCAACCCAAACCCTTCAGGGATTCTGGAATTCCTCTCTCTTAGCAGTTTCTTTTCCTCTCTCCTTGCCTCCCCTACCCACTGTTGTACAGCTCAGTCTTTGATCTTCACTCTCCCTCCTTTCTGTTGCTGTTTTTCCTGATGTATTTTGCCAAATGATGTGTTCTCCTAATTTACCCCAAGTGTCACACTCTGCACTCCTTTCCAACTCAAATGTGAGACTTTGCAGCTTGTTCCCTACTGGTAGCACTTCCTTCTCCCACCACAACCCCTTCTGTCCACTTTCCCCATTCCAAAAACTCTGTTTTAAGTGAAAACTTGCATTACCTGGATCCTCCTCTGGATCCAGACATTTCTTAAAAAGAACAGTGGATTATAAATTCATTACAAAGACAGACAGTAAAATCTGACCCCATTTCAACAAGTTGGATGTAGTTAAAATTCTGGGCACTGTGGATTCCAAGTCCACACTGCCTTTGCTTTGCTCTGTGTGGGGTTGAGCAGCTTTGAGGCTGTGGCAGCACCACATGGGACAGGGGATGGCACACACAGGCCACGTCCAGCCCTTAATGGCTCTGGAACTCCTGGAACCTCAGGAATTTGGCCCCAGACACGACCCCAAACCCAACCAGGCTGCACAGCACGAGGCATGGAAGGTGTGTGTGTGTGCTAATGAGAAGTTATTTTCATATTTCCTCAACCCCAGGTGCTGCCAACAACAGTTCAAGCCCAGTAGGCTCAGTTTAAACCAGCCTCAGGCTCAGTTTAAATCAGCCTCAGGCTCGTTCTTCTCCACAGCTCATTTGGGGAATTCATTGTGTGGGAAATGAGGCCACCTTGCCTCAGTCCCCAAAGTCCTGGGCTGGCAGGGCAGCTCTGCTGCGCTGCTCTGGTGGTGCAGAGGGGCCAGACCCCCTTGTGACCCTGACCCTGATCCTCCTGGGTGGAAAATCCCCCTCCTGAGCTGGCTGAAGCACAGGACTGGCTTGGAATGCACTGAGCACACCTCACAGCTCTGCATGGCTCTGCTCCTGCAGCTCCCTGTCCAGCTTAGGATCCAGCCTGAAATAGGGAATTGCCATTTTTGGGACCTCAAATGGAAAATGCAATCATTGGACCAAAAAAAACCCCAAAACCCAGCAGTGAGATTCTTCTGTAACCTTGCAGAAGGTTCTGAGCCTCAGGCTCAGTTTAAATCAGCCTCAGGCTCAGTTTAAATCAGGCTGGTTCTTCTTCTCCACAGCTCATGACACCTTTGGGGAATTCATTGTGTGGGAAATGAGGCCACCTTGCCTCAGTCCCCAAAGGCCTGGGCTGGCAGGGCAGCTCTGCTGTGCAGAGGGGCCAGACCCCCCTGTGACCCTGACCCTGCTCCCTGTCCAGCTTAGGATCCAACCTGAAACAGGGAACTGCCATTTCTGGGATCTCAAATGGAAAATGCAATCATTGGACCAAAAAAAACCCAAAACCCAGCAGTGAGATTCTTCTGTAACCTTGCAGAAGGCTCTGAACACGACAGAGGGCATCAGTTATCATGACAGCAGCACTTAAAACAGACATTAGCATATTTAAAAATACTTTTTATGATATTCTCCCAGGGAGAAAGTTCTGTGGCTGCAAACTCCACTGGCAAATAGTTCCCTCTTTGTATTGAGTCCCCTCTAGATTCATCTGCTAAACCCATAGAAGGAAGAGGCTTTAGTGTTTCAGACAGTTTTGGCTGCTGTGCTGCTGAGTACAGTTGGATTAGTTTCTGGAATAGAATTGGCTCCCAAATTATTTGAAGCATTTGTGCTCAGGGAATGCTGGGAAATGTCATTAGCGTGCCATAATACTTTTGCCTAATGCTCTCCAAAGTCTGTGCCAAAAAAATTTAAAAAAAGGGGAAAAACACGATTTTGACTCCAAGTGAGTGTGGGAGCAGACCTAGAGAAATGCCCCAAATTTAAATAAATTAGTGACAGCAACCTTCCAAACTGGGATTGTTTTCTTTGTCTGGAAAAGAGACAGAGGTAAGAGTGATGAAATAAAATACAGATCCATGCTGGGATCTGCTTCCAGCTCTCTCTGGGTACTCACTCACTACCTGCAGGAGATGAGGGAGGAACAGGAACAAACCAGGACTCACCCCTGCCATTCTCCTCAATCTGAATCTCCTCAAACCCTATTTTACTGAGTGCAGTTCCTTCAGCCTTCATCCAACACATTCCTCACCTCCTCTGGAGCACTCTCTGCTTCAGAGCCTTTTGTCTTTGCTCCCAATTCCCCTCTTGTGGATTAATCAAGTGTTGGAGCTCTTATTTTTCCATCGGCTAATTAATTGCCATTGATGAGCCTTCTCTTCCTCCTCTCCAGAAGATGCTGTATGTAACTCCCAAGCCTATTTCTCCACTCTCTAATTTAGGAAATTTATTATTAATTTTATTCCAGCTGGGTCCTACTGTGTGAAAGGAACTTGTGCTGGTGTTTGGAGGGGCTGCCCTTCCCAGGAAACCACCACAGGGAATTCCAACAGCTCCTGGCCTGGTCCAGGAATTGATAAATGCCCTGTAATTTACAGTCTTCAAAAACTACTCAAAACCCTTAAAAATAGTCAGAAAATTGAAGTGTGTAGCAGCCAATTATTAATTTCTTTTAAAATCTGGCATATTTCAAACAAGAGACCTGAAAAAGGGGTAAGTAAGTAAATAAATGCTGTGAATCCTCCTCAAAAACCAAACACTCAACAAGATCCCTGCCAGGAGGCTGTGGGTGTACATGAGGTGGATGGAGATCAGGTTGGCAACGTTTAAAAGAAGATGGATTAAAAAACCAAACCAAAACAAACCAGAAAAAATGGCTTCCCTGTGGTGATCAGACCAATATAATTAAACACAAGAAATGGTCATCAGTGCTAATTAAAAATGGGACCAGAGTCTTGCATTTATCACTGGAGTGCTTAAGCAAGGAAAGGCAGAATCCTGCTCCTCCCTCAGTATCCACAGAGGATTTGGTCCCTGCTTCACTTCAGGTTTCAAAACAGTCCCTGAAATTCAGAATAAAACCAGATCCACTTCATTTGGATTGGCTGCAGTGACACAGGGCTGGAGGAGGCTCCTCACCAAGGTGGCAGTGGGTTATTATTGCTCTTTTTCTGTCACTGCAGCATCACTCTGCCTCACCACAGCCCCACTGCCCCAAACTGGCCACAGCAGCTCACACAGGGTGTGAGGGATCCCCCTGTGTCCCCAGTGGCTAATTAACCCTGGCACTGCAGCCCAATTAATAAACCCAGCCTGCTCTGCCAAGGGGGCTGAGCATCCCAGGCACCCAAAGGCAGAGATTCTCACTTCTCCCCTGAGCATCCCCTGCTGTTTCTACCTTCAGCCTTCAAACCCATTTCTATTTCTGCACAAAACCAATCAGAAACAAAAACTAACCCTCCCCTCAGCCCTTCAGCCCCACATGGTCTTTAACTTCTCTTCCAACTCAAATCATGCTGGGATTTTGTGATTCTCTGACTTCCACTCAGGACACAATTTCAGATTTCAGCTCTCTGTGCAGGACTCAGGTTAAACTCCTGGGCAGCAAAGGAGATCCCCTGGGCCTCCTGCTTTTAGGAGGAGAGGCAGAAACTCCACAGATAAGTAGGAGCCATCCCCCTCCCTCAGCACAAAAAGCAAAGATGACACATCCAAACCAGGGCTCTGCTGTTCCCAGTGCACCTTTGGTGGGAGTTGGGATCCCTGCCTCATCCCTTCCCCCTTCAACTCCCACAGCTCCTCACTCACTGCCTCAGAGCTCACAATCCACCATCTGTCCCTGATCTCCTCTTTGTACCAACAACAGGGTGTAATTGCAACATCTCCTCATGCAGCAATTGATCAGGCAGATAAGAACAAACAAGGAAATAGTGAGCATGACACAGCCAAGAGCAGTGGTACATCCTGCAGGGCTTCCTGTCATCTAACCACTGAAACTACAAAAAAAACAACAACCCCAAACACTTCTTTTGTCTAGAACTTCACAGTGGGTGAAAATAAACACATGGAAAAAATGAAAATGTGATTCAAAAATACAGGAAAGAATGTAAAACTTACCAGGCTCTAACTTGATTATTTTTACAGCAGCCAGTTCTCCTGTGTGAAGATTTCTAGCCTGAAACAAGAGAGTTAAGATGTATTTAGATATAGTTAAGATGGATATTTGGATGTTTAGACACAGTTAAGATATATTTAATCATAAATCAAGGCACCTCACAGTCTTACAGATTGTGCAAAAATAAGATGTTGTCTGATACAAATACAATGCAAAGCTGAGACCAGCGTGGGTGAGGATAATTTGGGTTTGGAATTAGCTCAGCACCAGCCTGGCTGGAATTGTGAAGTGTTCCTGACAGTTCTTTTGCAGACTTTAAAACATCAAATCACAGAATCCCTGAGGCTGGAAAAGCCCTCCAAGGTCATCCCAGCTGTGACTGTCACCACCTTGTCCCCAGGGATGGGGACTCCAAACCTCCCTGGGCAGCCCCTTCCAACCCCTGAGCATCCTTTGGAGGAAGGAATTCCTCCTCATGTCCAACCTGAGCCTGGAAATGAGAGCTCACCCCTCTCAAACACCATTTTAAGGGAAGTTTCTGGCACTCAAGGATGCACCAAGGGCTCACCCATCTGTTCCACTTTTGGGGCACACCACCACACTCATGGTGTGCCCCAAAAGTGGAACTGAGAGGGGCAGGAGAGGCACTGCAGAGGCACCAGGGATGAGTCACAGCTCCCTGCAACAACTGCACCCTGCACACTCCTTCCTTGGTCCCTCCTCCTCCTCCTCAGAAGCTGCAGCAGCTCCAATTAAGCCTTTTCAGAACTCTCCTCTCTGGATATGCTCCAAATTTCAGCTGAGAAGTCAGGGCTGGAAGATGTCACAGGAACCTCAGATATAGAAAGTTTTAAGAGGGGATTTTGTGAACACTTTCTAGTAACTAAATCACTCAGGCTAAACTATTATTCAGGACACACAACCTGATTTAATTAGGCTGAACATCCAAGAGTTACAGGAGTTTAACCCCAATTTTTTCATTTTTACCCTAACAAATATGCAGAATCTTCTGAACAGCTGAAATCTGGTGAAGAAGTGAGTTACAGAAAATGGAGGGAAAACTGGGTTAAGTTAAATCAATTTGGACTTAAGATGAGGATGTAGAGGGAATTTGACCCTGTGAAGGGAGTCATTACAGAACACTTCTGTGCATGGACAAGAAGTCTTAAAAACAGGAAAATCAAGAGCCTGAAGGATTAACCCCTGAGTTTTATCAATACTTACTCAAGCTTCAAAATAGGGAAAGGCTTTCCAGCCAGGAAAAAAACCCAACCAAGCAAACCAAGCTAAACCAAACCAAACCAAACCAAACCAAACCAAACCAAACCCAATGATTGACCTTTCTAAGTCCTGCAGTGCTAAGACATGAGTGGGGTTTCAAACTAGGGCCAAGGACACAAATATGACTCAAGCTGATCTCAAAGAGAATCTGAACAATTCTACAAAGGACCCAAACATCAGCAGACCAAATCACTCAGAGTCATCTGCAAACCACAAAGGAAACGTTCACCACTTCTGAAAGCACCTTCCCACCGAGGTGTTTTTTGTTTTTGACCACAGCAAAATCTTTGGTGTCCTTCAAAATGCAGAAGGAGCAGGTGGATGCCAGTGGGATAAAGGATGAGGATAAAGGATTAGGAGTGCTCTGGTCCTGTTAGACAATGTGAAGCAGGGATGTTCCCAGCAGGGACACACACTGTGCCTCCTGTCCAGGAGCAGCTCAGCTGTTCAGGTGAAGTTGCCTGCACCATTTCCAGAGTATCAGCTTCACCTCTGGAGTACCAAAAGGATCACATTCCTCACAAATATTCCTTTTCCACAGCAGCAGTGACTGCCACTGCCGTGCTGAAGCCTGAAGGAATGGATGGAGCCTGCCAAAGTCTGCTTGGCTGGGATCTGAAGGTTCAGGAGCAGCTCCTGGCTCCCAGCTCTCACACACGACACAGCTCCACTAAATCCTGTCCTGCTGCTTTCCAACATCACCACTAAGCTCATATTTAATCTATAGCTTGGACTATTTTGGGTTGCAACCATCAGACTCTGCCTGCTGGAACACAGAAGTCCCCACTGGGTTGATATTTATGACGTAAACCTATCAAGTTGTCTGTGTTTTCTGGTCCCACAGCTTTCCTCTTCCACCAGACACATTCTTGAGTCGATGACACCGAGACCACACGTGATCATTAACTCCTGTCCATGCCAGAACCAAAGGCAAAATCCCAAATATTCCCTGATCCTTAAAATCCCTGTGTGGGTGCTCCCAGACAAGGAATGGTTTTAGATCTCCATTCCAGACACTGGCACTGTGAGCACACAGCAAATCACCCAAAATGCTCCCCAAGGGACGTCACCCAGATGTCACCAGAGGCTTTTGTTCCCTGCTCTTGGCTGGCAGCAGCTCCACCTTCCCTGTGCCACCTGTCACTGAGCACTCCATCAATAATGAATTACTGCTCTCATTAAAGATGCAACAAGGCCAGGGCTAAAAACTGGTTCTCCCTGTACACACCTAGATGTGAAAAGTGTCAGATCAGGATTCCTCAGATCACTCTGGGATGTGTTAGTCAAAGAAATCTTCATTTCCCACGACTCACTGCAGTTTGCATCATTCTATTTTTATTTTTTTAAGAACTGTGCAGTTACCAAGGAAGTCACAGACAGGAAGGCACCAAAGCCAACGTCACTGGCTTGTGAATCAAACCTGAAATTTGACTAGAAATGATATCTGACAAAAATAGAAGTCCCTAATGTGAAAAATTAATTAATGATCTATCAGTCTGTCTTATTGATATAATTCTGCACTGCAGAGGGGGAATTACAGACTAAGAAATTACAGTTCTTCAACTCATGTTATTTACATTTCCTTAATATCTGCCTCCTCCTCATCCATTGAAATTTCCTCTGTGTTTCAATTTCAATTTAAAATCAGCTGAAATTTTTGAAATTAGCCAGAGGCCAGGGAAGCTATTGCTTCATGCCAAGCAGTCCAGACCTGTTCAGTATCTCGTGAGCTATTACTGACAAAGGAAATAATCATTTATATGCATTTATCCCATAAAGATGACATCTATAAAATGAACCTTGGTGATATATTTCACTTTTAAGGAAAGTAAGATTTGTTAGATGTCTTTAATTCTTCTGGTCTTGATCCCTTCAATATATAAGAAAATCTCCTAAGAATTTATTTGACACTAAAGGCTGAAAGACTCAGTGCTGGTGTCCACATCTCCATCAGCAATGTGGTCCAGTTCCAGGACAGAAGCAGATCACAAATTCCCAAGATATTTGCTGCAAGACCTTCTCCAAAAGGAAGACAGAGCTTTTGTCCTTTGTTAGTATTGATCCTAATTTTATTTCATGAGACTCAAAGCTGAAGATCATGTTCCCTATAGGATGAAAATTAAAATTACAGGATTTTGGCAGAAGGATTGCAAAGCTCCAACATGAGCCACCCAAGAATGGGATCAGAACAAGAATGAGGTGAACCACAGCCAAATTTTCATTTGCTCAGTGCCATTTACAGAGTTTATTTACTGAGAAAGGAGAGTTTGGCAGCAGCCTTTTGGTCACCTCTTCAGCTGTCCCACACCCTGACAGGGGATGAGTGACAGCATCCCACTGAGCACAGCTCTTCCAGAATATTTTAGCAGCTGAATACTAACACTGCAGAACATCACATGGAATCTGTGCTCAAAATAAAAATAAAACAAAACACAAAGTACAAACACAAGTACTATTCTTTTTTTGTGGATATCCTATTGCATTGCTGTAGTGATCGAGCACATCCCATCCTACTACAATGTGACAGCACTGTTAGTTAGTAGGAGTGTTTTGGGGAGCTGGGAGAGTTTTGTAGGATTACACACACAAAAATCATTGGGTTTTCCCACTGAGACTTGACTTTCCTCCCCAACAGCTGCTGTGGGACAGTGGGGCCCGAGGTGAGGCCGTGGTGTGGGACAGTGGGACCCGACATGAGGCCGTGGAGTGGGACCTGAAGTGAGGGCCGTGGTGTGGGACCTGAAGTGAGGGCCGTGGTGTGGGACCCGAGGTGAGGCCGTGGTGTGGGACCTGAAGTGAGGCCCATGTTGAGGCTCGTGGTGTGGGACCCGAGGTGAGGCTGTGGCATGGGACCCGAGGTGAGGCCCGTGGTGAGGCCCGTGGCAATCGCTGCGTGCGATGCTTCCCACCCAACCACCACACCTGAGAAAACACAACTGGGGAGGGCATTCTGCAGCCAGTGACCAGAAATAACACACAGAACTGGTTTCACAACCAGCTATGCACCCTGCACTTGTGTTTTACTTGTTTTCAACAGTGCAAGCCAAACAGTTCCAGCCCAGGGGGTCCACAGTGCTGAGCCACGTGAGGTGCTCAAAAATGGGGGAATCTTGGACATTTGGATCTGCTCAGTGTCCTGTTCCTAACCACAGAGAAAGAGAAGATTCATGCAGCAACATCCCTCTGGCAGGCTCCAAATTAGTATTTTCAATGTCCATGGTGAAATGCTCTCCTCTCCCCACGGTCACTGTCTCATCTCCAGCCTTGGATCAAGAGCCCCATTCAGAGAGGAGCTGTTTGCTGGAGCGTGTCTCCATTAATTAATCCTGATTGAAGCTCCTGTGGCAGCCCTGCCTCCCTGCCTGCCCAGCTTATTCACCCCTTGCCAAGCTTCACTCACCCCTGACCACGAGGTTCTGCAGCCTCAAGTGCTGCCTGCTTGTCCCAGCCACTGAATATCCCCTCCAAAGGTGCCTGACCTCGTGCCCTGGCAGTGAAACTCAAGCTCCTCTCCTGCCCAGTTCCTGACCTCTGACACTTTCTAATTCCTAACCTGCTGTGTGTGGCTTGGAAATTCCCATTTTGCTGTGGCTTCCTTTTCATATCTCACAGCATCATCAAACAGACTTAAATTCACCTTCCTGCATCTCTGAATTCACATCTAGCAGGGCCAAGAGCTGAAGTGACCCAAAGAAATGTCTCTCATTTTATGGGCTGCCCTAAAACCATGAAAATGGAATTCTCGGTGGATGGTGATCTGCTGGACTCTAACAGAATTTGAATTATGTCCTAATGCAAAGTTTAAATAAATGTTCCTAGTGTTTATTACAATTAACTATTCAATTCTGCTTACATCAGTGCTTTACATAAATCTGACAGATTTAAAAAATGCTTTGTAACTAAAGCTGGAAAAAACAAATATCAGCAACATACTGTTAATGACTGGAAAGGAGATGTTTGCTCTTCTCAAACACAATCTCTTTACCAGCTCAGTTTAACACCTCAAATGTAGAACTGAGGATTCTTAAAATGTCAGCTGAAGCCAGAAAATGACTCAGAAAGCCCAAATTAACAGCACCAAGAGTTAATCTGCACTGTGTGAGCTAAAAGTGCCTTCCTTCACAAGAGGACACAGCAGTTTTCTGCAGTGCTGTACATTCAGAAGGAACTTTTGTAAAAGAATCTAAACACTCTGAAAGCTCTAAAAAAAAAAAATCTTGAAAAATTTGCAGGTTAACCCAAACCCAAATTAACAGCACCAAGAGTTAATCTGCACTCTGTGAGCTTAAAGCTGTCTTCCTTCACTAGAGGACATCACAGTGCTGTACATTCAGAAAGAACTTTTGTAAAAGGAACCAAACACTCTGAAAGCTCTAAAAAATAAATAATCCTTGAAAATCTGCATGTTAACCCAAGCAGAGAGGCCAGAGCAAGGCAGATCTGCTCAGAGCAGATCCAAACCTTGGTGTCAGGGGGAAGAATCACCTTGCCCTGATCCAGCCCAAAACAGCAGCTCCCACCACTGTTTCCCATTTTGGAGTGAGTGGAGTGTGCTGGTTCCTCTCCCAACACCAGCACACCCCAAAGCACCCTCAGAACACTCCTAGGAATGGATTCAATCCTCAGATTCCACCCCCATAGCTGCAGTTCTTGGTTTGGGGGTTTAGCCCCTCTTTTATATGAAACAAAATAAGCAAAATCAAGCCAGAATTCCCCACAGCCCCATGCCAAGAAAACCTAAAGAGAGTGTGAGACTGGATAAATCCCTCCTGCTTGGTGCTGAGAGGTTTTCTGTAACAGATACTGAACAAAGTCTTTCACCTCTGAAAGTCTGTGCATAGATTAAAAATGTAATTGGAACAAAGAAGAAAAGCTTAAAAAAACCCAAAAATTGACAACTCTGGCAAATGTTCAGGCTGATTTGTGCCAGACAGAACCAATGCCACAGAATCACAAAATCCCAGCATGGTTTGAGTTGGAAGGGACATTAAGGATTGTTCAGTTCCATCCCTGCAAGGACATTTTCCACCATCCAAGGTTACTGCAAGCTGGCCTTGGACACTTCCAGGGATCCAGGGACAGTCACAGCTGCTCTGGGAGAGCTGTTCCACATCCTTACAGGGAACAATTCCCTCCCTGTGGCTGTGGGCAGCCATTCCCTGTGTCCTGTCACTCCAGGCCCTCACTCAAAGTCTCTCCATCCTTTTTGTTGGCTCCTTCAGGTCCTGAAAAATCACAATTTATTCACCCCAAAGCTTCTCCTCTCCAGGCTGAAAACCCCAAATTTCTGAGCCTTTCCTGCCAGAGTGGAGCTGTCCCTGCCCATGGGGACTCTGCACTCCTCCCTGCAGCTGTGCTCACACCTGGGGCACATCTGGCTGCTCTGTGCTGCTGGAGAAAGAAGAAAAAGAAACCTGAACACCATTCTGGATTTTCAGGGCTGTTTGTCTTTTAGGAAGCAGAAAGATCCAGAGGAAATCATTCCCCCTGAAATCTTCCAGCTGGATTTTTGGAGGTGGAGAGCAGTACCAGACTCCTTTGTAGTGGAAGGCACAGAGGCTTTCAGAAATTATTCCCCAAACAGAGACTTTATAGATTGAAGACACTAAAAAAGAATGGTCCCTTAAAACCAACAGTCACAGCTTTTTGGGATAAACTCAAAATGAAGATTTCCACGCTAATTTTACTAGTTTATTATTCTGTAGTTGCAACAGAGCCATCACTTTGGATCCCTGAGCTGGATACTGTGGGAGGACAAATATTGATTTTGTGGGTGCTCTCCAGATGGGCCCTGCCAGCCCTCATCCCTCAGAACAAGCAGCAGCACGAGGCTGGATGAAGAATTCCCAGCTGGCACTCCCTGTTTCCACATTTCCACACTTCCTGCTAAAGGACAGAACTCAGAACACGCACAAGTGCCAGGATTTCAATAAATTCCACATCAAAACCTGAATCCCAAACCCACCGCTGGCCCTATAATGCAAATAAGGCTTAAATGGATTGAATTTTGGTGAAATTGAGATAGTTTATCTGTGCTAGGGAAAATTGGGAGGAAGAGAATCCACCTTTCACTGAGAGACTTCTGCCACTTTCTTACTCAAGGCCAATTAACTCAAGCAGCAAGGGATTAACAGCTCATTAATGATGAGGCCAACTCCCTTTATTCCCCAGAAAACCAGCTGAGGATTTGTATAAGCACAGAGGTTTTGTAGGGTTCAGTAGCCACTAAAAACATTTCATTCTCATCCCTGTAATAATGACTGAAGGACCTGGGGCAATAAAGATAACAATAATAAAGATAACAATAATAAAGCAAAGATCAATGCACAACTTAACATTTATTTAGAGGGAAAAAAAAACGAACAAAAGAAACCTCTTTGTTTCCCAGCAGAGGTTGGTTATTCTCCTATGAAATTTTCTTGGCAAAACCTCCTTTCCAAAATATTTGGCATCATCCTTCTAAAACTGAAAAGCTAAAGCTAGAAACAGACCCTGACCACAAAAGTATTATTCAGCAACTAATGCAGCACAAAAGATACAAACAAATACCACATGAGGAAAAAAAAATAAATTAAAAAGCCCCAATTTTGACTCAGCTGGAGAAGAAAACAAACCAGAAAAGAACATTTTCAAGTTACAACTTGAAAATGCATTGCAGTGGTTTGAAAAGCTACTAGAAATAATTCACTTTCCTGGGGAATAATAAACATTTTTGAACATAAGATCATGAAAATCAAAGAATGCTCATGGAGCTGCTGATAGACTCAAAAATGAACAGATGCCCAACAGCTTTACAGGCCAGGGTATAAAATAGGGAAAGAAAAGAGAAAAAAAAAATAAAATATACTTGAAATACATTAAACTACAAACTAAGATGGATTTTAAAAGGATTTATTCACCAGAAGATAGGGAGAATAAATATAGAACAATTTTATTGTATTTCTATGTCGAATGCATAGACCATGAGAGCAAAAATCCCCTCACAGGATTATGGAGTATAAACCCAAGAAACATTAAAAGATTATACATTTCATCAGCTGCAGGGGAATTTATTTATTCCTTAGAGATGAAAGAACTAAGAGATGTGACAATCAAAATATTTGAAAGAAAATATCTGTGTCTTCTTTTACTGACAAAAAAAAACTAAAAAAAAAGAAAAAACTAAAAAAAACCTAAACAAACAAAAAAAACCCCAAACCAAACCAAAAAACCTACTAAAAAAAAAAATCTGGCTTTCCAGGCCAGATTTTCCAGGGAGAAAACAAATTTCTGAAGGAAAAGATGGGTTGATTTTTTATAATTAAAAACTAAAGAATTTCAGAGCATCATTTACTTCTTTACCCTAAAAAAAAGTTATTTTTTACTGCTTTGTAAATATGAGGTAACACCCAGTGAGATGTGTCCCTCAGAAAGGCAAAACTGAGGAGCCTCTACTAAAATTTGCAATTTTGAGATTGCAAATGTTACCTCAAACCCTCCAAACCCAAGGTAAAAATCCACACCAACTCCTTTTCCTTATCATAATTTATCTGATAGAACCTCAAGAGATTTAAGTGGAAAATGTAGATTTAAGTAGAAAAATCTTCCTCCAACAAAGCTGTTCAGTATTCACCTCCTTAAAATTTCTGTTCTTCAGAGATGAACTCACAATTACAAAATTAAAATTAAATTCTTTTTAAAATAATTAAAGTTAAAATTTAAATTAGCAAGCCATAAATTTGCCTTGATGAAGAAAACAGGTCAATGTTTGGCTTTTTATTGTTAAATAAACCAGTGACCAGAACAGAATTAATAAAGAAGTTTTGTAATTGAAGAAGTTAAAGGAAAATTAGCTAAAAATAGGAGTTGGAAGATTCTTTTTCTGTTCTACAATTGAGCTTTGGTTTGCATCTGGAGTGGATCAATTGTCACCTTCTTGGGGTGGGAGATGGGTGAGATTTGATGCTTCTTTCTGATATTGGAACAGCTGTTTGCACTAAAATAAACCCCAGAATTTATTTCCAGTCTTCATTTTATAGGGATGAAATAGTGCTCAGCAATACTCCTAATGCAGGAGAAAAAAATCAGAACCTGGAATTCTTTTGGAATAAACAGCAATGACATTTCAGTAGTTTTTAGTGAGGAAAAATGGAAGTTCTGAATGTGCTGGTACATGAGAAAGGTTACAGATAAAATATGTTTTGCACTTGTGCTGATGAAGCAGAGAGGAAATCTGCTGCCATTTCATTGCAGATGATAACTGAAAATCGTGCAAGTTATCTCATCCTCTCACTTTATTTTTAGCCAGAACAGAGGAAAAAAACTGCTCTGATTTTTTATTATTTTTTTTTTTTTAATTTTAACCAATTAACTCATGCAAATGATGTCACCTGGAAGCAAGACTCTTTCAATATGTAACATGAAAATCAGAATATTTTTCTGCAATTTCATGCACAGTGATGGAGCCCCAGTTTCACTTCAGTCACCTGATTTCAAGCACTTGGCCAGAGACTTCCTCACTTTGCATTGAAAGATGAACCAAAACTCTGCTGCTCAAGTAAAATGTGTTATTAAATAATTACAATATTCTGGTAAATTTGGCCTGATGATTTAAGTGGAATTTTAAAAGAATTTTTTTAATTTTTAAATTTTCACACACTGGAGAACATTTTCCATCTTGCCTCATTTCTCTTGTCTACATAGATTATATTTTCTTTAGGGTTTGTGTAGGGTTTTAAATTCCCATTTGCTGCATCCCTGGGTGTGGGGATTTTGGAAGGAATTTTGAAGGAGTTCAAGATGGGATTTCTGAGTTAAGATGATGTCATTTATTTTCTTATTTTCTACATAGGAACGGTGAGGCTGGTTTCCATCTTTATCATATGGTTTAGAAGGTTGTAGATTCCTAGTTACAAGATTTTTTAAGGATTTACTGATTAATTACACACTGTTAATAAGGATATTTATGGTTTTAGTCTTTAAATAATTTTATGGATTTATGTTGTAGTGTAAGTTTTCTTAGTCAATCATGTTATGACACAAACTTATAGAACTGTATTCTAAACTCCTTGTTTGCCTTTGTAACTATTTTTATTTTTTTTATGTCTTAAACTCAAAAACTTTAAACTTAATTTAACATGTTTCTGTTTTACACTATAAATCTATATTCTTGCTTTTAGTACTTTGGTTTGGAAGTTTTTCTAAGATCAAATCTTGTGTTTAATTCTCAATTTTGGTTTACAGGCCCCAAGATCTGAGAATTCCAACACGTGGGGAGCCCCCAAGGCCACCCCTCCATGCCAGGCTCTGCCCCTGCTCCCATCCCCAGGGATGGAATCCTCTCCCAAAATTCCTGAGAATTTCAGATTTCTGTGCTGACAGGCACTGACACCCACGAGAACACTGCATGGACCTGAGGCTGTGGAAAAATCCTCCAAAATGGGGATGACAGAACTGGGATTGTGGGTGTGTGGTTTGAATAAAACTACATAAAAAAAAATCGAATAAAAATAAAGTAATAAATAATAATAATAATATATTAGTTATTATATTATAATATATTATTATCTATTATATTATTATCTATTATTTATTACATTATTATTTACAATATATTATATTATTATATTATTATAATATACATTTTCTATACTATTAAAATAAATATATTAAATATATAAAATTATATATATTAAATGTTTATATAAATATATAATATAGAATATATTGTATTTATGCATAAATATAAAAATATAAATAAATAATAGATAAATAATATATAAATATATCAATTAATGTAATAATATCTGATAAAATATATAAAG
>JAHXMQ010012340.1:26467650-26480955 GCA_020466415.1 Ammodramus savannarum pratensis | reverse complement strand
GGGGTGGATCCTCACAAATGCAGCTTTTTGGGGTGGACCATCCCCTCAAACATAAGAAGTTATGCCTTCAATGCTGCACAAGACAAAGCTATTAAAAAAAAAACCCTTAAGAATGATTTCCTATCAACAAGACAAGAGAATCCCCTGCAATAATCTCCTCACTCAGAAGAAAACCAGCACTTGCCTTTCTGGAACATCTCAAAATTCACATTTCAAACACACTACAAATCCAGCTTTTTTCCCACTGAGCTGAAAATATGGTTCATTCAGCTTTTCTTTTTGCAGACATTCTTTCTCCAGCCAAATCTTCCTCATCTCTATGAAAACATGAATCTCCCAGACACGACATAAAAATACACTTGGGGGAGGAGTAATCCCAATGTGCCAAGATATTAAATCTGGCATTAAAGATGCCATTTCGAAGGATCAATAAACCCAGCAGTTTTGGACAGCAGGACTGTGTGCTCTGAGGGTACCCATGACTATATTTGTTTAATATTTTTGCTGTCTTTAGGAGAATAAAATCAGTGGAAACACATAGAGGAACATAAAGGGATTAGGAAAAGTGTTGGAATAGGAAAATCCTGGAAATAATTTTGTGGCTCAGCCTTCCTTGTGCTGTTTTATTCAAGAGCTTCAAAGCCAAGGTGAAGCTGCAGCTTCTCCTCACAGAGTTTTCCATCCATCATGGAAAAAGGTGAATTTTGGCTGAGGAGAACCTTGCAGACATTATCTATCCACTGTGCTGGATGAAATGAATCACTGCAGCACTTGGGTGAAAGAATTTGAAAGCTGAGGAGAACAGAAATCTCTCTGTGCCAAACTCATGAATTTTTGTCCATCTAGGAAGGAAGGGTTTGTCCAGCCTCCATATGTGATTTTTATTGCAAATCCAGAATGGGTTAGGGACCAGCATAACTCCCCAAATCCAAGGTGGCTGTGTCCACCAAAACTTGCTGAGTGTTTTACTGACAGAAACTGGCAAAGAACTCTTCTGGCTTCTTTGGAAAACCTAAAATCTGAAAACTTAGTGAAATGGCAAAATGTGAGCAAGTCCCAGAATGGTTTGGGATGGGAGGGAATTTAGGAAGGAATTCCACCCCCTGCCATGGCAGGGACCTTCCACTATCCCAGCTTGCTCCAAGCCTCATCCAGCCCTGGTCCAGCAGCCACAGCTTCTCTGGGCACCCTGTGCCAGAGCCTCCCACCATCCCAGCCAATTTAATCCTAATATCCCATCTAACCCTGCCCTCTGAAGCCATGCCCATCCTTGTGAAAAGCCTTGGCAACCTCAACCACCAGGCACGGAGATTGCCTTGAGCTGCAGAACAACTTCATGAACATGGAGATGTCCCTCTGGACTGCAACCACCTTGGGCTGATGCTGCTCTCCTCTCAGGCCACCAGCAGGTGCCAAGCCCAGCCAAAGGTGGCAGGGAAGGTTGTTTTTCCAGCTGGAATGAGCAGGGACAGCTGCTGGTGTCAGCAGGACGTGCTGCCAAACTCCGTCACGGCCGCGCTGACAGGAAGAGCTGCTCCCTCTGCCAGGGATCATCTGTGAGCTCCCACCACACACCTCTGACAGAACTGGGGCTCAGCAGCAGCCCTGAAATCCTGGAGCCTTTCCAGGGTATCCAAATGCTGGCAATGAACATGACCACTGCATCTTGTGGAGACAGAGAGGAAGGAAGGAAGGAGATCCTGGCAGCAAATGTTCTCAGCTTTGATCTGTTCTTCCCTCTCAGGTCTCTGCTCCTGGGGGGTGGGTGCTGTGTGACCTGCACTGTTTGCTTCCTCTTAATGGGTATCTCACATTGAGAAGAAATTAGATTTTATTCACAGAATTCACAGAATCACTGGGTTGGGAGAGGCCTTCAAGATCATGGAGCCCAACCCAGCCCCAACAGCTCAGCTCACCCAGTGCCACATCCAGGCTTTGTTAAACACACCCAGAGATGGGGACTCCACCACCTCCTCTATTTTTAAGATTTTGGAGAGTGCCTGGCTCCTCAAAGTGTTGTTATCTTGTTGGATTTCATATTTCCAGAGTCCCATACCTTCTGGGTGGTTTTCTCACACACAGCTCTTCACAGCAGTGTTGTTCCTGCTTCTCCATCAGGGCTCCTCCAAGGTTTTCCCTGACCAGCCAGCCCACCCCCTTTTATCCCAGTTATCTTCATTAGCCACAGCTGCCACTCAATTAAGGTCATCACAGCTGCAGCCCATTTAGAACAACTAGGATTGGGGCAAGGCCACTTATACAATACACAGATTTTAGTAGGACTCCTACTATATCAAAGAAAGAGCCAGGGAGAAATTACCACAGGGGAAACACCACTCCCACCATGTAACTTCCCATTAACACCAAGAATTCCAGAATGGTTTGGGTTGGAAGGAACATTAAAAATCATCCAGTTCCATCCTTGCCATGGCAGGGACACCTTCCACTGTCCCAGGGTGCTCCAAGCCCTGTCCAGCCTTGCCTTGGGCACTTCCAGCCAAGAATTTATTCTGTATATCCAACCTGAATTTCCCTTCTTTCACTCTGAACCCATTACTCCTTGTCCTGTCACTACAGTTCCTGCCAAACAGAAACATGAGTGACAGGATATAACATTTAAAGCCAAACAGCTTGGAACATCCCACATCAAAGACCAAATCCTTAATAAGAACAACTATTACAAACATTTCAAATGGAAACCCAAAGGTTTCACCTTCCACTGCTGAATATCCTCACAGAGGGTGTCAACAAGCCACAGAACATCTCAGTTCTCAAAACAGAAATCCTACTGACTGCATCCTAAAAGAAAAGCATGGCATTCCCCAGAAGAGGAAGAAAGAGAAAGAAGAAAGACTCAAGAGCCCTGGTTTGATGTCATTCCAAACACCATTCCCATGGAAAAAAAGAGCACACGGAGTTCAGCATGGCTACAGCAAACACTGCTGAGCAGAGGGCTTTGATCTGCAGGGCAGCAGTGGAATCCCCCACATGACAGATGTTTTATGGTCATTTCTGTGGGGAAGCAACAGAAATTCACCAGGGACACAGTGCTGAGTCAGGGATGGCCAAATCCAATTGCTCTGCAGCTGCCAAAACATGTTGGTATGAAAGTTGGGAATATGAGATTAAAAGCTGTCACAGCCATAACTGTTCTCTGGTATCAAAAAAAAAGCTTTAATACTCTGTTCTTAACCTGTTGACTTAAGCAGTAAAACACTGATAAAAAACCTGATAAATTTTCATTATCTGAGAGATTAGAATGACATTGAGAATTGTTTTCTAAACATCAAATCCAGGTTCTCAGCAGCCTTTGGCTGCACCAGGAATGAGAATCCAGAGCTCTGAGAACAAGGCAGTGACCACCCAAGCAGAGCTGAAACCTGATTCAGACTGGACAGAGTCATACTTTTATGGCAACCTTGAAAAAAAGAAAACACAAAGGAAAACAAATCTTTTTGTTGTTTGTTTTAAATTGAATTCGAGCAAAAAGTCTGTGTGTGCAACAATCCAATTTCATTGCTTACTGTTTTCCAGCAGCAAAACACTGCAGGTTTCTGCTACGTTGAAAATACTGCAGGTTTCTTTCAAGTTGAAAACACTGAAGGTTTCTTCTAAGTTGAAAACACTGCAGGTTTCTTCTAAATTGATGTTTTTCTTTGGTGCAGGAGATTAAAAAATAATGACAACAATCTCAAGAGAAGAGAGACTGAGCAGGTGACTCCAGAAAGAATGAAATTTTCATGATGAATATAATGAAATAAAATATGATGATATCAATAAAAATGTGCCCCTTGTTTACAGGCAGTTTCTGCCATGAATTTGGTGCATTCCTTGTCCCTTGTGCTTACTTTTCAAGAAAGGCACTGTGGCACTGCTCACAATCCTGCTTGGAGAAGCCCAAACAAGCCAGCTTTAGAATTGCTGCACAAGGTCATGTTTGATCATCGGGGAGCACAGACATGCCCTGTTCATCCCAGCCCAGTGCCAAACAACAAGGATGGATTTACACCCAGACACATCAAGCACCCCTTTGTTCCCCTCTGCAGAGCAGGGAGCAGTTAAACTCTCTTTGGGGCACTTGCAATGAAAAATACAAAGAGCTGAACCCTGGGAAGGGTTTGGGGTGGGAGAGATCCTCAATCCTATCCCAGCCCTGCCATGGACACTTCCACCATCCCAGGGTGCTCCAAACCTCACCCAACCTGATTTACTTGAATATTTCCCCTAAATCTCTCCAGCAAACCTCTTCAGAGCCATTATAAACCCTCCAATAAAAAATCCATACAGGAATCTCAGGAAGGATGAGCAGCAGGAAATTATCCCCTGAATTCAAGTCCTGTTTTCCAAAGTCTCTTGAGGACACCAAGATCCACAATTACACACAAGCAATGTTGTGATGCAACCAAATTCCACAAGTTAAGCAAAACAAAACAGCCCAGTCTTCTGCTATTCCAAGTACTTCCAGAAAACACCATGGGCTGCAGGAACTGGTGATGATCCAGCTGATGGTGTGATCTTGGTATCAGCCCAGCCCTAAACAAATTAGGGCTACAAAGCCCTACTGAGAAGCTGCAGGGTCACCCCCAGGTCATGGTGGTGTGAAAACCCATCCTGGGAAACATCTGACCACACTGGGAATTCACCTGGGATGGGATGTGACCAGCCACTTCCCCCTGCTGAGGGTTAAATTCCACTTACAGTCTCCAGCAGCTTTTTTCAATTTTCTGCTCCAAGACCCCAGTCAAATATGTGTTTCTTCATTAACCACACATAACAACTATTTCAGCATGAAATAGAATTTCTGAATGCAAACAGGACAAATTGATGTCATTTTTAAACACTGCCTTGAGATTTAAATTTTTATGACCATGGTGGGAAGACCTTTCCAGGAAAGCCAGTTTAGAGTGACACTGGAGACATAAAAATACTATTTTTTAAACAGCAAATTATTAAGTTCCAGTTCTCATCTTTGCTATTACAACCTTTTCTACGAGTCAATAATTCAAGATATTTTGGTGCAATGCTGTGAGGGATAAATGATTCCAATAGTTTAATATTAATAACCTCTATTAAAAAGGAGAAAAAGCTTTCCCACCACAGATGAGACAACTAACAAGTCAGGATTGTAATGGAAATTACTTCCAAGACTGCTAGACACAAACTTGGATCTATTTACACAGGCTGTGAATAGACAAGAGTTTATTTACAGATGGTTTCTCCCCAGCCCTGAAATGCATTTTGGGGGAAAAAGATATTAAAACAACATCAACAATCCAGCACTTAGGAGCAATCCTACAATCAGCCATTGTGTGCCATGTGACAGACAAGAGAAATAAACCCCACAAACACTAAGAAAACACAACTCTGTTTAAAGCTTTCATGGTAGTAATGAAAAGCAAAGTGGGCAGGAGAATTTTTGGAAAAGCCTTTAAATATTCTTCGGTAACCTAATAGTGAAGATAAATATTTGCTTAACCTCCACCTTCACCATCCAAAAAAGAGCCAATTACTCTAAAAGCTACCAAATGCCCCAAGAGGAATTTAAAGCATTGACCACAAGCACCAAAAAGCATCAGAGGAAGAGGCAGATGTCCCACAATCAGAGAGGCTGCCTGGCTCAGACATCCCAAAAACAACTGTGCTAGAGACGCTGGTGACTCACTATTAGTGAAGGAGCAGAGAAACCACTTGAAGAGGTGAGGGGAAAATTCCATTTTAATTTAAGAGCCCTCTCCAGCAAACCCTTCCCGAGCTCTGCAACATAAAAACACTTGGATATTCACTAATAAATTCTTTTTATAAACACTTCCGACAGCCAAGATGTGCCATTGCACTGAGACTCACCAGGGGCTAAGAAAAATAAAAGCACAATGTTTATACATTATGTCCCTTCAAGAAAAAAAGGTTTACCTTATTTTTAAGATTATCATAACATCAATGACTTTAAAATATAAGTTTGCTGTGCATATTTGTCATAAGAGGCAGTGCCATCTGATTCCCCTGATACAGCTCCTGCAGCAGGCCTTTACCAAAACAAAGAGCAAACCAATGACCTAGAAACAAATGCAGCCTCTCAAACTCCTTTAAACTCATTAACTTCATACTCGCTTCGGACTCAGAAGCTCCTGCCAACAACTTGGATTGGAATTTGCCTGGTGGAGGAGCAAGTTTGGGTTTGCTCCTTATCTGAAAGCGTTTCAGGAGCAGAAGGAGGATTCTGCAGGAGCCAGGGAGAGGAGGAGGAGGAGGAGGAGGAGGAGGAGGAGGAAGAGGGGGCAGAGGCTGCGGTTTCTGTGTTTCCAGGGGATGGATGTGTTTACATGGCAGGAGCAGAGCCATGCATCCCGCCCGGCTCCGGAAGCGGAAGCTGGATGACATGTCAGCACAGCTCTCCACTAATTATCAGGATAATGAGAAGCAGAATATTTCTTTTTCCACATAAAGAGATGACACAAAAAAAAAAAAAAAAACAACACTTCCCTGCAATGCAACTAGTTATTTCTTGTCGTGCTGCCTGGTTATTTCTTGTCACGCTGCCCTGCACTGGGCAGGCACACACAAACAAAGCAGCTCAAGGTAGGCAGGGTTCCAGATTTATGACAGCTGAAATGTTCTTTTAAAGGATTTAGTGCTAGAATCCCTAGGAAAGAAGCTGACTGATCTGTGCACAGCACTATAGGATTAAAAAAAAACAAAAGAGGAAGGTAAATATGCACCATGAAAACTTTTAAAAATAACTCCCTGAGGTCATAAGTAACCATTTCAAAGGGGTGGTGGGAACGAGATCCATCCATAAAACTTCAATTTGAACATTAGCAAAGAGCCCTCCCCCAGCAGGAGCAATTACTGCTGCCTTTCATGTGGCACAGCAACACACCTTCCCTTGCACGCTTGGCTGTGTCAGGTCTATTTTAAACACACTCAACAGCACTACAAAGGAAAACATCCCACAGCTCCCTCCCTCCCCGTGCAGCTGAACACGCACAGGTTGAAAACTTTGAGGCTTTCTTTATAATTCACCCAGCCCTAAAAGCTGCTGAGCATCCCTGAGGTATGAGGAAAATCCCTGAGGTGTGAGAACATCCCTGAGGTGGGACAGGGCTCCTATGAGAAGAACACACCACTGCCTGCACCTCCTGTCCCCCACACCTGTGGTTCTGCTGATGTGAGCAATAATATGAATTACAGAATCCCAGAATGGTTTGGCTTGGAAGGGACCTAAAAGATCACCCAGTTCCAACTCTCTGCCATGGACAGGGTCACTTTTTGTACGCACCATTCCAAGAGCATCTACTTGCTGTGCTGCACTAACTCTACCTCGTGCTGCAGCTCCGTTCCAGCTTCTGAAGAGCTTTAATCTGCTTCTGCCTTTCACGGGCTATTATTAACCTCGGGGATAAAGTGGCACCCTTTTAATCAGGTGCTTTAACTGGATGCGTTCTGCAAACAGGTACAGCCAAGAGATATCCTCTACCTCCTGGGGCAGTAACGTGGGAAGGAAGAATCGCCTGCGATATTCACCAATAAAACCTCCAAGAAGGGCAGCAGTAAGTGAGAACCTTCTGTGGTGCTGCAAGCACAGAATCTCAGGATGGTCTGGGTTGGAAGGAACCTTAAAGATCTCATTCAGTCAAACACCTTAGCCATGTGCAGGGACACCTTTCACCATCCCAGGGTGTTCCATGCCCGGTGCAATCTGGCCTCGGACACTCGCAGGGATGGCCGCAGCCTCTCTGGGCACCCCGTGCCAGGGCCTCACCTCCCTCACGCTCAATCCTTTCTCTCACAATTGGGAATCCTCCGGTTTGGCCAGAGGCGCCCCCCCGCCGCTCACCTTGTACACGTCGCCGTAGGTGCCGCTCCCCACCCGCTGGATCAGCTCGTAGTCCTGCTGCGGGTTTCGCCTCAGGATATCGCCGCTGGCCCGCGCCGCCGGCTCCATGGCCCTGCCGCGTCCCCGCCGGCCCCGGGATGCTCCTACCGCGGTGGCCCCCGGCCCATGGCTCCTGCGGCGGCAACGGCGGCTCAGGGGGGCTCCGGGCGGCCCAGACAAAGGCGGGCGGGCGGCCGCGCCCTCCGCGGCTCCCGGGGCTCCTCGGGGCAACCAGGAAGAGCCGGGCCGGGCGGGGAGCGAGGCCGGGCGGGGAGGGAGCTCCGGTGCCGCCGGCGCTGCGGCCCGTCCGCCGGGGCGGCCAGGCCGGGCCGGCTCCTACCTGCGCGCCGCAGCCCTTTGTCCCGCCGGGGAGGGAGGGACGGACGGAGGGGGAGCACCGCCACGGCCGCCTCCTCCTCCTTTTCCTCCTCCTCCTCCTTCTCCTCCTCCTTCTCGTTCTCCTTCCGCGGCCGAGCCGGGCCGGGTTCGCTCGGCTCGGGACGGGCCGGGCCGGCAGTGCCTCCGCGCCGCCGCAGCGCCCCGGCGCGGCCAACGCGGGCCCCGCTCCGAGCCCGGCCCCGCTGCAGGCTCGGCCCCGCTCCGCTGCTGCCCGGCGCCGCTCCGGGAACCGCTGCCGGGGGCTGTTACAGGGCGCTGCCCGTCCCGCGGCCCGACGGCTGATGGAATCCCAGCGTGGTTTTGGTTGGGAGGTGGCTGAAATGCCATCCCATTTCCATCCCCTGCCATTGCAGGAACACCTTTCACTAGATCAGGGTTCTCCAAGCCCCTATGTCCAACCTGGCCTGAGACACTTCCAAGGATCCAGGGGCAGCCACAGCTGCTCTGTGCCAGGGCCTCACCTTCATAGCCAAGAATTTCTTCCCAATATCCGACTTAAATCTTCTCTTTCCCAGCTTAAAGCCATTCCCTGGCTCCTGTCCCTCCATCCCTTGTCCCCAGTCCCTCTCCAGCTCTCCTGGAGCCCCTTCAGGCCCTGCCAGGGGCTCTGAGCTCTCCCTGGAGCCTTCTCCTTTCCAGGTGAGCACCCCCAGCTCTCCCAGCCTGGAGCAGAAGGGTTCCAGCCTTTGGAGCATCCTTGTGCCTCTTCTGACCCTGCTCCTCATTGCGGAGGGAGAAGTGCAGGTACAGGCAGGGCTCTCAGCTTGTACCCCTTGGTTTGAGGCTGGAAGGAAGCCCCCAGGCTGGCTATACCACCTATATTTTATATATATCTCAATCTATATATCTGCTTATACCAAACACCAGGCTGAGCTCTCCATCTTTCACACCAGGGGCTGGGATACTTCCCGAGAGACTCGAGAAGGAAAAGGAGGAGGAACATGCGGAGGATGTAGGACTGATCTGCCTTGCAGCCTTGCAGCCACATCGTGTAATCCTTCTCATGGGCTAATCAGGTGGCATTTAGCTTTGTGGGTAACCAGTGCAATGAAAGTCACACCAGAATTACCTCAGACTTGCTGGGACTTGTCTCCCTGGGCTCCATAAGTCAAAAAAGTTTCTGTGAACCTGCAAAGTGGAAAGCATTTGTAGCTGCCTTTCCCAATTATTTTCAGCAAAGCAGCTGAAATTCTGGGCAAAGCTCACCCATGGTCTCTGAAATGAATGCTGAACAATTTAAGAAGCCCAAAGGTGGGGATAGGGAGCAGAGGAATGCTGGAATTTGCAGTAGCACTGGCTGCAAGGAGAATCATTAGGGCCTGAAAGGAGGTGTGATTTTCTAGGTGTAAAAACTACCACATACTCAGGGCAGGAAATACGTCTGCAGAAGTTAGGTAGAAAAAATTCAAATAGATGCCAGATGTAGGAGTCTCTGGTGTCCAGAATTGCTTATTTCAGAACAGATTCTGCTGCTTTGGAAGCCACACAGCCCAGGCAGGCCCAGTATAGTCTAATGACAACGTAGCCAAGCACTGATCTTGGGTTTAAAATGGAGCCTGGGCTTTGAACTTGCTCTTACATTTAGAAATCCCACAAGTAGTACCTGACAGAGTGCTGTGGATTGCATAAGATTTTCCTTCAGACCACAGGCTCCATAGCAGACCTCATTAGGATCTGTGGTGCTTTGGGTTAAACTCAAAGGCATCGTGTGCAGACTCCTGGGAATTGCAGAGTGGCCTTTGGGTTTATTGGGATTTATTTATGGGCTCGTTTGGGCTGCAAAATGTAACCTGCCCCACCTCCCAGAACCAGGAGAGCTCAGGGCTGCTCACTTGAAGAGATTCCCATTTCATTTCCCCTTGTGCTCTCCAAGCCTTCTGCATCCCGTACATCCTTTCCAACATAAATACCTAAGTTTTCCTGAGCCCCCAACAAACAAGGCACTATTTACCCTTTAGAGAGCTGTATTTCCTCAAGTGATTTTTAACAAAGCAATTACCTTTCCCCTCATAAATCAGCTTCCTGTGCTCCCAATAGGGAGCTGTTTGTGTCCTTTTTCTTCCCCCTTCCTCAGCTGATGCTTTTCACTCTGCTGACTTGCTGCTCCTAACAAGCACAGCAAAAAGGACATTTCATTTTCCAGTGGCAGATGGTGCATTAAGGCTTGGCTCCTAGAACACCTCTCAGATCTGAGGGGCTGCAATTCACTGCAAAAGCTGCTGTACTTAGTCCTTGCTGGGTTAAGTTTCACTTCCCACCTGGAGGTGCAGTTTCTCATCCCATCTTGTGGAGAGTGGAGCTCTCAGAGCCCATCTCATGTTCTGAGCTTTAATTCACCTTTCCCAACTCGGTTCCCTGCTGGAAGAACATCAGGGAGGTGTCCATAGATAAAAGCAGCACTGGGACTGGATTATTGTCACCATTTCATGATTAGGAAAATGGAGGAAAATGAGGAAACTGCCTGAAATTGTGCCAGGAGAGGCTGAGGTTGGATGTTAGGGAAAATCTCTTCAGGGAAAGGGTGGTCAGGCATTGTTTGCCCAGAGCAGTGGTGGGGACCATCCCTGGAGGGTGACAAGAGCAGTCTGAAGGTGGCACTTGGGGACATGAGTCAGTGATAACCATGCAGTGCTGAGTTAAGGCCTGGGCTCAATGGTCTGAGAGGGCTTTTCCAACCCTAATGATTTAATTAATGATTCTAACGAGTTGTGCAGAGTTTTCGGTGCAAGACATGGCCCCTGTGCCCCGGCAGGCCCCTGCTCCTGAGCACACACTGCATTTTCCACCCCAGACCACGCTGCTTTTCTGGTCAGGCGTGTTCAGGAATGTGCTTTTATGCAGCATCTTCCATCTGAACAGGTCGCAGCCCTAAAAGGAATGTTAAGTGGTTTTACATAAGGCATTCCGAGGGTTTGGAGAATGTGATCTGTTTGTGCTGCAGCCTGAGGAGGAAGAACAGCCACGAGACACCCAGGAGCAGCACCAGGTAACGGTGGCTGCAGAGCTGGAGGAATTTCTAACTGAGCAAGATAATAAAGGTGGTTTTAAAAGCAGTGAAAATACTTCAATCCTGGTGGTTTTTTTTACTACTAAAATATCTTTTATTTTACACAGTCTAACAAACTCACATGGAAGGCATTCATAACTGCTGCAGCACCTTTCCCATGACTTGAAATTTATTTTTATTTTTTCTTAAGTTTGTGGTTTGTATTTTCAGGCTGATTTTCCTTCCCAGTGGGACACACACTTGCATCACCCACGGCCACAAGTGAAGGAACCTGCAGTGGAGCCATTCCCAGGCTTTCTGTGAGCAATTTTCCACCCCTGAGTCCAGTTCAGGATGCTGAACCTCCTAAAGCTTCTTGGCTTTCCTTTGGCAGCTTTCAGTGCTGCTTCACCTGCTCTGCTATCAGAATCCAGAGTAAGAGGGATAGGGAGGATTTTGTGGGATCCTGAATGGTTTCTTGCTGCTGGAATGGCCCTTTGGGGGACAATTGGGATGGCAGCAGATGCAGGCACATGATAACAAGTACAAAAAATGCCTGGAAAAAAATAAAGAGCAGAAAGAGGGAGAAGTTCTGGCAAGATGGATGGAGAGAACACAACCAAGGGCAAGAGAAGGAGGAGACATCCAGAGCTGTTGGATGTTTCTTATGTCCAGCTTGGGAATTAACTTGCTCAAGGAAACATCACTCTGCCATAGACTGAGGATCTCTCCAGGGGCTGTGCTGAGATGCTGTGGGAAGGAGAAGAGAAAAAAGCCTTTTGTCCCTTGCAGGAGCAGGAGAATTGAAGGAGACACAGCCCAGCCCTGTGTGCAAGGGTTTGTTTTTCACGGAAGGAAGAGGGGCACTGTGGCTATACATTATATTTGTGTCACCCCGTTTACGTCCGTGCATCTCAGGAGACTTTGCAGCTGATTGTGCTCTTTGCATTCAAAGGAAGGAAACCAGCTGGATGCCCTTCCCTCCCACCAGCACGCACAGGAGGGCAGAGGTGACAGCAGACAGCAACTGCTCAGCACAAGGATGCAGGAAAATGTGGCCATTTCCATGAACAACAGCATTGAAAAGGGAAATTCAGAGCACTGCCTGGAAACCCGGCTGCTTCCCCTGCTTCCAGGTGCACCAACCTGGCTGGAACATTTTGCAAGTGTCCTGCTGAATCATCCAGGCAGGTGGATGTGGTTGGTTCTGCCAAGAGGAGCTGGAAGCTTTTTTTCTGGCTGAGGTGTATCTGCAAGGGGAAATCCTAGAAACAAACTTGGCACACGCAGATTTTGGCTTGGGCTCACTAAAGCCACGTTGCAAACAAAAAGGAGGCTGGTGAGGAAGGATGTTTTCAATAGTGTCCATCTGCCTGTCAGTGCAGAGAGAGGGGACAAATTGAAAACAGGATCGGAAATGGATGGGAAGTTCGGCTTAGGAGAGATCCTCTCTCTGCCTTGCTGGCCTCTAAATTGTAGAATCATGGAATTACCCTGAGGATCATCCAGTTCAACTCCTGGCCATGCACAGACACTCCAAAAATCCTGAGAGCTTTCCTGGAGCTCTGGCAGCCTTGGGAACATGACCATTCCCTGGGGAGCCCCACCACAATCTGGGGAAAGAAGTGATAAAGAGAAATAAAAGGATCAGATGGTGCAAAGGCAGCCACCGAGGTAAAACCAGGCCTGGGCTGATGATTCTTTATCTCCATGTTTATTTTATCCTTAAGTAGCTCCTTCAGTTTATGGAGCATCTTCCAGAAGGAAGAATCTCCACAGTGATTGATTAAACAAGTCATTTAATTAACTGCTGGAATTCTGTCTCCTCCACAGTGAAATCCCTCAGTGCAGCCCTAGTGTGCAATGGTGTTTACAGAAGCAGCAAAGATAATTCCTTTGGCTGCACAGCCCATGTAAATGTGGGCGGTCACAGCACAATTTGGGGTGAGAAATGGGAGCTGCAGGAATAGCAGGATTTCCTAAGCAACAAAGATCTGCTTCACTTAAAATATTTTAGGAAGAAAAAAAAAAAAAAAAAAAAAAAAAA
>JAHXMQ010012340.1:26430647-26467640 GCA_020466415.1 Ammodramus savannarum pratensis | reverse complement strand
ACAACAGAAAGATGTCAGGAAGGTTTTAGCTTCAGGACCAGGGAAAAGCTGATTCAGTTTTATCCTTTTTTGGTATTTCCAAGGAATCAAGGCCTCCTAACCCTAGAATGAGGGTACAGAAACGAGAGCAGTGATGAGGAATCACTGCCAGGCAGTGTAACCAGCAGGGAGACATCCCCCTGCAATGCTCTTCAGACACATTTGACATCTAGATCCCTTTGACATTCCCACACAATTCAGCAGAAGCAGTGAAAGAGCAAACCCTGAGAAGGCAGAAGTGACAATAAAAACCAAACTAACCCACCCCAGACCCTCAGATAACCACTGCAAGAGCAGATCTGTCACCCAGGGGCTCAGGCAGCACCTTGTCCAAGGCAGACTGGTGGGGATGGCAGCGTTTTCCTCAGCAGCAGGTCCCAGGGTGGCACCTGAGCAAGAGCAGAGCCTTGGCAGCGTCCCTTTGGCACCTCTTACATAAGCGTTGCACAACGCGCCCGGCTCTGTTTGCAGAGGGCTGGGGATATGAAAAGCAACTGGAAATGCTGCCTGGGTAAGTGGGACATCACATCAAGGTAAATTATGAAACAGCTCCTGCCAGCAGGATGGATTTAAATCCAGGTTTTCTCCAAATTCCGGGGCCTTTTCTGTGCTGGATCTTGTGGTGTTGAACTCCAGCTGTGCTCTCCCTCTGTGGGGTATTTTCTCTTTTTGCCTTTTCTCCATTTAGCATCGTTTTTACTCAAGAATTCTTCCAGTCCACGACCATTCAGCACATGTGCTGTGAAATCAGCTCTTTGTGAGCTGGCAACTTGGGCAGCAAGAATGCAAAGATGCTTCCTAGGAAGGGCTGGTTGCAACTGGGAAATAAAGGAAAGATGAATTGGTGGAGAGAAGGGGTGGATGAGAATGAACAAATGCTGAGTCATTCTTTGGAGAAAAAGATCACCCCCTGACTTGGGATCATAGGAAATAATGCAGGAAAAGGCCTTGGGAGTTCGTGCAGACAATCCCCACAGCACAGGATCAAACCTCTCTACTTCTCCTTGACTGGGGTACCACGTGCCATAATGGCAAGAGAAAAGGAGAAATACCAATAAATGGGACAGTACAAGCTTGACCTTAGCAGCAATTCTCAAAGGAATGAGGAAAACAGGACCTGAGCCCATCTCAGTTTAATTAGACTTTCAGATTAACACATTTCCTTTTCCACCCTCTATTTTCCCCCCTCCCCTGTGCATTTCCCAGCTGCTTTTCTTTTAATCTCCTCTTTCAACCTATCTGAACCCCTCTGAGAGTGTCCAGTGTGATAAATCCCTCCTCACAACACCTGTCTCCCCTCTGCTGCACTGAAGCAGCAACAGGCAGGGGCAATCTCAGGGATTATTTCTACAAACCCTAATGCAGCTTCTGCAAAGCCCAGGGAGCTCCTTGTGGTCGCAGGGCCCAGCAGGGGTGGGCAGGATTCAGCTGTCTGCCACGTGAGAGAGCCAAAATTACATGTTTGCTTCTGATGCTGTAAACACAGGGAAGAGGCCAACGAGAGGCAGTCACAGAGGGTTGGAGGAGGCACTCAGGAATGAAGTATCAGCATCTCAATAGGAGCACAACCACACATGGCTTTGGTACACATCAGACGCCTGGAACTGAAGATTGGATAATTTCTGAGTGTTCTTCCTGCTGTCAGGAGTGAAGAGCAGATCCTGCTGGCTCCTGTGAATCTAACAAAGCTGGATGGCCACTGGCTTTCCCTGGCTGCTGTGGGCCAGAGTGCAGAAATGATCAGCACTCGCCCAACATCTCCTCTTGCAGATACAATCTGGGGGTCAGCTCCCTTCCCATCCTGCCAGATTTTGTCTCTCTGGTGACCACCACATTTCCACAGTTTGATCAGCTGATCTTGGAGTGCTGTGCCACGTGTCTTCCAAAGAGCACTGGGCTCTGGCTTCACAGTCAGGTTGATTCCAGCAGCTTGTTGGCACCAAGAGTGTGGGCAAACAGTAGCTGAGGACAAGAGTGTGCACTCCCATGCTGGTGCACAGGGAGTGGGCCCAGAAAGCCAAACACAGCATGGGCTGCAGCCCAGCAGGGTGGGCAGGAGGCTGAGGGAGGGGATCATTCCCCTCTACTCTGCTTTTGTGACACACTCCACCTGCAGTGGAGCTGCTGGAGAAAGTCCAGAGGAGGCCACAGTGCTGGAGCCCCTCTGCTCTGGAGCCAGGCTGGAGAGCTGGAGAACAGAAGGCTCCAGGGAGAGCTCAGAGCCCCTGGCAGGGCCTAAAGGGGCTCCAGGAGAGCTGGAGAGGGACTGAGGATAAGGGATGGAGGGACAGCACACAGGGAATGGCTCCATCTGGGTTAGATTGGACATTGGGAAGGAATCCTGACTGTGAGGGTGGGCAGGCCCTGGCACAGGGTGCCCAGAGAAGCTGTGGCTGCCCCTGGATGTGCCCAAGGCCAGGCTGGACATTGGGGCTGGGAAAAAGGAAAGGAAAAGTAAAGGACTCCTGCCCATGACAGAGGGTGAAATGAAATGAGCTTTAGGGTCCCTTCCAACCCACACCATTCTGGAATTCTACATTATCAACTGTGCTGCACTTAAATCCTCCCCAGAGGTGTCCAAGTCCAGCCCTTACCCTGCCTCCTTTGTACCCTATCTCCATGAACACAGTGAGTGTCTCCTGCTGCCTGCACAGGCGGGACTGGGGAGCACGGCCTGGCTGACCCCATGCCAGGGCAGCACCCCTGTGGTTTCTCTGCCCAGGTGTCCCCATGCACTCACCACAGTCCTGCTTGTGCCGGGTTCCTCTCCCAGCCACGGCCTCTTGTGGGTGCCCACAGGGGCGCTCAGTGCCCCAGATGAGCCGGGTGCCCTGCCCTGGGGTGGATGTCTTCAGCGTGTGGGTGCCTCCAAGTGCACCCAGTGCCCCCAGGTGTGGATACTACAGCTGGGGGTGCCCCAACGATCCCACTGCTCTGGCAGGAATAACCTGGATTTTGGATCAGCCTGTCTGCTGAGCCCCCCATCCATGCCCCCCTGCATGGCCGCCCCTCACGATCCCAGTGCCCTGGCAGGGCTCCCCTGGCTGCCGGATCCTGCTATCCGTGCTGAGCCCCCCATCCATACCCCCCTGCATGGCCGCCCCTCACGATCCCAGTGCCCTGGCAGGGCTCCCCTAGATGTCTCCTATCCGTGCTGAGCCCCCCATCCATGGCCGCCCCTCACGATCCCAGTGCCCTGGGCAGGGCTCCCCTGGATGTCTCCTATCCGTGCTGAGCCCCCCCCCACCCCCTCGGGAGGGGATTCAGCCCCCCCGGAGGTGCGGCTCGCCCCGCCCGCGGGCCCCCCTGGCTGCGCGCACCCCGAGCGGCGGTGTCGGGGCGGCCCCGTGGGTGCCGTGGGCGGGTGCCCCAGCGGGCCGGGCCGTGCCGGGCCGTGCCGCGGTGCCGCGCCGAGCGGCGGGCGGGGATGCTGCTGCTGCCGCCGCCGCCGGCTCCCCCGCCCGCCCCGCGCCGCCGCCGCAGCCCTGCCAGACGCAGCGCGGTTCGGAGCGCGCAAGGAGCCTCCCGCAGCCGCCGCCATGGCCCGGAACCGCCGGGACAGGAGCAGCTGGGGTAGGGCGGCGGCGGCAGAACCGGGGGGGAGCGGGGGGAGCGCGGACAATGCCGGGCCTGAGGCGGCCGCGGGCCGCGCCGGGGCGGGGCTGCGGCGGGAGGACGCGGGCGGGGGGCTGCCCGGTGCCGAGGGGACACACGGGTGTCTGGGACAGCCCCGCGCTATCCCTGAGGGGCCTGGGGTCCGCCCGTCCCGCCCCGGCAGCGTGACGGGGAGAGGGGCTGCGGGATGGGCGCCCCTCGTTCCGGGGCCTCCTGAGGCAGGGTGTCCCTGGCTTGGGCTGGTCACCGCCCTCGGCTGGGCTGCGGCGGGACCCCCTGACACACCCGGGGCCGGACAGCCCCGGCAGCTCCCTGGGGAGCCTTTGGGCTGCTTCTCCGGCTTGCCCTGACACCCCTTAGCCCGGCCCTGCTGTCCCCTCAGCCCCTGATGGGGGATGACACCTCAGCCACCACCCCAGCTCATCCGGGAGCAGCGATCCCGCTCACCCCGCCTTCCACAGGCAGAGCCACAAGGCCACCCTGCCTTGTCACCCCTCCAGAGGGGTTCCCCCGTTCTGGAAGCTCTAGGATTTAGTTGTCGAGTCACCCTCCAGACAGGGCCCATTTTGAACCCACCCCTCACAGCCCCCTGATCCCGGGGGAGCCGGGGAGCAGAGCGAGGGGACGGCAGAGGAAGTTCTGTGCTGCCTTCCTGCGAGGCTTCGGTTCCTCCAGAGGCGCCTGGATCCTCCTGGATCCTCCGGCAGCTCCTGCTTCCCCCTGGATGAGCCCCGGCTGGTCCCACAGGTGGGCAGCACCAGCAAGGGGCTCCTCCACGTTCAGCCTGCCTAGGGTGGATGGCTTCACCCACTCCCACTGCCACGCTGTTCCGTAGGAAATCCCATTTTATCCAGCCAGTTCCCGTTATTTGAGCAGAGTAATTTGCCGTTTCCTCCGGAGCCGTAATTCCATGTGAGCTCACTCACACGGGTGCCGGCAGTATCCCGGCTCCTCAGGCAGAGCGGGTGAGCTGAGCTGTGATGTTTAGATACACAAATTACATTTTAATTTGTGTACATGAGCGTAGGATTTCCCATGGCAATGATTAACAGCTCGGAGGAATGCTGGAGGGATAACGGAGCTGCTGATCCGGTGATGGGTTTTTTTGGGATAGAGGGACAAAATGGGCCAAGCTCATTTGATGGGTTCAGCTGTGACTTAGCGAAGGTCCTCAGATCCTTGGGTAAAGCGGAGGGAAAACTTGCCAGGGAATGTGGTGCCATTCTCAGCTTTGTCTGGCGGAGCGTGTGACAGACGTGGCAGCCCTGACTCCGTGCGTGCCGGGAATTGCACACACGTCCAGCCGCCCGTGCCTTCCCCGCACGCCCCGAGAGCTGCAGGAGGGAATGCAAATGATGCCGGAGGGAAGCGAAGAAAAAGCACAGCCTGCACCCGGCCAGGGATTGAGGCACATTTCTCAGCCTGCTCCCGGGAAATGTGATGTGTCACTGAGGGGTGAACTCTTCCTGAGCTTCTTTGCAAGAATCTGGAAGCGTCCATGGATCCAGGTGGATCCCTGTGGGATCAGCTGCCTTCTGCTGCCACCCATCCACAGCTCAGAATAATTCCCTCTATTATCCCACAGACATTCACCTATTCCTAGAGGATTTCCTGGCTTTTTGCCAGGCTGGTTGACATTGTGAGTAAGAAATTGAGTGAAATGCTTCAATTTTTTTTTTTTTTTTACTAGGAAAGAAAAAGAAAAAGCAGCCTTTATAAATTTCTTTATTCTATTTATACAACAAAACCTCATTGCCTTGAAAGCTGTGTTTACATCCAGTGACTGCAGCATTGTGTGGTGACATCAGTCCATGGGTGACAATTCCACTGCTACATTTTTCAGCTGGCAAAGGAGGAGGCTTGGGCTTTTCCTGAAACTAAGGCAGAAAGAAGAAAGTCCTTGCTTTGTTCTAAAAGTGGGCTTATGGGTCATTAAAAATATTAACGCTATTTTGAAACGGATCAAACTTTGCCCTAGTTCTTCAGGCCTGGAAACAGGCAGCTGCTTAGTGTAACCTTCCTTTGTTTCATAAAATTAATTTGCTTTTTGAAATCTCACACAGCAAATTAGGATGAGTGTGTGGGATTGCCCCTGGTCATAGCTGGGTCGCTGTCATATCCCCTGCAACTCTGTAGGGGTGTGTGAAGCATCCAGAGTAGGATTTAGCCTTGGGCTAGAGGTCAGCATCAGGTTATGCCTCATTTGAGGCTCTTCCTGACCGTGCCAAGTGGGGCACAGACCTCACAACTGCTGCCAGTTCAATGGTTGAGGCAGCTGCAGATTAAAAAAAATCCCAAATAATTCCTTGCTGTGAGCAGTGGACCCAGCTTTGCCCAAAATAAAGATTGTCAGTCCAAGTTCTGCTTGGCACAGTGAAATCCAGCCAGCTCCTGGAGGTTTGTAGTAGATTACACTGATTTTTGTCTGAAATTCTTTGTGCTTGGCAGTAGCAGATGTTCAGCAGCCTGGTCCCTGTGATCCAGTGAGATCCCTGCTCCCAGTCACTCCTTCAAGCAGCACAGACTGGAACAAATGGTGTGAAATCTCATGTTTCCCTCATGGCCAATTTTGTGTTGAAATTGGAACGGTCCACCTAGCAAGAATTCAGTTTTAAAATAATAAAAGGGATTACAGAGGTTACAGATCCTTCTAGTAAGGGTTTTCAAGGTGGACAGGGGATTTAGGAGAGCTCCTAAAGGGAGCCAGGAAAAGCCAAGGAGCTGTTTTGAGGATAGGGGGCTCCTCTCCAGCACAGGCCAGGCATCATCCCTGCCACATCTTACACTGCACACAATGGGTTAAACTGAGAGGAAAACCATTATTTTGTAGGTTATTTTTCATTTTAACCATGTTAACATCCTTTGTGTTTGTTGTTTGATTTCTGCCCTTTTATGATGGATTTTTATTTTCCCCTTCCTGGCATTTCTTTGTGACTCTCAATGATGGGAACCTGACAAGGGAAAGCTGAGATGTTTCAGACAGAGGGGCCTTCACACAAAAAGCCAGAAATATTCACAACCACACGAGTGGCTTGTGAAAGAGAAAAGAAAATGAAGTGCTGGGACTTGAAAGAAGAGACAAGTCAACATTTCAAGCTGAATGTGATTATAGAATCATGGAATGGGCAGGGACACTTTCCAGTAGATCAGGTTGCTCCAGGTCCCATCCAACCTGGCCTGGAACACTTCCAGAGATCCTGGGGCAGCCACAGCTGCTCTGGGCACCCTGTGCCAGGGCCTGCCCACCCTCACAGGGAGGAATTTTCCCTAATATCCCATCTAACCCTGCCCTCTGGCAGTGGGAGCCATACCCTGTGTCCTGGTCCTCCAGGCCCTCACCCAAAGTCATTCTCCCATGGTGTTGTACAGAGAATTTGAATAGCTGGATAAGCAGGACAAGAGCAGCCTGACTTTCTCTTTTTTGGAGAAACCAGGATGGGCTGAGCCTGCCTGGCAGTGGTGACATGGTGTCCCTGTCCTGCCTTGCCTCATGTCCATGCCAGGAGTGGCTCTGGCCTTGGCTGCCCCCCTGATTCATGGGAGTGGGAATTCATTGGTTGTGTCTTGCTGCATTTTCCCTGCTCCAGGGGTGACAAACAGCACACTAAAATGTTGTTTAGGGCCTGGGTGATGTTCAGAGGCAGCAGGTTTTATATCAGCTCCCCTGGACCACTGACTGGAACCTTCTCCAGCGGGGGAAGGAGGCTGGGCAGGCGTTGTCACACTCTGTGAGGCACAAGGTGTCCCACAGATCCCTTCTGAAAGTCACTTCACTCTAGAGAGCCCCCAGCTCCTCTGCTCCTGCCAAAAATGCTCCCATTTGCCAGCAGGAAAAGTGAAGTTTACAACAGGAAAATAAAACAGATCTCCCAAATGGGGTGGAGACTTTGGAGAAGGGGCTGAATTCTGCCAAGCCCATTTAAAGCCCTTTATATGCAGAGTGTAATTACCTTTCATGTTCTATCCTAAAATTTCATGGTGTGTTTACCAAACTTTATTTTCAGACAATTTTAGCAACAAAAGGGTAAAAATAATTTAATGTCAGAAAAAACTAAATCCAGTACTGGTGGTGGAGATGAAGGGAGGCTGTTGCTGACAAATGGCAGATGAAGGACCATGCAGAAAATGTGTGCTGGGAGGGAAGAGGGAGTTCTGGAAATGGATCCCTGGAAGTGCCCAAGGCAGGTTGGATGGCCTTGGAGCAACCTGAGACAGTGAAGGTGTCCCTGCCCTTGACAGGGGGTGGATTGAGATGATCTTGATTCCAACCAAATCATTCTGGGACTCTGTGTTGCCCTGGAAAATGTGGGTTTAAATATGGGAAATATTTATGGGAAATATGGGAATAGGCTTAAATGTGGAAAGGGAGCAGGCCCAGGGTTTGCACCTGACAAACAGATCATGGCTTTTTGCTGGTGCTCTTCCAACAGTGCTTTGCCTATGGGAGGTGTCCACCTTGCCTCTGACTCAGCCATTCCTGCCACCTGAGCTGTCATGGGCATGGCCACATAACTGTCTGACCTGACCTCAAACTTGCTGAAAAAATTCTACAAAAAAACTCTGATTTGCTTCATTCCGCAGGTAGTTTCCTGCCTGTGTGTCCAAAGCTCAGCCTGGGAATTTGACAGCAATAACACCTTCCACTAATCCCAGGGTGCTCCAAGCCCTGTTCAGCCTGGCCTTGGACACTTTGACAGCAGTAGGAGCTGCTCTTGCTTCAGAGCCAGCTGAGCACTGCAGCTCCATGTAGTAGGTGTTGTAATGAAGATTTTCACATTGTACTTTGGCATTTGAGATGTTGTAACAGGTTTGGGGTCCAGTTATCATCCCAACTCTTGCTCCTGTCAGCAGTGGGAAGGTCCCAAAGCACTCCTGCTATCAGCAGAGTCATTCATCCCTTGTTCCCTGTGCCAGAGGGAGAAGGGGCTGAGCTGGCCAGGCAGAGCTGGTGCTGTGCTGCTGCCAGCTGGGTGACTCAGGGCTGGTGCACTCCACATCTCCACTGCTCCAAAAAAAGCAAAGGGTGAGTGAGGATGAAGCCTGGCAGAGCAAAGTCCCTGCCAGGAGAACGTGGGAGTGCACATGGGATTGGCAGGGCTGGGAACACAGCTGGGCAGCTCAGCTCTGGGAGTTTGCCCTGACTGTGGAGAGGAGCTTGGGATCCCAGAGGGAGACTGCAAGTGTGGCCTTGTCCAGAATCGCAGTTATTTAGGGTGGAAAGACCTCTGAGATCATCAAATCCCAAACAGCAGGTCCTTAAGCAGACCTGCCACTGAGTGCCACACCCAGCCTTTCCAGAGGTGGTGACTCCACCACTGTCCCTGAACACTCCATTGCTGTTTATCTGCCATTCTTATTGCTGAATGACAGGGCTCCTTTTTCCACAACAGTTCTCTTCACTTTTTCTGGTGCCCTGCAGCTCCAGGGACTGTCCTTGATCCATCATTTCCACAGATTGATGGCAGCTGTGGTTACAGCCAGGCTGAGGAGGTGCAGATGATTTCCTAGTTGGGCACTGTAAGTTCTGGCTCTGCCTTCCCCATCCTTGCTGCATTTCCCAGCTCAGCAGCCCCAGGTGGAAGGGGATAGCATGGCAAGAGAGCCTGACAGAGGGACATGTGGCACTTCCCAGGTCCCTGTGGGTCTGGTTAGTGCATGGGCATCATTTGGTGTATCCCCTGCTTGGATCTGGGGTTCTCTGCTTCTGTGGACATGTCAAATATCCCAGCAGAGGTGTGAGCAGAGTAAAGGGAAGGTTGTGTGTCTGTGCCTTCAGCTGTGCCCTGGGTGCAGGAGAGCCATGGAGAGAGACTTATTTATTTATTTACAGGACCACATAGTGCCAGGATAAGGGGAATGGCTTCCCACTGCCAGAGTGCAGGGTTACATGGGATGCTTAGAAAGAGTTCATCCCTATGAGGGTGGGCAGGCCCTGGCACAGGGTGCCCAGAGCAGCTGTGGCTGCCCCTGGATCCCTGGAAGTGTCCAAGGCCAGGCTGGACAGGGCTTGGAGCAGCCTGGTCTACTGGGAAGTGTCCCTGCCCATTCCATGATTCTATAATCACATTCATCTTGAAATGGTTGCTTGGAAGTGTCCAAGGCCAGGCTGGATAGGGCTTGGAGCACCCTGGGATTAGTGGAAGGTGTTACTTGTGTAAGGCTTGAAACTGGCTGGGCATTAAGATCCATTCCAAGCCAAACCATTCGGGTATTCTGTGCCACAGCAAGGCGTGGTGAGTGTGTGTGTGTGGTTAAACCCAGCTTGGGAGGATTTCTGACCTGCTGGCCTGGAGCCTTTGGGGGTGTGGTGCAGGGTGGCTGTCACACAGAGCTTTGCCCAGTCAGGTTCCCTGCTCCACCCTCTGCAGGGCCGGACCCCTCGGGCAGCCCTGCTGAGGGGATCTGTGGGGCCAGGCTCAGCTCTGGGGGTGGCTCCATTGTGCAGCAGCAGGGCACGGTTTGCTGGGCACCACCCTGCTCTGCCTCTTCAGTGCACACCCATCCCTTCCACGCTGCATTCCCGTGTTCCCCTGGTTGGCTGGATCAGGTGCCAGCCGTGGAGGGGAGGAGGGAATTCCTGCTGCATGCTCGGAGCTCCCCGCCCCTCCCAGCACAGGGAGACCCGGGCTCGTGTGCCAGCCCAGCCGGGCTGAACGTGCCCAGAGCAGGGGAGATGCTCGGGGAGGGTTCTGCGTTCCCCTGAGCTGTGGTGCAGGGCAGATAAGCTCCCTGCAAACCGCAGCTCTCTGGAGGGCACCCAGAGGGATGGAGGCTGACTGCAGCCTCTGTGCAGGGCTTGGCTCCGGTGCAGTGTGATATGGGATGGAAACTCCTGAAAGGAGCCACACAGGTATCACTGCTGGTCACACAGGTCCCCTGAGAGCTGCTGATAAGCAGCCTGACACGGTGCATACAGGGAACTCTGTTCCAAGGAACAAGCGAGTTCAAGCTTCCCAATAAACCTCGATTTTCTCTCCTTGCTGGTTTGTTTTCCCTGCAGTAATTTGGTTTGAATGCCCTGAGAATGGCAGCACTGCCTGGCATTGGTGTTGGTGCGTGTGTGACATCTGAGCTGGGCTTGTTTTGCCTGGAGAAGAGAAAGCTCCAGGGATACCTCACTGTGGCCTTCCAGGACTTGGAAGTGGCTTATAAAAAAGGAGACGGACTTTGTACGTGGGCAGATAGTGGTAGGACAAGGGGGAAATGATTTAAACTAAAAAAAAGGGAAAGATTAGATTAGATTAGATTAGATTAGATTAGATATGAGGAAAAAATTCTTCTCTGTGAGGGTGAGGAGGGTGCCCAGAGCAGCTGTGGCTGCCCCTGATCCCTGGCAGTGCCCAAGGCCAGGTTGGACAGGGCTGGGAGCAGCCTGGGATGGTGGAAGGTGTCCCTGCCATGGCAGGGGGTGGAACAAGATGATTTTTAAGGTCCTTTCTAACCCAAACTCTTCTGGGATTGTGATTTCAGCAGGAGAATTGGAGCCCAGGCTGCAGCCCCTGTTTTCCACAGGAAATCCTGGGATCCAGGAGAGCCTGGGAGCAGGGCTGGCAGATTGGCCTGCTCAGGCTCTGCTCAGGCAGTGTTTGCACTGATGGTGGGACAGGGCTGTGTTTCATGCTCTGGAATGAAATGGATTTCTTGTGCAGGCTCACACCAGGACAGGGCTGGTTCCTTTGTGGCACTCAGCATTTCTGTGACCTGTTCTTCCACGGCTGAGGGAGAGCAGGCTCCAGCAAGCACTCACCAAACATTGCATAGTTAGTGGCTTGTAATTAACTCCTAGAGAAGAATAAATTAAGTCAATTACATTAGACGTGTCTGTGAGTCTGCACAATGTGAAATATGCTGTTTCAATTAATTAATTTAGTCCAAAGCAAGTCTTAGACCAGTTAAAGAATTCTTTGCCTTTTTTATGCTGTCTGACAGCAAATCCTGCTCTCCTTCCCCTTCCCACTTGCAGTGGCCATATGGAAAAGAGCTCTGGCTTCCACCCCACTGGGGAATGAGCTGTTATGAAATGGGGAGAAGGATCCTGTGAATTTATCCTGTGAATTTCTGAATGAGCAGCTGGAGAATTGACGTAATTGCAGAGCCGAGAGAAAGGAGGAGTCAGCTCAGAAAAGGGGTGAAAACAGGAGTGAGTTCAGCAAAGCTGAGCTCTGCTTCCTTTCCTTTTTGGCTGCATGAGTTTTTGTAATTGCCAGGTACAGCTTCCTTCAAGGCAAAAAACGCATTTATGGCCAGACAGACCAGTTAAAATCATTGACTCCCAGTAGTGTGCAGGCATTTTATAAATAATCCCCGGCTCTGCAGTGGGGCAAATGATCTAACAAACAGAACCTGGAAGTTTCATCACATGCAAATATGAATATAAATATGAAAAATAAAGTTTTGTCTGCAGATGGCCTACATGAAACAAGCAGAGGTAGGGATGAAATTAGTTCAGAGATCTGCTTAATATAATCCCTCTTTCCTGTTGTCTCCAAGGACCTGGGGAATCAACATATCCTGCTCATAATGCTTTGTGTTGTGCAGACAGCCTGGTTCTCCTGGTGCTCAGGTGGTGGAAACAAGGATGTCCCCTAGGAGACCATGGCCACTAATGTGTCTGGAGACATTCTTCCAAAATCTGTTCATGTCTGCTTAAAAAATTTACTCTCCTTCAGATGATGATGATTTGAAGGGACAAAACAATCCCTTCTCCTCTGCACTGGTTGTTGGTTCAGCTGCAGAGGGAGAAGAAGGTGTGGAAAATCCTAGCCAGGCCCCAGGAGAGGGGATCTGGCCCCAGGGGAGGGGATCTGTCCCCAGGAGAGAGGATCTGTCCCCAGGAGAGGGGATCTGTCCCCAGGAGAGGGGATCTGTCCCCAGCTGTCCCTGTGACAGGGCTTGGCAGGGAATTCTCCTCACCCTCCAGCACTGGGAGGTCCATTCAGTTCTCTGACCAGGGACATCCAAGGATTTGTGCCCATCCTGGTACCCTCTGCTGGTGCAGGGTGAGTAAACACATAAATCATGGAATCCAGAATGGTTTGGGTTGGAAGGGACCTCAAAGTTCATCCAGTGCCACCCCTGCCATGGCAGGGACACCTCCCACTGTCCCAGGCTGCTCCCAGCCCTGTCCAGCCTGGCCTTGGGCACTGCCAGGGATCCAGGGGCAGCCACAGCTGCTCTGGGCACCTGTGCCAGGGCCTGCCCACCCTCCTAGGGAACAATTCCTTCCTAAAATCGAATTAAATCTCTCCTCTTTTAGTTTGAAGCCATTCCCTGGCTCCTGTCCCTCCATGCCTTGTCCCCAGTCCCTCTGCAGCTCTCCTGGAGCCCCTTCAGGCCCTGCCAGGGGCTCTGAGCTCTCTCTGGATGTTTTTCTTCTCCAGGTGAACATTCCCAGCTCTCCCAGCCTGGCTCCAGAGCAGAGGGGCTGCAGCCCAAGTTCTGCTCCCACCTCCCTCTATCTCTGTGCCCGAGGTGGGATTTGTCTGTCTGGGAAGGTGGCACAGCTGTTGCACCCTGGTGGCTGAGTTAGAGTCAGAAATATGTAAGTTTAATTTGATTTACAAATTTTTTCCTGCCCCCACCATGAGTCACATCCTATGCAAGGATCTCTCTACTCTCCTTTCTGTGCAGCTGGAAGAAGAAAATAAAAATAGGACTTAGCTTAGCTGAGCAGGGCTTTGGGAAACACCACAAGAGAGAGGAGGCATTTCCTTACCCTCTGTATGGCCCTTGCTAGTGCTTAGAAAGAGCTTTTAGCACCTGGCTGTCCTTACCTGTTGGGAAATGTGTTTGGGGTGCTCCTGCTCTCGGAAATTTGAGATGAGGATTATTTTAAATTTTCCTGGAGGCCCCTGTGCAGTGACACAGTGCTTGAAGGGATTTTAGTGCTGTAGTCTGGTGGAGAATCTGCTTTTCACACCATTTGGGACTTTTGTTTAGTTAAACAACCTCCAAGCAATGGAAAGAAAAGATCTTTGTCTTTCAGCTGTGAGCAAAGAAAGCTCACAGTCTATGTCCAAGAGGCACCAGGAATCCCCTGGCAACCAGGCCTAATGATCCTGGTGCTTCCTTGCAGGATCTTAGGAAATCACAAAAGTGCTGCTGTTATTTAAAATATGGAGTTACTGCTGGAGGCTTCTTTACAGAGAGGCCCAGAATGGGCAAATCCTATTCCTCCTGATATTTATAACTTCTCTTTTAGTGTGTGCACACAGTCCTTGTGCTTTGGAGCAGCTCAGAGCTGGGTCCCCAAGGTCAGGGGCTGAAACAGAGACTGGGGAGGTTGAACTTGAGGCAAAACTTGGGGAAGTTACAGCCTGAGGCACAAACTGGGAAGTTTTTGTTGGAATGTGGGGGAAACTTTCCATCTGGCAGGGAGGTTTCAGTGGCTGTGGGTGAGCTGGCTGGCACAATAATCACCTTCAGCATCCCTTCCCTGTGCTGCAAAGTTTGGAAAGACCAGCGAAGAAAGGAAAAGTACTGGAGCCAGCCTGCTCTGTGCAAACCCCAGAGCTGCAGCTCTTAAAATGCATCTGCCCTCTGTGAGAGCCTCCTGTGAGCCCTGCACAGCCCAGGCAGAGCTCCACAGGGAACTTGGCCATTTCCAAGTGGGAAAGGGGGCACTGCTTGTGCTCTGTGTGTGCTTCCCACTTGGGAGCAGCAAAGTGGCTTTTATCAGGATGGGTTTGTGTCTGCATGGCCTGATTCCTGCTGGCAGTGTCCTGGGGGATGCTGATGATGAGGCTGATGGCAGGAACAGCAGATTGCACTTGGAGCATCAGCTCAGGCTGCAGATGGAGCAGGAATGTGCTGCTACAGGAACAGCACAGGATACACAAAGGCAGCATCCTTTGATAGAGCTGTGAGACCTTTGGACATCTCAGCTGGAGAGCTGCTCCTGGTTTTGAGTCAGCCTTCAGGAAGGACCAGAGGAGAGCAGAACCCTAGATAATGTGGTAGCAGAGATGATGAAAAGGCTTGGATTTCACTTTTCCAGCTGAGAAATGGCCAAAGGGAGGTGTTGAGGCAGGCCCTGTTTGTGTAGGGAGTTGCAGGGATCTGTTTTCCATGCAGGATAAAATCTGAATTGTGTGGTTTACCAGGGGAGGTTCCAGCAGGGAATCCTCTGTCTGTGTGGAGCACAGGGTCAGATGACCCCAGAGAAGCATGGAGCCTCCACTGGGATGTCTGAGGCCAGGTGCAGCAGATCTGCTCTGGATGATGCCATTTTGGGATGGATATTTGAGTTTTTGGATCTCTTAGCACCCTGTCCAGCCTTGCTGTCACTGACTGTCACCGTCACATTGTCTGGAAAAATGCACAGGATTGGGAAGGGGATTCTTCTCCTGGGAAGCTGAGAAGCCTCAGAGAAAAAGGAAAACTGTATTATGTTATTGCTTTTCCTGTGTTGTGCTCACATGTGGAATGTGGTTGGAGATTGTTTACCCACAGGTGATTGTTCCATTGGATTCTGCTGGGAGTTGTTTTCACTCTTTGGCCAATCAGGGCCAAGCTGTGTCAGGGCTCTGGAAAGAGTCACAAGTTTTCATTATTATCTTTTCAGCCTTCTGTAAGTATCCTTCCTGTATTCTTTACTATATTTTAGTATTCTTTAATATAATATAATATCTTAAAATAATAAATTAGAACATGAGAACGTGGAGTCAGATGTGTCATTCCTGCCTTCATCTGGGAACCCCACAAACACATTTGTGACCGTGTTCACAGAGGTCTCAGGTTGAGGGAAGAGACGAGGATCTGACTCCATGTTTCAGAAGGCTGATTTATTATTTTATGATATATATTATATTAAAAGTATACAAATATATATTAAATATATATTTAATAAATATATATTTAATAAATATATATAATTAAAATATATAATATATATATGTATATATATATTAAAAGTATACAAATCACAGTGCAGAGGAAGGCACCAAACCCCTCTTGTTTTCTCTGTTCCCACAGGCAGCTTTGCAGACAAGACCTTCGAGTGGAGCTCTGAGGAGGAGGAGTCAGTGAGGAAGGCAGGGCCGGTGCAGGTGCTCATTGTCAAGGATGATCACTCCTTCGAGCTGGACGAGGCCGCCCTGAACCGCATCCTGCTCTCCGAGGCTGTCAGGGACAAGGAGGTGGTGGCTGTGTCCGTGGCTGGAGCTTTCAGGAAGGGAAAATCCTTCCTGATGGACTTCATGCTGCGCTACATGTACAACAAGGTAAGGCTGCAGCTCAGGAGCCTTCCCAGGCCTGCTGCTCAGGGATGAGCTGGATTTGGGGCTTTGGGAATGCTCTAGGCTCTCATGAGTGTGGGCTTCACAAAATAAAGCAGAGCAGATGCTTCCCCAGGCAGAAGTTTCTTTTGGACCTGATTTTGGAGCAGGAATGTTCACATCTGCTGCCCTCAATTACAGAATCAGTTAGGCTGGAAAATCTCTGGAAGATCATTGAATCCAGCTGCTAACCCAGCATCACCCTGCTCACCACTGAACCATATCCTCAGGTGTCTTATCTGTGTCTTTTAAACACTTCCATGGATGGGCACTCCACCACTGCCCAGGGCAGCCTGTTCCAATGTGTGACCACCCTTCCAGTGAAAATATCTCCTAATATCCAACCCAAACCTTCCCTGGTGTAACATCAAAATGTTTCCTCTTTTCCTGCTGCTTTTTTCCTGGGAGCAGAGCCCAATTCCCACCTGGCTGCTCTCTCCTGTCAGGGAGTTGTGAAGGTCCCCCCTGAGCCTCCTTTTCTCCAGGCTGAGCCCCTTTCCCACCTCCCTCAGCCTCTTCTGGGGCTCCAGACCTTTCCCAGCTCCCTCAGCCCCTCCTGGGGCTCCAAACCTTTCCCAGCTCCCTCAGCCCCTCCTGGAGCTCCAGACCTTTCCCAGCTCCCTCAGCCCCTCGTGGAGCTCCAGCCCTTCCCAGCTCCGTTCCCTTCCCTGGACACTCTCCAGCCCCTCCATGTCTTTGTTGTGAGGAGCCCAAAACTGAGCCCAGGATTTGAGATGCCTTGAGAGTAAAAGGAAAGAAAAACCAACCTTATGGGGTTCTTAGCCCTTTTTTGCCACCTGCAGCAGCTGTTTGTGTTCCTCCCTGCAGGAGGCAGTGGACTGGGTTGGGGATTACAACGAGCCCCTGACCGGGTTCTCCTGGAGGGGCGGCTCCGAGCGGGAGACAACCGGGATTCAGATCTGGAGCGAGGTGTTCCTGGTGGACAAGCCCGATGGCACCAAGGTCTGTGTGTGTCTCTGCTGCTCATTTCCCTCCTTTTCCAGCTTTTGAGACTCTCCTGCCCTGTCTTAGGTGGTTGTCCAAACCTTCCTTAGGGAAGGTTTTCAATACCATGTCTCTGTTTAATAACACAAGGAAGTGATATAAAAATATTTTTTTAGAGAATGTAATTTTGATAATAATTTTTAACATGTGTATTTCACAGAGCTGGGGAGTGGAATGTGGTGATTTTGCCTGAGACTCGTTTATGGAAGTGATGTAAAAACTTCAGTGTAATTGACAGTCTGTAGAACCACTGGGAAGTTGTACACACCTCTGTGAAAAACAAATGTTAAAGATGTGTCACAGACATCTTTTATGAAAAATCCTTTCCTTAGGATTTTTCCTCCTGAGAAGCTGAGAGGCCTCAGGAACAAAATGTAAACATTGATTATCTACTGCTGTGGAATGCAACAGGTGGATGTTTGATTGGCCAATGTTGGATGTTTCTAATTAATGGCCAATCACAGTCAGCTGGCTCAGACAGAGAGTCCGAGACAGAACCTTTGTTATCATTCTTTCTTTTCTATTCTTAGCCAGCCTTGTGATGAAATTCTTTCTTCTATTCTTTTAGTATAGTTTTAATGTAATATATATAATAAAATAATAAATCAGCCTTCTGAAACATGGAGTCAGAGCCTCATCTCTTCCCTCAGCCTGAGACCCCTGTGAACATGGTCACAAAAATGGGTTTAACAAAATGAGGTGATGTGATGTCCAAGTGTCCCTGATATGTTCTCTAAGTATCCCTCAATTCTAGGCATCCCAGAGTTTATTTCTGTATTTTTCCCAAAAATCTTGAGTCTCATGTCCTACAAACTCCTTCTCTTTCCTAGAGCAGGAGTTGTAAGGTGAAGTTTCTTCATTCAGAGTTGTTACAGTGGATTTGGAGCATCCTGCCAGGAATATTTGTATTTATCAGGAATATATGTATTTATGCACTTCAACACAGAGCATGGCACCCAAGTGACACTGAGGCATTCAGGGTGTGATTCCTGATGCTGGCTGAGTGTCTTTGGGTTCAGAAGGTGCAGTTTGGGTTCAGAAGGTGCAGTTTGGGTTTGGTTTCTGCTGCAGACACAGACTGGCAGCAGGTGTCAGAGGAGCAAAGCAGTTCCCTCAGTGCCTTGCAGAGCATTGATTTTGCTGTCAGGGGTGGCTTTTCCCTTGTCCCCAGCAGTGAGGAGGCTGAGGCAGAGGCAGTGAGGCCCCAGCACAGCGCCCCAGCTGCCATTGCCCCCATGGGAGTTGACAGGAGCTTTGTGCCCCACAGGTTGCAGTGCTGCTGATGGACACCCAGGGCACCTTTGACAGCCAGTCCACCCTCAGGGACTCTGCCACCGTGTTTGCCCTCAGCACCATGATCAGCTCCATCCAGGTAAGAAATCTGAGCTGGAGGAGTTCAGCCCTAGGAGCTACAGAGCCTGTCAGGGCTTCCTTCCTACCACTGGGACCTTGCCCTGTCCCCATGGGGATGTCACTGCTTTAGCCACACCAGCCACGTGTTAGCCCCAAGGACAGGCTGCTGTGAGTGATCTGAAGTTGGTTTTTTATTTCAATGCAGGTTTATAACTTGTCCCAGAACGTGCAGGAGGATGATCTGCAGCACTTGCAGGTAAGAGAAGCTTTGGGGTAACCTAATTGGGCATGGAGTGACAGGACCACAGGGAATGGCTTGCACTCCTGGAGGGCAGGGTTAGATGGAAAAAAGGAAGGAATTTCTGCCTGTGAGGCCCTGGCACAGGTTTCCCAGAGAGGCTGTGGCTGCCTCATCTCTGGAATTGCCCAAAACCAGCTTGGATAAGAATTGAAGCAACCCTGGATAGTGGAAGGTGTCCCTGCCCATGGCAGGGGTTGGAACTGGGTGGGATTTCAGGTCCCTCTCAACCCAAACCAATTTTTTTTTTATTCTGTGATTTTATTCTGTGACTGTGAATGATCAGCCTGGGTGTTGCCATCTGGTGCTGCCTCAGTACAGGTGACCCTCTAAGGGTGATTCCAGCCCTGACTGTTGGGGACAAGCAGCTAATGGGATTGTTGTGACACAGGTGTCCTGCCTATTTCCTGGAATTACCTCCTGCTTTCTCTTCTGTTCAGCTGATTGATTGGTTGATTAATTAAGTAGGTTTTTCCAGGAGCTTAAGGAAAGGAAAGAAAAGCAAAAGTCCAGCTGAAAAAATCAGCATTTGAATACTTCTGAATTATCTCAGTCCATAAATATTATTAACAATAACACTTCTTTAACACTGAATTTATTCAGTGTGGCTCTGATCTTTCAGTTTGGATTTTAAGCCATGACTGTTTAACAAGTTGACCCATTTTTAGGCATCTGTGAAACACATTATTGTGCCTTCAGTTAGAAATTAGAGTGCAGAGAGACTGGAGAGTCCTCAAACTTTGCTGCTAGGCTGATTTTGGAGTCTTTGCACAGCAGGGGTTTGCAGGGAAAGTACTTAGTTGTGAATTCATTTCCTTTCCTTCCTGGAGTGTTTGCAGGGAGCAGGGCTCCAGCAGCCCCTGGAGCACCAGAACTTTCTGCTTGGTGTGAAACCAGCAGCAAGCAGCTGATCTGAGCCATTTTGCACAGATTTGGCAGGCAGAAGCTGCAGGCTGGGATCTCTCACATGAGAGCTCAGCAGGGTGATGGTTCCACAGCAGCTCCCTGTGCCTCTGGGGTGTGAGCTGGGAGCCCAGAGCCTCTCTGTGCCTGGTGGTGCTCACTCATAAACATCCCCTGCTGCTCCAGGGAATCAGAGAATTCCCTCCAGGGATCACTGATCAGCTCCTGGCCCTGCACAGGCCCCAACAACCCCACCCTGGGGTCCCTGGCAGTGCTGTCCCAACCCCCTGGAGCTCTGGCATTCCCTGGGGAGCCTGGGCAGTGCCAGCACCCTCTGGGGCAGGAACATTCCCTGAGATCCATCCTGACCCTGGGAGGAGCCTCAGGGCCAGGTTTTGTGTGTGAAATGAGGGTGCTGTGGGCTCAAAGCAGCACTGACCCCACTGTTTGTGTTTTCCAGTCCCTTATATTCCTTACTCGTGACTGGAGCTTCCCTTATGAGTTTTCCTATAGATCCTATGGTGGTGCAAGATTTTTGGAGAAGAGGCAGCTGGCCTGGCTCAGCTCCAGCCACCCCCTGGGTCCTGTCCCTGTCACAGAGCTCAGTGCTGCTGTCCCTGTGTCCCACAGTCACAAACTCACTGTCCTGTCCTGTCCTGTCCTTCTCCTTGCAGCTTTTCACCGAGTATGGCCGGCTGGCCATGGAGGAGACATTCCAGAAGCCTTTCCAGGTGAGTCGGGGGATCCTGGGCTGCTCGTGTGTCCCGCTGCCTTCACCACGAGGTGTCACTGCAGTTTGCAGCGTGGGAGGAGCTGGCACTGCCTGGGGATCGCTCAGCTGCTCCGAGGAAGGGCTTTGTGCTTCCAAATCCATCCAACATCCCTCTTTCCTTGCCAAGAGCTCTGCCCTGTCCTGCCAGGCTTGGAAAGCAGCTGCAGGTTTGTCAGGAACTCTGCCCAGCCTTTGTTCTGAGAGGGTTGAACTCACCTGCCCTGGGAATCCCTGCTCCTGGCCAAATGAAAGGATAAGGATTAGCAGAGCTGTGGGAAAACTCGCTGTCAGTGGGGTTTTAGCTTCAAATTAGGGACATCTGTTCATCCTTCTGCTCCCCCACCTGGGAAAAGCTGGTGGCAAAAAAAAGGGAGAGCATTGGGCATTCATGGTAGGTGAGGTTTGTTCCTGTTTTAAAGACACAGGAGTGTTTTGATTAGGAAGTTCACAAACCCTCACCCAACCTAAAATAAAACCCAGCAGAGAACAAAGCATGCTGTAAAAATCCAAAGAGTAATTGGGAATGAGTTAACAGCTATTTTACATTTGCTTTCCCACATAAAAAGAGAATTGTTGTCCTGGAAGGACTAAGGGGTTCATAAGGTGTCTGTGGTCAGGAAGTGGAAATAAAATTAAAAAGTTAAAAAATACAACAAATGGACAAATTGACATTTTAAAGGTGTATTGGATTCTGCTGTGATAAATGGTAAAACTAAAAATATATATGGTAAAAATATATGACAGGCAAGAGCTTGAAGAATGTTGTAACATGGTACAGCAAAAAGCCAGACATTAAATAAATATTCCTGCTCCTTATTTAAAGACTGTGGGGATAATGTAGCCAAATATTCCAGTGAAACTGAGATACTTCCCACTCCATCAGTGAAAGGAGGCTGTGAGGGGAGACTTAAACATGCTTAAATCATTAGGGCTGGATAAGAGGCTCTGATTCTCCCAAACACTGTAATTGCTGTCAAGGCACGGTTTGTGGATGGTGAGTCTTGTCAAACAATCCCATTATCAGTTTTTGAAAGAGCTGGGTTGATAAAGGTAACTCTGACCATGATCCATTGCCTTCTGTCAGCCTTATCTTTCCAGGATGCTGATTGAAAGCAAATGAACTCAGCATTGTCTGGTTTAATCCATAGTTAATGGATTAAAAACTCATTAACTGATAGATGCCAGAGCACGCTGAACTAATTGGAGCTAATTGTGGGGAATCATCATCCTTCAGAAGTGTTTCCTTGGGATCCCCCCAGGCTCTCCCTGATTCAATGTCATCTTCAGGATGATCAGGGGGAAATGATCAAACTGGGAGCCCTTGTGGGTGTGACAGATGTGGCAGAGGGGTCAGTGGTGCTGTGGCCAGGGGAGAAATGATCTCCTGTCTGCATCCAGCATGGGCTGCTTCCTGCAGAGCCTGTGTGAAGTGTGACAGGGTGGATTGGAAAGCAGGAAAAGGGAGGGTGGGCAGGCCCTGGCAGAGTTTTCCAGAGCAGCTGTGGCTGCCCCTGGATCCCTGGGAGTGCCCAAGGCCAGGCTGGACAGGGCTTGGAGCCACCTGGGATGGTGGAAGTGTCCCTGCCATGGCAGCTTTAAGGTCCCTTCCAAGCCAAACCATCCTGGGATTCTCCAAGTGTGATGGTGAATAAATGCAGTGGCACTGATCCTGCTGGAGGGGAAGGGAAATGGGACTTGGCAGTGGAAAATTCACATTTCCCTTTGTCTCCTCCTCTCCTCACACTGAGGAGCCCTCACCAGAGGCAGGCCCTGAATGTGGGGCCTTCACAAAGGCAGTGGTAAGCACAGCCTGTCTGGAACAATTTTACTTGAGAAAAAAAAATAATAATCCCAATTCAAGGCATAAATAATGTGTTTGTGGAAAAGTCCTAAGCAGGGGCATGTCTCTGAAGCATCTCTGGTGTGTGAGAACAGCATGTCCTGAGCCAGCTCCCTGGGTGCACTCACTGTGGCTTCTCCTGCTGTTCAAAAAGGCCAACTCACTGTTCTCTCCTCTTTTTTTAACTTTTTCTGATGTTTTATGAAAGAGAAATAGCAGGAATGTTTCCCCTCCCTCCATTAGATTTTTGTTCTAAACATAGATAAATTTAGGGAAATTCCAGTGAAATGGGTTCCACTTGCTGAGCTGCTTATCCCTGTTCCTGAGAGGAGCTCTGGCACCTCTGCCAGGCCCTCCTGGGCTTTGGCATTCAGGACTTCCCCTCCAAACCCTTTATTTCCTACATGGGATCTTGTACAGAGAGGCAGTGGAGACCTCATTTTTTTGTGAAAACCTTATTTTTTTTTTAAAGATTCAAAGTTGACCGTTCTGGTATTTATTTATTTATTGCCCAGGAACTTTGAATGCCTCAATAAAGATTACAAAAGCCAATGATTTCTTATTCACCCTCATTCCTCTGCATCTGCTTCTCATTAAAAGTCTGTCTGGAAGGCTGCCCAGTGGAAAAGGCTGAAAAAAATGAGCCTGTAGAATTCCCATAGGATGGAACTAAAAGTGGCTGGAATTAGGGAGCTTGCTGCCTTTTGTCCTGCTTAGCAGCAATCCCTTTTCTTGGGCACTTTGGGTGATTGATGTTGTTCTCCCAGCCAGGGACTCAAACTGGTGCAGGAATTTGGGGCTGGGACAGTGGGGTGGTCTCAGTCCCTGCACCTGGGAGCTCTCATTTCCACCAGGAAATTTGGGAGATGCTGCTGGAGCTGGGAGGAGACTCAGGGCCAGCTTTTGGTGTGTGAAATGAGGGTGAGGGTGCAGAAAATGCTGTGGGCTCAGAGCAGCACTGACCCCACTGTTTGTGTTTTCCAGTCCCTCATATTCCTTGTTCGTGACTGGAGCTTCCCTTATGAATTCTCCTATGGATCTGATGGGGGTGCAAGATTTTTGGAGAAGAGGCTGAAGGTATGCTTTGCCTGCTCTTGGTTCTGGATAGTGGAAGGGATGATCTTTAAGGCCCTTTCCACCCTTATCGACTCTGTGGTTCCATGATTTTCCTGTTCACCTGAGTGGCCTCAGCACTGGAGGTCAGCTGTGAGCTGCAGAGCAGGTTATGGTCACAGCCAGTGCCTTAAAATGCCACAGGAGGCATTTGGGGAGGGGGAATTTCCAGGAGAGCCATTTGGGGAGGGTGAATTCCCCAGAGGAGCCATTTGGGGAGGGTGAATTTCCAGAGGAGCCATTTGGGGAGGGTGAATTTCCAGAGGAGCCATTTGGGGTGGGTGAATTTCCAGAGGAAGCATTTGGAGTGGGTGAATTTCCTTGCCATGCTCAGGCTTCTGCCCAAGCCCAGCTCCCTGGGACTCTCTGAAAGAGCCCAAAGCAATGGGAGTCAGCAGATTCCCAAGAGCCTGGGAATGATGTTTTAGTTAAATTTGGGAGTTGGACAATCAAAATGATGGGCAAGGGCTGCTTGGGATCAGCCAGGAAATGCATGGCTGATCTGGTAGTGGAGAGACCTAATTATATGTGAGACCAGCAAGGCCCTAGTGGGAAATCCCAAATGTTTTTGTGTTCCAGTCATCCATGGCCATGTGCAATTCCCAGATGATAATAACATGCTCCAGGGCATGTGGACAGAGATACTCCAGTTCCTTCTCTTTGTCCTCATGCCTGTGGAATCCTCTCCTTTTCCCCCACAGTGTGGAGTATCCTGTGCTCCTGCCAGCTTTATCCCAGTGTTCCTATCAGAAGGAAACTCAAACTGTGGGAAGTAGATGGGCAGCACCAGCTCTTCTCTCTGGTGATCACTGACAGGACCTGAGGGAACAGCTGGAGCTGTGCCAGGGGAGTGTAACTGGATATTAGGGAAGGGTTCTTCATCCAGAGGGTGCCCCAGGGATTGGTGACATTCCTGAGGCTGCCAGGGATGCCCAGGGTGGGATTGCTGGGGAATCTCTGCAGGGCTGGGCTCTGCTCCTTGTGGGCACATCCAGCTGAGGGCATTCTGTGCTTCCCTGTCTCCACAGGTGTCAGGCAATCAGCACGAGGAGCTGCAGAATGTCAGGAAGCACATCCACTCCTGCTTCACCAAAATCTCCTGCTTCCTCCTACCCCACCCTGGCCTCAAGGTCGCCACAAACCCCAATTTTGATGGAAAACTCAAAGGTACAAAGGCAAAGCTCTGGCTTCTACCCTGATTCCTTGGAAACTCTGGCAGACTGTCCTACTTGTTCCTGAAACCCCCAAAAGCATTTTCCATGAAAAACCTTCTGGGAGAGCAGTTGGATCCCCCTCCCAGTGCTGTTCACACTCCCTTCTGCTTCTCCCCAGTGCAGCAGACCAATGTGGAGGGAGAAAAATTGCTACTGGCAATACCCAGTGATAGGAAAAGTGGGATGACACTGGATGTTTGTGGATGTGGTGTTAAAGCTGCAGGAAATTCCTGCTTGCTGCAAGGCTGCTGCCTGTGGTGGATGGAAGGCTGGTTCCACAAGCTCTCAGAACAGTTATTTCCCTTTGAAAAGCTTTCCAGGGAATATTCAATCTGCCTGATTTATCTGATCAGTGGTTTCCCTCCAGGGCAGGCTTGGTTCAGCAGGTTAAAAACAAGAGAGAAGGAGAAAAGAGCTGTGGTGAGATTCTCCACCCCTAAAGGAGCCACGTGCTGGGGATATTTTTAGGTGTTTGTTGTGAGCTCCTCACCAGCCTGGCTGATTCCAGGCTGCTGCAATCTTAGCAATAAAGTGGACCATTAACTTCTAAAAATAAATTAGCAGGCAAAGATGTGAGTTTTCCCCTGGTTTTGTCTGGCTCAGACTTGCTCTGTGCAGAGCAGGAGGGACAGCAGGGCAGCAGGAGGGAGATGTGCTGGTGGAAACTGAGCTGAGCCCTGCAACTCCCCCTTCACCTCAGGTGCTGAGAGTGTGGAACAAGTGCTGTGTGCAGACAGGGGCTGTCAGCAGCTGCTTGACACAATTCTCTTGTTGCCTCAGAGCTCTACTCAGCATTTTGTGCTCTGATGGAAAAAAATGTGGGGGATTTTCCCTGCTTTCCAAATTCCTGGCTGTTGCATTGATTTTTTTTTTCCTGCCTTCAGTCCTATACAGTTGAATTTAATGGAAACACCAAAAACCCCACCCTGGGCAACCCTGAGAGCTTTGTCCAAATCCCCCTGGAGCTCTGGGCAGCCTTGGGGTTGTGCCCATTCCCTGTTCCTTCCACCCTCTGGGGGAAGAGCCTTCCATGGCAGGGGACTGGAACATGATGGTCTTTAATGTCTCTTCCAACCCAAACAATTCTGGGACTCTGTGATGCCTCTTTATTTCTTTTTTCCTTTTTTTCCCCAGAAATAGACGATGAGTTCATCAAGAACTTGAAGATTTTGATTCCTTGGCTCCTTAGTCCTGAGAACCTGGATGTTAAGGAGATCAATGGAAACCACATCACCTGTCGAGGCCTTGTGGAGTATTTTAAGGTATTTATTTCAGAAAAAGTGGATTTATTCCTGCTAAAGGGGAAAGCAGCAGCAGGCAGGAGCAGTGACAGTCCTGACTCACTGCAGCAGAGGGCAAACACCTCATGGTCATTTGTTTGACCACACAGGGAGCCCAGAGAGTGGGAGGAGCTGTTTCCCTTTCCTGGAGAATTGAGGGCTAGAGGGGGATAAGCTGAGGGCTGTATTCCAATTGCCTTTGGAAAAAGCTTATTTTTGTTGTCATGGCTACTGGGACATTTCCATGAGAGACATTGGTGAGTAATTCTCACCACCTACTCCCAGGGCTACCTTGGCTCCTTCTCCTGCAGGGAAGGGACAGAGGTAGGTGCAGATCCTTTGGGAGGGACACTGGCAGTGAGAGGAGGAGGGAGATCTCCAGTGGCTGACCCAAGGAATGGAATTTTCTGACCAAAGCCATCTTGTGCTGGAGCATCCTCCTCTTTCCTGCCTCTGAATCCTGTCTGGAGCTGGGTGGGGGTGCCTGCTGCAGCTCCTGTGTGCTGCCTTCCACATGATTCCCTTTTCCCTGCTCTTTTCCAGGCCTACATCAAGATCTACCAAGGGGAGGAGCTGCCACACCCCAAGTCCATGCTGCAGGTAGGTGTGAGTTGGAGCTGTGGGAATTCCTGCTCTGGAATTGCCAATAATTGCCAGGAATTGGCAGAGGTGTCCAGCACAGTGGGGCTGCTGGGACTTTATTCCAAATGCTTCAGTTTCACCACTCAAGGGAAGGGTTTGGCATCAGGAGCCTGACCTGGCTGAGCAATCCCAGCTGGATGGGCTGTGGGGAGCTGCTGGCTGCACACAGCCCCAGCCAGCTCAGCTGAATGTGTCCCTGCAGGTGAGTGACATCCTGGGGGCCACACAGGGAGGGGACACATGGAGGTGGCTGCCAGAGCCAGCTGGAGCTGTTTATTTGTGGCTGAGCCTTTTATCTCTTTCCTTGCTGCTTCCCACAGCTGAAGCCAAAGTTTTTATAGCTCTGGTTTGGAGGGGAGGAATCCTCTCTTCATGCAGGATGTGTAAATATGGGATGGACTTATTTTGGGTTGGTTGGAGGCTGGGAGAGCCCCTTGGCTGATTCTGGGTGCCACACACATGTCCTGGCTGTCCTGGCTGTGTCACTTGCACAGCTTAACCCTGCCCTTCTGCACCTACATTTTGTGTTCCTTCTGCCCTTACAGGCCACAGCAGAAGCCAACAATTTAGCAGCAGTTGCCACTGCCAAAGACACCTACAGCAGGAGGATGGAAGAGGTGGGTTGTGCTGAGTGTGCCCCTTCCTTGCCCCTTCCTTGCTCCATGGGATTCATGGAATCCCAGAGTGATTTGGGCTGGAAGGGACCTTAAATCCCATCTTGTTCCACCCCTGCCATGGCAGGGACACCTTCCACCATCCCAGGCTGCTCCAAGCCCTGTCCAGCCTGGCCTTGGGCACTGCCAGGGATCCAGGGGCAGCCACAGCTGCTCTGGGCACCTGTGCCAGGGCCTTCCCACCCTCACAGCCAGGAATTCCTTCCCAAACCCTAACCCCTAGTCCCTAACCCTAATTTCAAATTTCCCTGTGTCAGCAATGATGTTTCAGGAGTGGTTTCTGTGTATAAGGAGTGACATTTCAGGGATGATTTCACTGTGTCAAGAGTGGTTCCACCATGTCATGAGTGACAGTTCAGGAGGGATTTTCCCATATTAGGAGTGCCATTTCAGGAGTGATTTCACTATGTCAGCAGTGATATTTCAGGAGTGATTTCTGTGTATAAGGAATGCCATTCCAGGGGTGATTTCCCTGTTTCAAGAGTGATTTCCCTGTATCAGCAGTGCCATTTCAGGAATGATTTCCCTGTGTCAGCAGTGCCATTCCAGGGGTGATTTCCTGTTTCAAGAGTGATTTCACTGTATCAGCAGTGACATTTCAGGAGTGATTTCTATGTATAAGCAGTGACACCTCAGTGATGATTTCCCTGTATCAGCAGTGCCATGTCAGTGATGATTTCCCTGTATCAAGTGGCATCTCAGTGATGATTCCCCCATGCCAGCAGTGATTTCCCTGTATCAGCAGTGCCATGTGAGGGGTGGTTTCCCTGTGCCAGCAGTGATTTCCCTGTGTCAGGGATGATTTCCCCATGCCAGCAGTGATTTCCCTGTATCACCAGTGATTTCCCTCTATCAGCAGTGCCATTTCAGGGATGATTTCCCTGGGCCAGCAGAGCCATCCCAGCAGTGCCATTTCAGTGATGATTTCCCCGTTTCAGTAATGATTTCCCTGTGTTATCAGTGTCATGTCAGTGATGGTTTCCCCATGTCAGTGATGGTTTCCCCATGTCAGTGATGGCTTCCCCATGTCAGTGATGATTTCCCTGTGTTATCAGTGCCATGTCAGGGATGATTTCCCCATGTCAGTGATGATTTCCCCATCCCAGCAGTGCCATTTCAGTGATGGTTTCCCGGTGTCAGTGATGGTTTCCCGGTGTCAGTGATGGTTTCCCCTTCTCAGTGATTTCCCTGTGTTATCAGTGCCATTTCAGGGATGATTTCCCTGTGTCAGTGATGATTTCCCTGTGTCAGTGATGATTTCCCTGTGTCAGTGCTGATTTCCTGGTGTCAGTGATGGTTTCCCCATGTCAGTGATGATTTCTCCATGTCAGTGATTTCCCCGTGTCAGGGATGATTTCCCTGTGTTATCAGTGCCATGTCAGTAATGATTTCCCTGTATCAGTAGTGCCATCTCAGGGACGATTTCCCCATGTCAGGGATGATTTCCCCATACCAGCAGTGATTTCCCCGTGCCAGCAGTGCCATCCCAGGGATGATTTCCCCATTTCAGGGATGATTCCCCTGTATCAGGGATGATTTCCCTGTGCCATCAGTGACATTTCAGGGATGATTTCCCTGTGTCAGTGATGATTTCCCCATGCCAGCATTGCCATCCCAGCAGTGCCATGTCAGGGATGATTTCCCCGTGTCAGGGATGATTTCCCCATGTCAGGGATGATTTCCTTGTGTTATCAGTTCCATCTCAGTGATGATTTCCTCGTGCCAGTGATGATTTCCCCATGTCAGCAGTGATTTCTCCGTGCCAGCAGTGCCATGTCAGTGATGATTTCCCTGTATCAGCAGTGCCATGTCAGGGATGGTTTCCCCATGCCAGCATTGCCATCCCAGCAATGCCATTTCAGTGATGATTTCCTGGTGTCAGGGATGATTTCCCTGTGTCAGTGATGGTTTCCCTGTGTTATCAGTGCCGTGTCAGTGATGGTTTCCCCATGTCAGTGATGGTTTCCCCATGTCAGTGATGGTTTCCCCTTGTCAGTGATGATTTCCCCATCTCAGTGATGATTTCCCCATCTCAATGATGATTTCCCGGTGTCAGTGATGGTTTCCCTGTGTTATCAGTGCCATGTCAGTGATGATTTCCCCATGTCAGTGATTTCCCCATCTCAGTGATGCTTTCCCCGTGTCAGTGCTGGTTCCCCAGAGCCACCCCCTCCATCCCCGTGTCCCCCAGGTGTGCGGGGGGGACAAGCCCTTCCTGGCCCCCAGCGACCTGCAGGCGCGGCACTCGGAGCTCCGGGAGGAGGCGGTGCGGCTGTTCCGCGGCGTCAAGAAGATGGGCGGGGAGGAGTTCAGCCGGCGCTACCTGCAGCAGCTGGAGGCCGAGATCGACGAGCTCTACATCCAGTACATCAAGCACAACGACAGCAAGAACATCTTCCACGCCGCCCGCACCCCGGCCACGCTCTTCGTCGTCATCTTCATCACCTACGTGCTGGCCGGCGTCACCGGCTTCATTGGCTTGGACATCATAGCCAGCCTGTGCAACATGATCCTGGGCTTGACACTAATCACACTTTGTACCTGGGCTTATATCAGATACTCTGGGGAGTACAGAGAACTGGGAGCTGTAATAGACCAAGTGGCTGCAGCCTTGTGGGACCAGGTAGGATAAAGAGCTTTTGATTTCCAAAAAAATCACACCAAAAGTGGCCTCCCTGCACCCCACTGGGTTGGTTTGGCTTTTTAAGCATTGAGTTTCCTGGGGGTTTTCCTCCCGCTTTGAGATGGTTTTGGTTTTTAGGGTTGTTAGATCAGGGCAGGGGCACCTTCCCAGTTTTAATTGAAGTTTTAATCTGTTCCTTAGAGCTTCCAGGTGGGGAGAGCAGGGGCAGAGGAATTGTTGCAGATGAGTTTGTGCAGTTTGTTGTAAGGGGGAGCTCACAGGGCTCACCCAGTGGGTGAGCGAGGCTGGAGCTGTCCCTGAGCCCCCAGTTCTGTGCAGTGTGGAAAACAAGCTTGTGTAGAGCTGAGAAACCTCCCAGCAAGCTCTTTGGTTCTGCCTTTTTCTTTCCTCCTTGTCTCATCCATCCCCAGGTGTGATTTTGTGGGGCCCTGTGGGGATGGGCAGCTCTGGGGAGGATCCTGGTGTGTGTGCTGGGTGTGTGCATGGCTGTGGCTGACAGAGAGGAGCAGCCAGGGCTCTGCTCTGCTTCAGGGCAGGGGTTTGGGCTGTTCTCTGCTTCAGGGCAGGGATTTGGGCCCTCTCCTGCTTCAGGGCAGGGATTTGGGCTCTCCCTGCTTCAGGGCAGGGGTTTGGGCCCTCCCAGCTCTGCCAGAGGTCGAGGCCACATCTTGGCTGTGCCAGTTTTGGCACCAGACCCTGATTTCCCACTGCAGGAAAGGGAAAGCCCACAGAGACTCCCCTGCTGCCCATCCAGGGGCACAATCCCACAGGCTGCAGAGCCCTCCTGCTCTCCCCACAGCAGAGCTGGGACAGCTCCTGGATCCCCCAGGAGCCATCCCAGCCCTGAGTTGTGGCAGGGAGGGCCCTTCTCCTCCACCAGAGAGGTTTTCATGGAAAACAAGCACATTCCTGCTCCCCATGCAGCTTTGGGGCAAAGAGAGGCAGCACTGAGTGCTGTTCCTCCATGCCACAGCTGGCCAGTGGTGCTGTCCCAGCTGGATTCATCCTGTCCCCAGCCCCTGAGTGTCCCTGGTGCTGGAATGTTCCATCCCAGTGCAGGGATCAGTGGAATTCAGCAGGAACCCCATTGCACCACATCCAGCTGGGGAAAACAAACAGGGGGAAGTGCCTGGAGCTGTCCTGGCTCCCACAGGCCCTGAGGATTCCCAAGAAAAGGGAAAGTTCTCCCAGGAAGGGTTTGTGGCACAGGGGAGCTGCTGCTGTGGCTCTGGCAGTGGGATTGGGGTGAGCAGCCCAGGGTGAGCTGCCATGGACACTGAGATCCATCCACAGAGCTGTTTCTCTCTCTTTGTGTCTCCCTTTGCCTCTCCCAGGGAAGCACCAACGAGGTAAGTGGCTCCTGCTCCCTGCATGCTGCCAGCCCTGGGCTCTGGGAAAAGCATCCTGGCCCCAAAAGCTCCTTGGGGCTGCAGGGGGATGGATGGGAGCCAGAGGGCTTGGGCAGGCTGTGGGTGTGGAACTGCCCTGCAGGACAGGGATTTGGGTGGGGATTTGGGACAGAGATTGGGATTTTCAGCTCTGTCCCATCAGTTGTTTGGGGGTTTCCCTGTTGTGCCAGGAGGTCAGACCCAAACCCAGCCCCAGATTGTTCTGGTGCAGGCAGGGAGAGCCGGGGAGCCCCCATGGCTGGGCAGGCCCCTCAGTGCTGCTGGAACTGCTGTGGGTGCTGTTTGTGGGAAAAACCAGCCTGTGTTGGATTGAGGGGAATGCAGAGCACAGAGTTCATCATCCCTGGGGCACAGGGAATGAAATCTGCTCTGAGGGGAAATGCTCCTGCCCAGGCCTCCAGGAACAGGAAAACCTGGATGGGACAGGGAGATTGTGCCCCTCTCAGTGAGACCCTGAGAGCTGCCTGCAGCCCTGGGAGGATGTGGAGCTGCTGGAACAGGGACAGAGGAGCCACAGGAGCCAGGCTGGGAGAGCTGGGGGTGCTCACCTGGAGAGGAGAAGGCTCCAGGGAGAGCTCAGAGCCCCTGGCAGGGCCTGAAGGGGCTCCAGGAGAGCTGGAGAGGGACTGGGGACAAGGCATGGAGGGACAGGAGCCAGGGAATGGCTCCCAGTGCCAGAGGGCAGGGATGGATGGGAGATTGGGAATTGGGAATTCCTGGCTGGGCTGGAATTGCCAGAGCAGCTGTGGCTGCCCCTGGATCCCTGGCAGTGCCCAAGGCCAGGCTGGACATTGGGGCACATTGGAATAAATTCAGGTTTTTAGGGTTCCCTTGCAGGCCAGCCCATTCTGGGACTCTGGTTTATGCTCACAGCAGCTCTGTGTGTGCCCAGCTCAGCTCCCTCTGCTCCTCCTGCCCAGCCCTGCAATGTCCCACTGGGAGCTTCTAGAATGTTCCTGGGGCAGAGCCTCACCAGGATCTGGTTAAACCAAAAGCAGCCAAATTTCCTGCACATGGGCATTATTTATTGCAGCTCTGGGTCCCAGTGCCTCCCCAGCTGGCCCAGGTGTGGCACCAGACATTTCCATGTTCTCCTGTGGCCCCAAAGTGGCAGTGCCACCTCCTGAGCCTCTGAGTTCTGGGGCAGTTCCTTTAGAGGAAATTCAAGCTGTTAAAAACCATTCCAATCCCCATCCCATTTCCATCCCATTCCCATCCCCATCCCCATCCCATCCCAATCCCCATCCCAATCCCATCCCATCCCTCCCAGCAGCCAGGGTGGTTCCTCAGGGGTACAGGACACAGAGCACAGGATTTGCTGTGGATGAGGTGTTGAACAAACCCTGCCATGTAAAATTTGGGCTGGTTTGGCATCACAAAACCCCCCAAAACAGCACAAAAATGCTGCAGGGGGGCCTAGATGGGGCTTGAAGGTGAATTTCCCAGAAAGACAAGCAGAGAAATTGTGTGAATTCTCTTCTGCCTGTCCATTCTGTTCCCAAACAATCCCAAACCACCCCTTCTGTTCCCAGAATCCCATTTGGGATGGGATCAGCATCCTCTTGGACACCTTGGAGACATCTCATCGTCACCCTCCTCCTCCTCCTCACTGTCCCTTCAGCCTGTCCTGCTCCATTCACCCCCTGGGCACACAGAACTCCTCATCCTCACCCTGGCAGGCTGTGGGCTCCTGGTGCCCCTTCCCAGCCCTCCCAGAGCTGGTCCCGGTTTGCAGCACTCCCAGCAGGAGCTGGTGGGGTTGGGGTTGGTTTTCTCCACCCCAGTTTCATTTTAAATGGCAATGTCAGAGCTGTGACAGTCGGTGACACCGAGTCCTGAGCTGGGCCTGGCACCTCCTGCTGTTTGCTGTGGGATGAAGGTGAGGAAGAGGCCGGGAAGGACACGAGGGTGTCACCTCATGGGGGCAGATGTCACCCGGCCCTGTCGGTTCCGTGTGGGAATTGCAGCCCCAGAGCTGCTCCCGCCTGTTCTGAGCCTGGCCTGGCTCCAGGACAAACAGAAAATGGTGAAATCAGAAGGAAAATGGTTAAATCAGAAAGAAAAAATCCCCATCATCTGCAGGAAAATGATGGGGACAAGGATCAGAGTCACCCCCAGCCCTGGGGCTGAGGGAATTATGGAGCTGCTTGGGGGAGAAGCAAAGGCTGAGGCTGCAGGAACCCAAACAGGGAAAAACAACCCCAAGTGCCCCATTCATGGCCCAAATGAAGGATTGATGCAGCTTGGGGGACATGAGGTGCTTGGAAAATTGGAATTGTGGAGTCACAGGATTCCCTGAGCTGGAGGGACCCACAGGGATCATCCAGGGCAGCTCCTGCCCTGCCCAGACCCCCAAAATCCCACCCTGGGCATCCCTGGCAGCTCCTGCAGCTCTGGGGCTGTGCCCATTCCCTGGGCAGTGCCAGCACCCTCTGGAATAGTGGAACCTCTCCTGAAATCCAACCCAAACCTCCCTGGCACAGCTCCAGCTGCTCCCTCAGGCCCTGAACCGGAGCTGGAGCCCTCGGGGTGTGTTGGGAACTTGATTGAACCGTGCTGGTGCACAGAGCACACAGAGGACTGGGATGGATCGGGATTCCCTGGGTTTGGGATTTCTTTGGGTTTGGGATTCCATGGGATCAGGATCCTGTAGGCTTGGGATTCTCTGGGATTGGCATTCCCCAGGATTGGGATTCTCTGGGCTCGGGATTTCCTGGGTTTGGGATTCCCCGGGATTGGGATTCCCTGTGATCAGAATTACCTGGGTTTGGGATTCCTTGGGTTCAGGATTCCCTTGGTTTGGGATTCCCTGGGGTCAGGACTCCCTGGGTTTGGGATTCCCTCAGATCAGAATTCCCCAGCATCAGGGTTCCCCGGGTTTGGGATTCCCTGTGTTTGGGATTCCCTCAGATCAGGGTTCCCCGGGTTTGGGATTCCCTGGGATTGGAATTCCCTTGGTTTGGGATTCCCTGGGATTGGGGTTCCCCAGGTTTGGGATTCCCTGAGATGGAGGTTCTCTGGGTTAGGGATTCCCTGTGATTGGCATTCCCTGGGATCAGGGTTTCCCAGGATCAGAATTCCCCTGTAGATTTGGGATTCCATGGATGGGGATTCCTGGCTTTGGGATTCCCTGGGATCCAGATTCCCCAGGATTGGGATTCCCTGGGATCAATCAGAATTTCCCGGGTTTGGCATTCTCTGGGTTTGGGATTCCCCGGGTTGAGGATTCCCTGGGATCAGCATTCCCCGTGTCTGGGATTCCCGGCTCGGGCACTCAGTGGGTGCCGTCTCTCCGCAGGCCTTGTACAAGCTGTACAGCGCGGCCGCCACGCACCGACACCTGTACCAGCACGCCTTCCCCGCGCCCCGCGGCGAGCTCGGCTCGCCCGCCGACAGGAAGCAGCTCTAGGAGCGGCCCGGGCCCGGTCCCGGTGCCCCCGGTGCCGGTCCCGGTGGGTCCCGGTGCCCCCGGGTGCCGGTCCCGGTGCCCCCGGTGCCGGTCCCGGTGCTGGTCCCGGTGCCGGTCCCGGTGCCGCCCGGCCGGGGCTCCCCGGGCCCGCCGCCCCCGCCGTGTCCGTCCCCAGCCCTTCGGGAGCGGGGCCGCGGTGCCGCGGGCTGGGCCAGCATGGGTGTCCCTGTCCCTGTCGCAGCCCCGAGCTTTGGTCCGTCATTGCCAGCGACTCCCAGCTCGTTGATGAAGCCTTATTTCCCCCTTCTTAATTAGTCACCACTGAGGAAACGATAATTTACGTGACACCGCAACTAAAATGGCCGAAGCTTGTCCAAAAGGCAGTTTATTTCAGGTACTTGAAGAAGTTCTAACATGTAACCACGTTTGTTTCCTTCGTTTAACTGTTTAATGCCATGAACATGATGGAAGTGTTAACTTGCTTTATCAGACACTGTTAAGGGCACTTTGCTGTGGTCTGTTAAGGGTGCTGTGAGGAACCGTTTCTGTTTGTCTGCACCAAGTGTCACTTTGTAGCTGTTCTGGAGGAAGTTTCTCTGTATTTCTGTACATATTTATCCATGATAGTGCATAGGATGTGTAGTACAGTTCTATTCTTTTATTGTTAAGACTATTAAAGTTTGCTTTTGGTTCCTAAGAAATTGGTTCTACAGAGAAATTATTTATTATCTCGGCAAGAGCTTTTTCCCTGGGGTTTTTTACATGTTTGGGATTTCAGGGTTGGTGTTTTGAGGGTCATTTATCCACTGACAGACCCAGAGCTTCAATCATGGGGCTTTTCCTGCTGGTAAGAATGGTTTATCTGAAGTTCTGAAAGGCCACAAATCAGTCACACAAACCCTTCGTTCATCGAACAAAATGATTTTTATTGAATTTGTAGGATTTACAAGAAATGTATTTTTTGTCTGCAGTGTTTATTGCACTGAAAAGAACCCATAAATAACATATCAGGACAATTAATGAACCAAATGAAATTACTGGAGAGGGTAACAGGACAATTAAAGATTTCCCCAAGTGAGGAGCTTTAAGACAAAAGCTCATTAAAAAAAAACCCAGTAATTGCTGTTACATCCCTGATTTTCCCCCTGGGGTGGCACAGTGGGGCAGACAGTGCTGCTGCCTTTCCACTGGAGCGGGTCAGCTTTTGGGAAATGCAGGATCAAAACCACTCTGCTTAGAGATCTTGGTCTTTGGGAAGGTACAAGTGTCCCCCTCTGAGTAACCTGTGTGGAAATGAGGAGTGAGGCTGGAGTAGTAATGAGCTAAAGTAAAAAATAAGGCAACTCAGGCTTCACCTGGGCAGGGTGGGATCAGCTCCAGGGGGGCTGGTTCTGTACATTAAAGCTGTAAACAAAGAGCAGAGCTCTCAGGAGAGGGATCCCAACCCCAGGGCACTCCCTGAACGTTGGGACAACGTGTGGAGGCTGCATCTGCTGCCCTTCAAAAATAGCCAGCTCTGAATGCTGCAGCTGGCCCAGGACAGGGAGGGAGGAGCAGGGGACCACGGAACTTTGCTGGTTTCTCAGGATAACAAACTACTCCCGGCACGGCCAAAAAAGATTAACAAACAATTTCCACTTTTTTTATAAACAACACATAATACATGTAGAAAAATATTCAAGAGGATAATAATAACAAAGGTGCAACGTCAACAAAAATAAGCTGCCTTTTCAACCAGAAGCATTTTCCTCGGAGGGCTGTGGTGCTGTAGGAGCTCAGTAGTTGGCGCTGTGCTGCTGCTGCTGCTGGGCGTACCACTGCTGCCGCTGCTGCCGCTGCTCCAGCTCCGCCAGCAGCGCCTGCCGGAATGCCTCGTACAGCTTCACGATGCGCTCCAGCTCCTTCATGAACAGCAGCTTCAGCATGCCCTGGTACGTGTCCAGGTCCGCCAGCTGGAACAGCTCCCACTTCAGGATGTGGTCGTACCTGAGGGAGACACGGGGATGGGTTAAAAATGTGGAGATTGTTGTGAAAAACGCCATTGCTTGGTTTGAAAATGTTAGAAGTTTAATAGGAATAAAATGGTTTAGAGTAATAATGATTTGGACAATTTGGATTAGGACAATATGAGACAATAGAGAAAAAGAGTTATGGGCACTCCAGGTGCCTTTTCTGGGCAGCACAAGCCTGAAAAAGGCCCCACGTTAACGGAGGATTAACCATTATAAACAACAGCCTGTTGCATATTCATGCAGCTCATCCATGATGCATAAATTCCATTCAAACACAGGATTCTGGCTGGCAGTGTCAGCTTCTTCCTCTGGATCCTGACAGCGCCTTTGAGGGGGGAAGAAGTTCATTTCTCCTGATCATGGAGCAATAAATTCTCTTTCTCTGAAAGATTCAGGTGTCCTGTGGCTGCTAACTTGCTGCAAGTCCTTCCTCTAAAAAAAAAATATCCTACACAGCACAGTTTCTATTTTAACCTTATGTTATAACCTAAAACTA
>JAHXMQ010012340.1:26416591-26430547 GCA_020466415.1 Ammodramus savannarum pratensis | reverse complement strand
TTGTGACTGACCAGAGTCCGAGCCAGCTGACTGTGATTGGCCCTTAATTAAAAACAACCACAGAAACCAATCCCAGATGCACCTGTTGCATTCCACAGCAGCAGATATTCAATGTTCACATTTCCTTTCTGAGGCCTCTCAGCTTCTCAGAAGAAAAGATCCTAACAAAAGGATTTTTCATAAAATACGTCCATGACCTTGCTGTGGTTCCACCCTCACTGCTCCACCCTCCTTTCCTGCTTTTCCCTCACACAGCCCACCCAAAATGGGATTGCTGAGCTTGGAAATGGGGAAATGGGGACATGGGGAGCTGCCTGCTCTGCCCATCCCAGAACAGCAGGAACTCAAGGAACAATGGAGATATTTGGAATAAAAGAGATATTTGGAATAATGGAGTTATTCAATGCAGCTGAGGCACAGGAGAAGCTGGATTCACCTGGCTGCAGGCTGAGGCTGGAATATCAGTGGGTTTATGGAAATAAACTGCATTCCCCAATGAAATCACATCCCAGAGGCACCACAGAAGCACCAGGATGTGCAGGTGACTTCCAAAGATGCTCTGAGGAATTTTACAATTTCACTAAAACTTACCACAGCCTCTGTATTAAAGTTATCCCTGATTCTGACAGGGCTGCACTGCTAAAATATTTTTTTTTTCCCAAAAAAGAGAAATAAACTGCAGCTGTTTGGAGTTTGAGCTCTGTGCTGAAGAACTTTCTCTTCCTGGGTATCAGCAGAACAGCCTGAGCAGCAGAAATCACCAATGTGGATTAACAATTAAACAATTAACACTGGGTTTGGTGTGTATCAGCAATGAGCTGTTGGTTTGGGGGCACTCTGCAGTGCTGAGCTCACAAGGACAGCACCTTTCCCACTCACCAGGAGCCTCCCTGCCCTCACAGGAAGGAATTTGTTCCTATAAACAAAGATTATTTTGGTTAACACCTACCAGACTCTCTCTAATCCTTATGTTCTAGAGGAATTTGTTGAAACAAAATCGAATATTTTTATTTTTCCCATAATTATCTACTCCTCTCAACAAAAACAAGCTAAATCAATTTACAGAGGCAGGGGTAAGTAACAAATCATGACAAAATAAAACCAATTATTTCAGTGCAAAACTGTGCTGATAATTAAAAATTTAAAAATTTCTCTCAGCCTACTTGCTATAAAGAAACCCCTGATGAATTGTTGATTTTGTCTCATGTTTGTTTCTCGATTTTTAAGAAAATACCCAAAATAATCCACACAACACAGGCTGAGCTATTTAAATTTATATTGGATGTGCCAAAGACCTCAATAAGGAATGGATCAGCAGCCAAAACCTGGAAGGATTTTTGGGATACAAATCCCACAGGAAGTGAGTGTGGAGCCCCAGTGTTCTGGGGGATTTTAGGGCAATTTAAATTTTATGGGCTGCTGGCAAACCCAGCAGTCACCAGAAGTAATAAAACTCATTCAAATTGTGTCACTAGGAGCAGGTAATAAAAAAAAGGAATTTTTTAGTGGAAGTTACTGAACACCACAGCTTGAATTTGCAGTTATAGGCTGTTCTCACTGCTGGAAAACTGAATTTCTCCATATTCTCCCTATGAATAGCACATGATTTAATAATTATTACACCACATTTATTGCTTTCTATTCAGTGTTACTGCTCTGCAGAGCTGCACCCATTAGAAAATCTCATTTCTTGATGCTGACTCAAACCTTTTTTTGGAGGAGACTCCTTGTTCCTGCAGCAGTTTTTTTTTTGGACAAAATGATTTTTCATTAGCCTTTGGTTTTTAATTCAATTTCTTGAACAGAAATATAGAAACAGAAATAGAGATGTCAGCCAGCATTTGGCCTAAAGGGGCTCCAAAGGAGCTGGAAAGGGACTTTGGACAAGGGATGGAGGAAGGACAAGGGGAATGGGTTTAAGGTGGAAAAAGGTGAATATAGTTGGATATTAGGAAGAAATGTTTCTCTGTGAGGGAGGTGAAGCCTGGCACAGATTCCCAGAGCAGCTGTGGCTGCCCTTGATCCCTGAAGTGCCCAAGGCCAGGCTGGACAGGGCTGGGAGCAGCCTGGGATGGTGGAAGTTGTCCCTGGATGATTTTTAAGCTCCTTCCAATCCAAATAATTTCATGATTCTGTGATTAAAAACTCTTAAAGGTGGAGGAGAAGCTGTGCTGTTTAAAAAGAACTAAGAGAGACATGAGGAAGTTCCACCCTAGAAATGTTTCACATATTTTCTGAGCACGTGGTACCACTCTTGTAAATACTCTGAGAGCAAAACACATCCTTCACCCTGTGACAGAGCTTTGTGGGAGCTGCACAAAGTGATCACTGCAAGTAATGCCTGAAAGAAAGCAAATTAATGGGATAAACATTTGGTACAACTCCCTCACGCTGTCAGCTCAGCCTAAAAACCAAATACAGCTCTGCTGTCAGTCACAGAAATTCCATTTTTTTTGCATTTTCTGAGTGAAAATAAGAAAAATAAAAGGCAGAATCTCACTTGACAGGAGCCCTGGCATAGACCTGGAGCCAGTCAGGGATCTCAGCACTGTGGTAGGGGTTGGCAGGGACCAGCAGGGCCTGGCTCCTCTCCGGGGGCTGCGGCTGGTAGGACACGGGGGGCGGCTGATCGTAACGGGGCACGCTGCGGGACAGACAGAGGGACAGGGGGACAGACAGAGGGACAGGGTCACATCCTGCACAATGCACACCCTGCAGGCACTCATTCCTGAGCACTGTGACACACTCACCATTCCTGAGCATTGTACACAGATTCAACATTTCTCAACATTATACACACAGATTCACCATTCCTGAGCATTTTACAGACTCACCATTCCTGAGCATTACACACAGATTCAACATTTCTGAGCATTATACACAGACTTACTCATTTCTGAACATTATATACACACAGATTCACCATTCCTGAACATCATACACAGACTCACCATTCCTGAGCATTTTACAGACTCACCCTTTCTGAGCATTATACACTCACATTTCTGAGCATTATACACAGATTCACCATTCCTTAACATTATACGCAAACTCACCCTTTCCAGCATAATACACAGATTCATAATTTCTGAGCATTATAACAGACTCACAATTTCTGAGCATTATACACACACTCACATTTCTGAGCATTACACACAGATTCACCACTCCTGAGCACTGTGACACACTCACCATTCCTGAGGATTATTCACAGATTCACCATTCCTGAACATTATTCACAGATTCACCTTTCCTGAGCATTTTACACACTCACCATTCATGAGCATTATACACACACTTACACTTCTGAGCATTACACACAGATTCACTCATTTTTGAGCATTATATACAGATTTGCCATTTCTCAACATTATACACACAAATTCACCATTTCTGAACATTATACACACACTCACCATTCCTGAGCATTATTCACAGATTCAACATTTCTGAGCATTACACAGATTCACCATTCCTAAGCATTTTACACACTCACATTTCTGAGCATTATACACACACTCACATTTCTGAGCATTATACACACACTCACAATTCTGAACATTATACACAGATTCACTCATTTCTGTGCATTATACACAGATTCACCATTTCTGAGCATTATACACACACTCACAATTTCTGATCATTACACACAGACTCACTCATTTCTGAACATTATATATACAAAAATTCACAATTTCTGAACATTACAGATTCACCACTGCCAAGGCTGCTGCTGCAGCCTCACTGAGTCTGCACTCAGCAATAGCTGCTGCTATTCTGGTGAAATTCACCTCAAATTCACCAGCCCCACTGGAGCTGTTTTAAAAATATTTTAAAAGTATTGATTTATATAATGCACAATTTAAGATGTCACAACAGATGTGGATTCAGGCAGCAGCTGATCAGAATTATTCCATATAAAGATATCCCCATATATTTATGTTTTGTGCCACAAGGTGAAGAACTTTCTCTTCCTAGGTATCAGCAGAACAGACTGAGCAGCAGAAATTAACAATTTGGATTAACAATGTAACAATTAACATTGGATTTGGTGTGTATTTACAATTAACTGTTAATTTGGTGTGTATTAACAATTAAGATTGGACTTGGTGCATATGGACAATTAGCAGTTAATTTAGTGCATATGACAACAGCTGAATTTGGTCTATATCAACAATTAAGATTGGATTTGGTGTATATGGACAATTAACTGTAAGATTTGGTGTATATTAACAATTAACACTGGATTTGGTGTGCATCTACTGTTATTTTGATGTATATTAGCAATTAACTGTTAATTTGGTGCATATTAACAATTAACAGTTAGATTTGGTGCATATTGACAATTAACTATTAGATTTGATGTATATTAACAATCAAAATTGGTTTTGGTGTGTATTTACAATTAACTGTTAATTTGGTGTACATTAACAATTAACATTGGATTTGGTGTGTATTAACAATTAACTGTTAGATTTGGTGTGTATATTGACAATTAATTGTTGGATTTGGTGTACATTAACAATTAACATTGGATTTGGTGTGTATTTACAATTAACTGTTAGATTTGGTGTATATTGACAATTAACTGTTAGATTTGGTGTATATTAACAATTAAGATTGGATTTGGGTGTATTTACTGTTAATTTGCTGTATATTAACAATTAATACACACCATTAATTTGGTGTGTATTAACAACAGTTGGATTTGGTGCATATTGACAATTAACTGTTAATTTGCTGTATATTAACAATTAACACTGGATTTGGTGTGTATTAACAATTAACTGTTAATTTGCTGTATATTAACAATTAACATTGGATTTGGTGTGTATTAACAATTAACTGTTAGATTTGGTGTAGATAAACAATTAACATTGGATTTGGTGTGTATTTACAATTAACTGTTAATTTGCTGTATATTAACAATAAACATTGGATTTGGTGTGTATTACCAATTAACTGTTTGATTTGGTGTAGATAAACAATTAAGACTGGATTTGCTGTGTATTTTTATGTAGTTTTATTTTACTTAGGAACTCTGAGTGGCTGAAATACCCATTTTCACCCCAGCCAAGGCTTAATTCACATCTCAGCTATCCAGAGCACCTCCAGGCCCATCAGACTTTCAGTTTACAGCTCAATTCTGTTCTCCTCACCTTTGCTGTTTCCCTGGCAGCTGCAGAGCTGCTCTGTTTGTTGAGCACCTCCTACTTCAAACCCCACAAAAGGAGACAAACCGCAAAAAGCGCCAAAGCCGAAAATAAGATTTTTTTTCTGTTTTATGCTACAAACCATCTCCTACCTGCACTAAGAGACCCCCAGGGGGGCAGGGAAGGTGGGGGCTCACCTGGGAGCACAGGGGTGCTTGTACTGAGCCCTTTTGTTGATGTGATCCACGTAGTAAACCCCAAACTCGGAGGACTCGACGCGCTCCCAGCCCGGGGGCAGCCCCTCGCGCTCCAGGGGGTGGCTCCAGTGCGTGGTGTTGGTGTTGTGGTCGATGTAATATTTCCTTCCTCTGATAGTCCAGTCCACTGACCAGCCAGGAGGAAGAGGTAAATCTTCAGAACTATGATTTGTTAAGTTTCCTAAAGATGTAGCAGGAACTCTCCCGATGCCTGAAACGAAGGGAGATCGGGGTTTAGGGAGAGATTTATAGAAATGATGATTTTTGTTCATGAATTATGGCTGCTTCATTTATCAACAAAAACAAAGTTAAATTTCATAGATCAACAAAAAAAAACTCAAAAAGTTTAGAAATTAAAACTCTCCAGAAATGAAAACTCTCCAGACAAATCACTAGCAAAGCTTTTCAGGTGAACCAGGCAAGAGCAGCAAGAGGACGAGGTGAACAAGAGAGGAGGGACAAGCAGGGTTGGGCTCCAGGAGCTGCCAGGAATCAGCAGCTGATGAAATTCCCACCTTTTCCCTGGAATCAGAGCACATTTGGGATTGATCCATCACTAGGTTTGGGATTGATCCATCACTAGGTCTGAGAGACTGCTCAGCAGCTCTTAGAAATGTAGGATTTGTTGTAACACAGAGTTTTTAGCAGCTGGAGGGTGAGAGATGCCCACAGAAGCAGCTCCTGTCCCATCCCTCCCCAGGGACACTAAGGAAGAAATAAAACCAGATGAGCAAATGCAGAAAAAGCATAAAAAACATCCCCAAGACACCCAAGCACAAAAAGCCAGTGACATAATCAAGAATTCTGCAGGTTTCTTTCCATCCCTGGGAATTTGTTACCTCCTGGATGTGCTGGGCTCAATTCAATTCCCTTTAAAAATTCATTTTGAGGAGTTCCCTCCAGTCCCTCACACTACCTAGTTTAATGAAAATTCCAATTTGCTTTCACCCCCCAGCCAAATGCATCCACTCAATCCCATTATCAGCACAGTTTGTGTGTTGCTGTTTCCCACAGCCAGCAGAAGGGATTTGGGAGCCACTTTTTACACTTTTTTACAAGTCAGAAATCACCCCCCACACACATTTACTGATAGGAATACATGACAGGAATACATCCCCTGCTCCTTTTCTCCAGAAATAACATTTTGGTGTGGTTATTTTCTGAGAGAAGGAAAAGTCAGAGTCTCTCTCTTCTAAAATCACAGCCTGAAACCTGGCTGAGCTATATCCAAACAGAATATTATAATAATTAAACTTACAGGAAGGCTCCAAAACAAGGGGATAAATAAAAAATAAATTAAAATCCCTCTCACAAACATCCTCCTTTAAAACTTTGTGCTCATCCTTGCCATGTTCTGAAGTGTTTGGCCTTACAGGATTTCCTCTGGCGTCAGGACTTACCTGTTTGCCACCACTGGGAAGGGAAGTGTGTCCATTTTTAATTGGATTGAACAACCCAGAGCTCAATTCCAGAGAAATGAAACATCTGGAAGGGAAGCTGGTTCAGCTCCACATGCCAGTGACAAAATAAAAATATTTCAGCTTCTTCAGAATGTTGTGTTTGGGCCAAACAAACCCAGGATTTCCCCCATTAGGAAGCTCTGGGATGGGATTTCATGGATGTGGAAATTGTGATTGATAAATCATCAATGCCAGGAGAGCTGAACACAAAACTGGGGGGAAAATCCTTATTTTTCTGTTTACTGCTAAAACCTGCACATCTCTGTATTTTTCTTACAGTTCCTCCTCCTTAATAATAGCCTTAAATCCATATTTATTTTCACTAAATGTAAAGTTTAATGATTCCCAACATTGGAAGAGGTGCCATCCTCTGCACTGAATCTCTCCTGACTCTCCCAATGCCACTTATTTTTAATTTCCAAAATGCAAAGAACAAAAATAACACCAGATCACAAATATTTTATCCATTCCTTTTGCCACTTTCATTAAAAGAGCCAAACCATTAAAATAAACTTGCACAGATGCAGAAATTACCAGTTTTGAACAATGTTCCATGGACATGAAATCAAAGGCCAGACTGATAAACTGATGGTTGTATCAATCAATTTTTCCCTTCTATCACAGATTATATTGGAATATTCTCTCTGCTGGAAGTTTTAAGATGTTGATATTTATAGGGCCTTAAAGCCATCAACCACTGTGGCATGAAAATCAGGAATTATTAAAATTGAGATTTTTTTTCCCTATAAAATTAATTTTTTAGAGATCAGAAGAAATTGTGTGTTGGTTTTCCTTATAAACCTCAGATGTTGCTTTGTGGGAGGATGGAAACACACATAAGAGAAAAATGCCTCCTATAGTTTTGAAGAGAAGAGGAAAATTAATTTTTATATGTATTTATAAATATATATACACAGACCTGTAATTTCAACTAAACAACACTTGGAAGAGTGAATTCCAAAGAATAACCCAAAGAAGAAAATTCCAAGACAGCCTCAATCCATGGCCTGACTTTTCCATGGCAAATTTCCAGGAATGACATTTTCTGCATTTAAATTCCAGGTCAATTCTAAACCCCAAAGGATTTTCACAGGATTTTCCTGCAAGCACCAGGGGTGTTCCTTGGATTGGGGGCTGGCACAAATAGAAAAGCTGAAGAGTTTTTATACAAATATTTGGTGTAAAACTTGGGATTTTCCTGAGCATGTTCATTGTAACTCTCAGGGTTTTCTTGCTCACACACTCTTCTAGCTGTAACAAATAGAAATTCTCATTCTTATTGCTTTTCCAAGGAATAAAGTGTTTAAATCATTAAATTTGCCAAATGTCTCCTTTCCCCTGCTTAGGGATGAGCACTCTCTGGAGTGGCACTATCAAATCTCAAGGATGATCAACAATTAATTAAATTTATGTATTTGTAAAACCTTTTCAAGCCTCATCTGGTAATTCTGTTTATAATGTTATACTATAATATAATATATTAGATAACAGGGTGGTTTTTGGTTCAGTTGCTGCTTTTAAGGAATATCAACACTAAAATTGAGGCTTTAATTTTAAAATCCATTATCTTCAATTTAAGGTTTTGAATTATCAATTTTGACTTTGAGCAGAACATTCCTATTTTATCAATGCAAAAATTCCTTCTCTTAAAAACCCAAATAAATCACAAGTGTGAACAGTCTGTAATGTGTTCTTCACTCAGGGAAGTTGTGTTTAGGAAGGAACAAAGGAACTGGGAATGAAGGCAGTGTTTTCCCAGTAAAAAGGGATTTTTCTGAAGGAACTTTGCCTGGAAATAATTCCAAGCCCTCTGGAGCAAAGATTCCCAGCAAAGGGGAGGCAAAAAGAGCAGCAGAGAAATCCCATCCCCAGCATAAAAAGGGCAAAGAGCAAATCCAGAGGAGAAAATTCCACTGGGGTAGGAAATGCAGAGAAATTTCAGAGCCCAGGAACTCCCCAGCAGTGACTTCACCCAAATTTCCAAATAAAATTTGGAAACACTTACAAAAATCTTACAAAACAGTGTTTGTTTTTAATTAGCCCAATTGTGCTGAGAGCCTTTTTCAGGATGGCAAAATCCTCTCCCTTCCCCTCATCAGAGCTGGGGGAAGAGCAGGAAGAGAAGATGAACAAAGTGTTTAATTTGAAAATAAGTAATAATACAATAACAAATAATTTCCAATAACTCTCCTCTGCAGGTCCCACCTTTCCTAACCCTGTCCAAACCTCTGAAGGAGCTTCCTGAGCACAAGCAGCTCTTTTCTTGGAGGGAATGGGTTGTTCCAAGCAGGCAAAATAGGAAAATTATCACAAATAGGAAATGACAGGAAGAACTCTGACAGCACCAAGAATTATGCTGCAAAATTCCTGCAAAATCAGCACAAAAGAAGAAAAAGGCAGGAACTGCTGTTTGTTTAAAAATGAGAGAAGTGTACATACAGAAAAATAAAAATATGGGTTTTGTGTCATAATCTATATTTATTTTGCTCTTACATTAAACAAGTTTGCAATTTTTCATGGGCACAACTTAAAAGCACAGAGGATTCTCTGTTAAATTGCTTTTTCTCCTGTGACATCCCATCACAATGCACCAGCAGCAAGTGCCTTTACATTGAGAGTGTTGATTTCAAGCTCAGCAATTTTCATAGACACAAAGAATGGTTCAGCTTACCGCTCACACAGGCACAAATAACTCTGAGGTCTTGGTTACAAGTTAGTTCCAATCTACACTGTAGGTATAACTTCAACCACAGACCTCCCCAAAACTTTAACCTAGAAGAGAGGAAAGAGATGGCGAGGAAAGACAGGTAAAAGTCTCTTAGAATTAAAAGTTTGAAAAGGACACTCATAATAATTAAAAAAAAAAATTAAAAAAAAAAAAATTTAAAATTTAGGAAATGCCACAGAGTGTGTAAAATTAGGAGGTATCTCAACTGAAAATATTGGTCAGGAAAATCAGCAGCACTGGATTGGTAATGAGAGACAAAGTGAATGGAAATGTGGGAAGGAGGAGATGCAGAAGTGAAGCACAGGGAGAGAAGGAGAAATGCCATGGAAGGACAGGGCAATGCTGAACCCCCAACTGCTGCAAACCTCAGGGCTGCCTCAACACTGCCTCAACACTGAAACCTTGAGAACAACGTGTTTGCAACTTCTCTCCAACCCCAGAGAGGAGAATCTCAGCTTTGAATGAGAGCTGGAATGCACAGGCACCTCCTCACTCCCACACTGCTCCCAAAAACCTCCTCAGTGAGAGCACCATGGGATGGCAGCAAAGCAGGAACTCCTCTGTTCACCAGGAATGCACCAAACACAGCACTGAGCAGCACCTCTGCAGGGAAAGGAGGGGCAGCATTCACAAACTCCAGCTAAAAATCACATTTTTCATTTAACTGCAGGCATCAGGCAATTCTGGCATCTCCATAAAGAGAAACAATGGAGATGAGGAAAGAAAAGGAATTTAGACAAAGTCTGGAAATGCAAGAAAAAGAAACAAGGATTGCAGAGACATTTGGGTAACTCAGGGAAAACACTGAAGGTGTGAAGGCATGGGATGGTTTAAATAAAAAGAAGCTGAATGGTGAGATGAAGGAAGTAACAAAACCTAAAATTTTCTTATTTTGGGCCACATAATTCTTTAAGAAAAAGGAAAAAGGACTTAAGGAGTTCACATGGAGATGGAAAAAAATGGAGGAAAGGGAAACCACTGGCAACTGAAAGGCTCAGTTCTGTCTGTCCCTATGAGTGCATGAGATTAAATACTCACCCATCACAGACCTGTGGAAAACTTGTTCAAAATATGAAATGTCAAAGTATCAGAGTCAATGACCAAACCAAGTAAACAGGAGCAGCTCCTCTATGATTTCCAGGGCTAAGGTCAACAAACAGCAGGGAAAAAAATCTATTTAGGAAGAAGATGTTGCTACAATTGAGCAAACTATGGAGCTCCTTTCACAAATTTGAAATAAATTTGCTCTATGAATCTCCAGTTCCAAGGCAGAGCTCCATTTCTGGGGATCTCCTCAGCAGGCACAGCTGCTGTTTAATTCTGAGGTTAAATCAAGGGATTGGTTTGTGAAATCCTCCCCTCCTGCCTCTCCTCCCTAAAACATCCCAGCACAATCCCAGTGCTTGGTACTGGACCAGTAAATGTTTAATGCCTGCTGGATGAGCAACAACTGCAGAGATGTTTACACACAAGATCCAGGTAGATCAGAGATATTCACATTTAGAAAAATAAAGGAGGGTTCAAGTTGAGAATGTCCTGCTGGCATTTCCATTTTTCATGGCAGTGTTTCTGTGGGGAAGGAGGCACAAGGCACTGACAGGTTCTAATCCCACACACAGCAGCAGCATTAAATAAAATAAAAGCTGATGTTCTCCCTGGCAGGTTTCTTGTTCTAGACAGGAGATTTGTTTTATCACACACTAATCACAATTTTGTTTAGAGATTACAGGTAACAATGTATTTCATATTGAAGGTACATTATTCACAGGTTTGAAATGTTTGTTTCAAACTCCTCCTTTTTGTAATATCAAATACAGAGTCAAATATTTCAGAAAAGTTTAGTTTTAGGAAACAAAAGTTCCTGTGAAACTAAGGGGGCAAACAGGCATATTTACAGACAAACTTAAAAGCTAAAAGAAAGGAGTCAAGGATTAGGAAGTAAATTTTAACATTAATTAGATGCCAATTTGCTAATTACACAAAGCAGTCATTCCTCCCTATGACTATTTATAAGGAATTATTTTAATTATTGAGGTCAAATTCAAACAATGAAATTAAGTAAGATGATACTTAAAATTTAATTATAAAAACAATAATAACAACAATGCTGCAATGTTGTAGTTTAGAGCTGTTGGTTATTCCCTACATAATGAAAATAGGAGATGTCCCCCAGTGAATAAAATTCCTTGCTAGCCAGCAACTGATGTGTAGAGGAGATGTACATAAACCTGGCATTAAAAACCCCAAAACTTCCTTGGCCTTACTGCATTTATTTAAGAAAATAATCCTGGTTTAAATCTGGTTTTCCTTTCTGGATGTGTGTGAACAAACCCCCAATTCCAATGACCCAAAACTGATGTGTAGAGGACATGTACACAAAACCTGCTTGGCCTTACTCCATTTATTTAAGAAAATAATCCTGGCTTAAATCTGGTTTTCCTTTTTGGATATGTGTGAACAAATCCTCGATTCCAATTACCTAAAACTGATTTGTAGAAGAGATGTACATTTGCCTGGCATTAAAAACCCCAAAACCTGCCTGGCCTTACTCCATTTACTTAAGAAAATAATCCTGGTTTAAATCTATTTTTCCTTTCTGAATATGTGTGAATAAACCCTCAATTCCAATTACCCAAAACTGATGTGTAGAGGACACGTACACAAAACCTGCTTGGCCTTACTCCATTTATTTGTGAAAATACTCCTGGTTTAAATCTAGTTTTCCTTTCTGGATATGTGTGAACAAACCCCAAAACTCATTTGTAGAAGATATGTACATATTCCTGGCATTAAAAATCCCAAAATTTGCTTGGCCTTAGTCCATTTATTTAAGAAAATAATCCTGGCTTAAATCTATTTTTCCTTTCTGGGTATGTGTGAACAATCCCTCAATTCCAATGACCCAAAACTGATGTGTAGAGGAGATGTACATATGCCTGGCATTAAAAACCCTAAAACTTCCTGGGCCTTACTCAATTTATTTAAGACAATAATCCTGGCTTAAATCTATTTTTCCTTTCTGGGTATGTGTGAACAAACCCTTAATTCCAAAACTGATTTGTAGAAGAGATGTAGATATACCTGGCATTAAAAACCTCAAAACCTGCTTGGCCTTACTCCATTTATTTGTGAAAATAATCCTGGTTTAAATCTAGTTTTCCTTTCTGGATATGTGTGAACTACTGGAATATGTGAACAAACCCTCAATCCCAATGACCCAAATCCCAGAAATGCCATGACAAAGCATCCCTGTCCTACACACCTCAAACACAACCCTGATCATCCAGACTCCCCAAACTGTCACCAAAACTGGATTTTAAAGAAAACCAACACGAAACGCTTACCTGAAGTGTGCCTGCCATGATTGTGGGACATCCTCTGGAAAAGATCACTGTTGTGTTCATAATACCTGTAGTCTTCGTGCAGGCGCTCGTTCAGCTGCCGTCTCCGGTGGCCATCGTAGAAGTGCTCGCAGTAGTAGCCGCGGGCATCGCCGTTCTCCAGCGCGGGCCCCGCCTCGGCCAGGAAGGGCTGCGAGGAGGAGGAGGAGGACGAGGAGGAGCCGTACTCCCTGGGCACCTCGGCCAGGCTCCGCGCCAGGTACGAGGGCGCAGACAGTCTGTGGCTCTCTCGCCTCAGAATCTCGTGCGGCGGTCTCTGCACCGGGCTCCGCAGGAAGCTCTGGTTCCGCGACACGAGGCCGTCGCCGCCGGCGGGGCCGTAGGCGGAGGGCGCGGGGTCGGGAGGGCACAGGTCCGTGCGCCGGGGAATGGTGGGGCCGTGGCGGATGAACGAAGGCATCAGATCTGCCGGGGAGCAGGGGACAGTGAGAGCCCTGCCTGGGCAGAGATTTACCTCTAATGTGAAAAATGGGTATTTTGGGATTGGCTTTTGGCAAATATTCAAATGAATATTGTATCAGAAAGTGATCCTGTGTTAATTCTCTTCAGCAGTGTGTTAAATACAGTTTTAGGTTATAGCAATATGTTCAAATAGAAACTATGCTATGTAAGATACTTTTTTTTAAGAAAGGACCCTCACTGAAATAGCAGCCACAGGACACCTGAATCTTTCAGCAAATGAGAATTTATTGCTCCATTATCAGGAGAAATGAACTTCTTCCTGCCTCACTTGGGCAGGATGATGCCATTTAGGATTATGAGGAAGAAATTGACACTGCCCAGCCAGAATCCTGTGTCTGAATGGAATTTATGCATCATGGATGAGCTGTATGAATGTGCAACAGGCTGTTGTTTATAAGGGTTAATCCTCTGTTAACGTGGGGCCTTTTTCAGTATTATTTTGCCCAGAAAAGGTATCCAGACTGTCTGTAACTCTTTGTTTTTATTGTCTCA
>JAHXMQ010012340.1:26404782-26416491 GCA_020466415.1 Ammodramus savannarum pratensis | reverse complement strand
CACACAGCTGGGGTCGGTCTCTGACAGAACCAGAGCACACAGCCTCCAGTGACAGCAGGGAAGGCACAGGTTGGATATCAGGAAGAAATTTTTCACCAGAAGAATAATAAAGCACTAGAAGCTCTTCCCATGGAGGTGGTGGAATCACCATCTCTGGATGTGTTTAAAAAAAGATTTGGTGCTGTAGTGTGGGTGAGGTGTCAGGGCACAGGTTGGACTCGATGATCTCAGAGGTCTCCTCCAACCTCATCATTCTGGGATTCTGTGTAAAGAACCCACTGAGCAAAACTGCAGCTGTAATAAACAAACCAACCCCAAACTCATCAAAAAAACCACACAAGGAAAAAAAACCCCAAACCACCCACACTGTGCTGTGGCTAAATCAGTCAGGGTTCGTGTTTCTCTGGGAGAAGGGTCAAGAAAATCCACATATCTTGGCTACTGCTTCTTTGGGAATGTTGGCCTTACAAACTGGGAATGACAAGATAGAAATGCCCACAAGAATCCAAGATAGAAACAGAATTCACGCTGCCCCCACTAATCCCAAAGGCATAAAGTTCAGCCAGAAAAAACGATGTTATTCCATATGCATTAAGTCCTCAAATTATCAGGGAGATATTTCACTCTCTCCTTTAGAATTTCACTGCCTCCCTCCAGTATGTGAAACATTCCTCTTCTCCCTACTTTTACTTTCAACATGATAGAAATAAGCAGTTTCCCTCCAGATAAAACAATACAGATTATAACTTTCGCTTAGAACGAGGTCATTCCTATTATTAATTACCTTTTATTAATAAGCCCTCACAACTTACAGTTAAAATCTGGTGCACCCCAGAAAATGTCAGTAATAAATTTATTTATTTATTTATTTAGTAAACAAACCCATTTCAATCTCTGGTTGTCTTCTGAGACAAACAACCAAACCAAAGCACACTTTCAGTGTGAGTTTGTGTTGATGTGCCCAGCCCTAGGTAGGAACACAGGGCTGCGGCATCAGAACCACGGGAAGATCCCTGCAGCCCAGGTGACCTCACCAGGTTGAGTCACGGAGAGGACCTGGAGCATTTTTTTTATGCAGGGATTTTATGCAACTGCCTGGCGGGACAGTTATCTCACCCCACAGTGCTCGGATGGGGAAAACAAGCGCGGTTCTGGAAAGAGCGGACCCGGGGATCCACGGCCCCGAAGCTCCCCGGGCCATAGGGACCCCTTCCCTCCCTCCCTGTGCCCGGCTGCTCTGAGCCCGGCCAGCCTCACCCTGGAGCTCTCGGCTTCATTTAAAATCAGTGCACACCGCCTGAACCCCGGCCTGCTGGAATTGAGGAACCGGGCACCGGGAAAATCATGAAACCCACAAACCCCACCAAGTTCGGGCACGCTGAGCGCCCGCTGGAACAAGGCGTGCAGGGCTCCCTTTGAAACTCGGCTTTCCTTTCTGTTTTAACTTCCCTCCGTCATCTCCCAGGGCTCATAACAGCATAAAGCACATATTTACAGGGAGAAGTAACCCTTACACATATTTACAGGGAGAAATAGCCCTTACACACATTTACAGGGAGAAACAGCCCCTACAGACACCCACAGGGATACCTCCCCTCACGCCCCTCACCCCGCCAAGGCCGCGCAGCTCCAGGGCCCGCCGGACCCGCAGCGGCCGCACACAAAGGCCTCGGGATCGGCCCCCCCGAGCCGGCGGCCCCCGCTCCCCCCGACACTCACTCCGCAGCAGCGGGCTCGTCTCCTTCTTCACGTACTTCCCCTGCACCTCGCCCGGCTTGGAGAGCTCCGTCCGCGTCTTCTTCCGCGACAGCATCCCACCTCCCGGCCCGCTGCCACCGCCCGCATGCCCGGCGCCGCTCCCCGCTCCGCAGGCGGGGAGGGGGGGTCCGACCGCCGCCGGGGGCCGGGCCGGGACCAGGAGCGGGGTTGGGATCGGGATCGGGACCGGGACCGGGCCGGGGGTCGCTGAGGGGACGCGGCGGGCGCGCGGGGCGTTGTGGGAAGGCGGCGGCCGCCGCCCTCCGGGACGGCCGCGGGGCAGCGCAGGGGAGGGGGCGCGGCCACAGCGCCCCCGCGCGGCGGGGAGGGCGCGGCCCCTCACGAAGCGGCGGGAGCCCGCCAGAACAGAAACCCCTGAGGAACAGAAACCCTGGGTTGAGAGAAACCCCAGAATAACAGAAACCCTGGATTGAGAGAAACCCCAGAGTAACAGAAATCCCAGAATAACAGAAACCCCGGAATGACAGTGGCAGAGTGTGACACAATCATTGAATCGTTGAGGTTGGAAAAGACCTCCGAGATCAGCGTGTCCCAGCTGTGCCCAATGCCCACCTCGTCACCCAGCCCAGAGCACTGAGTGCCACCTCCAGGCCTTCCTTGGGCACCCCCAGGGATGGGCGCTCCTGGCAACGTTTTCCGTGGAGAAATTTTCTCAAATATCCCATTTAAACCTCCCCTGGGGCTGTTCCTTCTTGTCCTGTTCCTTGGAAGCAGAGCCCGACCCCCCTGGCTGTCCCCTCCTTGTGCAGAGCCACAAGGGCCCCTGAGCCTCCTTTGCTCCAGGCTGAGCCCCTGCCCAGCTCCTCAGGGATTCTGCAGCCCCTGCCCAGCTCCCTCAGGGATTCTCCAGCCCCTGCCCAGCTCCCTCAGCCTCTTCTGGGGTTCCATTCCCTTCCCCAGCTCCATTCCTTTCTCTGGACACCCTCCAGCCCCTCAGTGTTTCTTGTCATGAAGAGCCCAGAGCTGGACACAGCAGTGCTTGACCAGGGAGGACAGAGCAGGGACGCACTGTGGTCCCCTCCAGCTTCTCCCACCACTTGATTCTGTGAAAAGCTTGCAACAAACACTCAATATTTCCCTCAACATTTCAATATAAAGGTGAAAAGTAGGGCTGCAACTTCAGCTGAACATAAGCCAAAGTGTGTTCACCACTTGTCAGGTTTTTACACTTCAATTTCATACTTTCATAATGCAAGAAGCTACTCTTTCATAGCTGCCAAACCATCCCTTTTATTATTGTGTATGCCTTTGATACTACTTGCAATATTTACAACATCCATGGGAAGAGAAGCTGTGGCTGCCCCTGGATCCCTGGAAGCATCTAAGGCCAGGGTGGACAGGGCTTGGAACAACCTGGGACAGTTGAAGGTGTCTCTGCCACAGCAGGATGGAATTTAGGTGCCTCCCAACCCAAATTATTCATGATTTTTCATGTTGGACAAAAACCAAAAGACACAAGTATGCATTGTACATTAATGTATTTTTTATGCTCATTATAAATAATGTATCAGTTGCTTCATCTCTCAGCTTTACATGATGTTCTAAGGACAATATATTACACCAGAACAAAACAAACTCAATAGAAAAAAATAATATACATTTGTTTTCCTTTATACACAAGTTGTTTGTCATGAAATGACACCGAACAGAGATTGTGATGGAAAACCTGAGTGTCAGGGATGGCATTTGCTGGAAGTAAACAAAAGGATTTTACTCTTGATCAATCCAGACTATTCCCCCCCTGCTTTACCTAACATATAACCCGGCTAAAATAAAAAATGTTAATATCCTGTTTCTTTCCCCAAGCAGAATTCAACCAACTCCATTTTTCCTTGTGTTTAAAGTCCCACCTGGAGCATGTGCCACAATGTAGACTTTTAAATCATTCTAAATTGACAAGCAGCACTTGAGCTGCGTGAATTTTGTACACCTGGGGTCTGTTCCCTTCCAGAATCCCCAACCTGAAATGTCTATGTGCCTTTATTTTCACAGTGATTCATAAAGTAAGAGCTGAAAACATTTAAAACACCTTCTGGTAATGAAGTAGCTCATATCTGACATGGCAGGACCTGTTGGAGGAACAAGGCCTAAAAGTTCAGTGATTTTTGACTGCAACAATAACATTAAATACTTTGGTATTTTTGCCTATTCTGCATAGGAGACACATTCATGCACAAAACACCCCTAATGCTTAATAAATTATGTGGTTTTATGCTTATTTTCAGTAGCCTGGACTCGGTAAGACAGCTGCTTCTCTTCTGAGCTGACACACTGAATTCAGGAGCAACGTGCCACCCGTGTGGAAGCAGATCTGCCTTTCTCTGTGATCCCTCCTTTGGGGAAGGGATTGTCGTGAATTGTCCTGTGGCAGCCCAGCCACTACAGTACAGGAAGGCAAAAGGCACTTCTGAGAATAAATCCACACAAATCTTCCTGTGAAATTGGAGCTTTTACCAACAGCATGTTTTCCTCCTCCTCTCTCCTGTAGTTGTTTTGTTCTGAAGTTTAGCGAAAGTACAGCAAAGTAGGATAGGGGAGAAAGGGAAAAAAACCAAAAGTCCCTTTTCCCTATTTCTGCTTCTCCCTTTTTGCTGCTGTGCTCTAGCAATGTCTGTGTTTGGTTTATAAAAGCCTGGTAACTACCAGGAGATTAAAAGAATTAGTGAAATAGTCCAGCCTTTAAATTGAGCAACATGAAAATAATTGCACAATAATTTAAGTGAAATATTCATTCTTTCCTTTCAGACTTTGGTCACAGATACAAATAAATCAAGGTCAAGGTATGAAGTAGTCTTAAAATGTACTAGGTAATAATATTTTTTTTCCAAAGACAGTTCTGAACCTTATTTCTTTTGTTTCCTGGAATTATTTTGGAACTTTGCTGATTTCCAGAGCATGGGTTTAGGGTGTGCTCAGTTCCCACTTTGCCAACACACAGCCCTGGTACCCACACAGAGATTTATTATCATGTAACCCAGACCTCTTGGTGATGAAAACACCAATAAATCACTACTTCAGCTTTTCAAACCCTCAGCTTTCTATCATTTTAAGACACTTCCAGTTTGTGAAAATATTTTTGCAGCCTCTGAAAAAATCTGTAAATCCTTGAATTTGGGATGACTTGGAGAAATCTCCACTACGTGCAATTAGAAGAGCACAGCAGTGAAATAATTTATGAGGACTCCAACGTGATGTTATTTCATGATTCTATTTCTGTTTCCACTTTGTTGCCTGCACAAAGCAATAGAAGAGGAAAAGGAGGAGGAAAAAGTCACTCCCTGTGTCTTTAGGGTTTGTGGGTTCCACAAACCCTCCAAAATGGGTGAGTAACCCCAGAGACACAGGGAACATCCTCTCAGCCACATCAGTACACAGTAAATCTCATTTTCCATCTGCTTCTCCACAGCTTGCAGGCAGTTTTACCCCAGTTTCTGGAGGAATTCTGGCTCCTGACACAATGATCAGCTGGCTAGTGGTCTCTGAGACAAAACACCTCTTCCACACCTTCCCAACCTTGCATTTCAAGAGGTCCAGTTTCAAGTACTCCAGAATGGCCCCAGTTTATTTCCAGTGTTTAATTGTGTCTGACTGGTGTGGGGAGGCAGGGCAGGACAACACACACCCTTCAAATCCTTCTGTCTTGAAGGTGTTCCCAAAAATTTTCATTTTTCCACTCATCCCAAACCTCAATGCTCCTCTGGAACCGGGGTAGGGAGCACCAAGGAAATACTCACCCAAATCCAGTTTGTTTTGTCCTGCTTTCCCTCAGGGGTGTTTACCTCCCTCTGCTGACATTTATACCCACATTTATAGCTGAAGGAAGCTGATTTAGGCTGCTACTCCCTGAGTTCTTCATGATTACACTGAATGTGTTTCTTCACAACGGAAGACAGATTCTGCACTAGATTAAAACAAAAGACAAGACTTTTCCAAATGATTCCTCAGGTCAGAGCAAATGCTGCATTCCTGCAAAGCTCCATGCTCATGAGGGTTCCAACACCAGGATCCCACTGACAAAATCATCCCAGTGCCCCTCTTCATTCTTCTGCCAGCAGTTTAATAAATGCACTGCACTGCTTTACTGAATTTACAAATCACATAAACAAAGCTCCCAGCTCTGCTTCTGCTGAGTGACTCTTCCTTGGTTTAACTTATTTCCATATACAAACCCAGTAAGGCCTCCACAATTCAGAGTTGTCTGGCAGCACAGCTTAAAAAAAAAAGGAAATTATAGTCTTTATTTGCTAGTTGGGAAATTCCTTCAGATGAAATATTGTCACACTTAGTTGGAGGCAGTAGTCTAGTTCTGTATTTTAAATAAACCTCTTTTTTTCTGAGCTCTGCAGAGAAACAGCCATGAAGAACAACCCAGAAGCCTAATGAATAATTGCTTTAGAGAAACCAGATGAATAATTGCTTTAGAGAAACCAGAACCAGTTCACAGGACACAGCCCATAGCAGCAAAGTCTTGCCTTCAATTACATTTTTGCTGAGTGTTGAAGACTGACCCATCAGCATTTCTAGGTTTGGAGCTATTTTAGAAACCTGAAAATATTAAGTTTTCAATTCATCAATTTGAGTTTTCTTTACGCCTTTGCTTCAATCTAGATGATCCAGTACAGGAAATTCAGAATTTGGATTTTAAATGAAAGCCAAGGCATCAAAGTAGATTAACCTAGAAAAACATAAATTTGGGTTTTTTTTACATAGTGATGATTATTTTTAGGCAAAACTTAGCAGAAACCCAGTTTGGGAACCAACAAAATTCTCTTTTGGTAGTGTCCATTTTGGGAATCAGCTCTGTGCTCTCTGGGGAGGCATTTGTAAGCAAAACTCATTCAGTAAAAAAAGGCAACGTAGTGAGAAGCTGAAATATTCCCATTTCAGTAAAGTGCAGGGGCTGTGACACACAGCAGCTTTGCTATGACCTGATCTCTGGGCTGAAGGAGGGAGAGGCCAAATTCTTCACTATTCTGTTGAGGTTGGCAATTTTCTCTTCCAGTAAATAATTTTTCCTCTCTGCAGTTTTCTGCCTCTGCTCTGTCACCTCCAGAGCCTTCAGCAGCTGCGCGTTCTCCACGTAGAGATCCTTGACCATTGCATCTGCCTTGGTGTTCTTGGAAAGCTGGGAATGGGACAAGGGACTCAGCAAAAGGCAAAGAAAAACCCCAAAAAAGGTGGGAAGTAGGTGAATGTGTTAATTATAGTTCAAATATCAAAGTAAAACACCACTCCTCTCATTAAAAACCCAGGATCTTTAGAGATGCTATGGATGTTCAGAGATTGGAAGGGGTTTTTTAAGGAGATGAGATTGGTGACCCTTGAATGTGTTAATTATTGCTCAAATATCAAAATAAAACCCCACTCCTCTCATTAAGAACCCAGGGTCTTCAGAGATGCTGTGGAAGTTTTGAGACTGGAAAGGTTTTTAAGGAGATGGGGTTGGTGACCCTTGGTGTTCCTGGAAAGGTGAGGTGGGAATGAGACAAGGGACTCAGCAAAAGGCAAAGAAAAACCCACAGGGAGGTGGGGAAGTAGGTAAATGTGTCAATTATAGTTCAAAAATCAAAGTAAAACCCCACTCCTCTCATTAAAAACCCAGAGTCTTCAGAGATGTTGTGGATGTTTTGAGACTGGAAAGGTTTTTTAAGGAGATGAGATTGGTGACCATTGAATGTGTTAATTATTGCTCAAATATCAAAATAAAACCCCACTCCTCTCATTAAAAACCCAGAGTCTTCAGAGTTGTTGTGGATGTTTTGAGACTGGAAAGGTTTTTTAAGGAGATGAGATTGGTGACCATTGAATGTGTCAATTATAGCTCAAAAATCAAAGTAAAACCCCACTCCTCTCACTAAAAACCCAGAAAGGTTTTTAAGGAGCTGGGGTTGGTGACCCTTGGTGTTCTTGGACAGGTGAGGTGGGAATGGGACAAGGGACTCAGCAAATGGCAAAGAAAAACCCCAAAAAAGGTGGGGAAGTAGATGAATGTGTTAATTATAATTGAAATATCAAAGACCCCACTCCTCTCAATAAAAACCCAGGGTCTTTAGAGATGCTGTGGAAGTTTTGAGACTGGAAAGGTTTTTAAGGAGATGGGATTGGTAACAGAGGGATTCAAATTGAATTAATTCTTGTCAGGTGAATTCTCTTTTACACCATTTCTCCTCTAAGGATAAATTTAGTGCCCAAAAGCATCCACAAGCCCAGTGATCCCACAGAGATGCTTCCAAAAACCCCAAAACCACATCAAACAAAGGATGAATTTGGGGCAGGAGGCCTTAAAGAAATCAATATTTTCTCCTCAGGAAATTATTTTTTCCTCCTTTTCTAGGCAATTTTTTGAGTTAGCATCCTCAGCTGAAATTTGATTTTTGTTTCTTGATTTAGGAAATTAATGAGTAGTGGATTCAGTCCCCAATTTGGAGTTTTATGAAGTTTTGGACAAATATGCTGTAGTTGAGCTCAGAATAAAATTAAATAAAACCACTTTTAACTTTATTCTGAACAACAGCTTGGCAGCTTTTGCTCTCTTAGGGATTTACAGAAGGAATGGGGAAGGTTTGAGGAAATCCAGGAACACTTACTTGTTCTTTCAGCTGATTGACTTTATCTTGGAGAAGCCTCTTCACAAGCCTTAATTTCTGCTCCACATCCATCATCCTCTCTTCCATCATTTTTAGGAGCTGCTCATGACCTTCCTGGAAAGCAACATTGATGTGAAAATCAGTTAAAATCAGTTCCCATTCACCAGTCTGTTTTGTTTTTCCAATTTATGCTCAAGAAAATAGGTGGCCATCCACATTTCAGTCTGATTTGGAGGCAATTAAATTAATAAACCTTTAATTAAAGCAAAATATTTATGGCATTACTCTCAGCATTGCACTGGTTTTCCAAGCAAGTTACATTTGAAATTACCAAATCAAGGAAAAATTATATAAAATTCTAAATTCTGTCTTGTCTGTAACAGAGCTGGATAATTTCCTTTTCTTGTTCTTTGGTGCTGCCAAATTTCTGATGAATGTGGGAAACAAAATGCCAATTTAATGGTTTTAGAATAAAAATAAGGTGAAGTTATAAGGTCATGTTTGACAGTGTAACTCTCCCATGCCAGAGATCCCTTAAAACTGAGTAATATCCAAAAGAAGTAGGATTATTAACTTCATTTTTTACATCTTTTTAGATTAGTTTTCATAACCCTAAGCTGGTTTTTCTTCAGCAAGGTGTTTGTAAGTAAAAGCATCATAATTCTGTGTCATGTTACACGAACACCTGAGGGAAAATTTCCCAAATAAATAAGAAATATCAGGAATTACAAAAGAACTTGAGTCATATCCAAAAGAAGCAGGATTCCAAACTTCATTTTTTACATATTTTAGATTAGTTTTCATAACTCTAAACTGTTTTTTCTTATTTTTCTTTAGCAAGGTGTCTGTAACTAAAAGCATCATAAATCTGTGTCATCTTACATGAACACCTGAGGCAAATTTTCCCAAATAAAAGAAACATCAGGAATTACAAAAGAACTTGAGTAATATCCAAAAGAAGGATTCCAAACTTCATTTTTTTTACACCTTTTTAGATTAGTTTTCATAACCCCAAACTGGTTTTTCTTCAGCAAGGTGACAGTGTAACTAAAACAATCATAATTGTGTCATGTTACACAAACACCTGAGGGAAATTTTCCCAAATAAATAACAAACATCAGGAATTAGAAAAAAAACCACAACCCTTGAGTAATATCCAAAAGAAGGGTTCCAAACTTCATTTTTTACATATTTTAGATTAGTTTTCATAACCCTAAACTGCTTTTTCTTCTTTTTCTTTAGCAAGGTGTCTGTCACTAAAAGCATCATAATTCTGTGTCATGTTACACGAACACCTGAGGGAAATCTTCCCAAATAAATATCAGGAATTACAAAAGAACTTGAGTCATATCCAAAAGAAGGGTCCCAAACTTCATTTTTTACATATTTTAGATTAGTTTTCATAACCCTAAACTGTTTTTTCTTCTTTTTCTTTAGCAAGGTGTCTGTAACTAAAAGCATCAGAATTGTGTCATGTTACATGAACACCTGAGGGAAATTTTCCCAAATACATAAGAAACACCAGTAATTAATAAAGAACTTTAGTAATATCCAAAAGAAGGGTCCCAAACTTCATTTTTTACACCTTTTTAGATTAGTTTTCATAACCCCAAACTGGTTTTCCTTCTTTTCCTTCAGCAAGGTGAGAGTGTAACTAAAAAAAATCATAATTCTGTGTCATATTACACAAACACCTGAGGGAAATTTTCCCAAATAAGTAAGAAACACCAGGAATTACAGGAATTACAAAAGAACCTTGTTGGATTTAGGAACTTTAAACGCTGACTGCAGGAAATTTGAGATTTTATTTTAATGCTGGTTTATTACTCAAATCCCAGGCAGTCATTTGAGGAGATAAACTTTGAGAAAGCACCAACCCAAAATAAAACATCTTCAAACCCAAACCCATCCCACCTGTGGAGGAGGATAAATAAAAATCTGCTTCAGGCAGGGAGTTCCTCATTTAAAACCCTACAAAATGATCCCCTTGGGAGGTTATTTAATTTTAATTTCACTCAACATTTTATTTGATGTAGCACCAGAAACTCAAATCTGTGTATGAGATTATGTGATAATCTATTTTTATGAAAAAATTTACATTAGACTCACACAGAAAATAGTTTTACTGTGTGGGTGGAGTGGATAATTTTCTCAATCAATGGAATTTGGTTGGAATTCAAAACATTGGAATTCACTATTCCACTTTCCACTGGTTGCAGGAGCCCTGAGTGAGTAATCACGTGGAAAATAAGAATTAGAGGGGTCTCAATACCTGTGATACCCATTTTTTTTGCCTTAAATATTCTCACTTCTCATTATTTCATGTTAAATGGGAGAAGTCAGCTCAGGCAGCAGCTTTAAGGTCATTAAAAATAGGAGAAAAAAAGATCTTTACAAGCAAACAGCTGAAATGGTTCATGGCTCCAACTAGAAAAAAACAGGCCTTAAAGAGGTGTTGTGCTCAACTATTAAAGTATTAAAATCCTACTTTGATTAAATTAATTAATTAAATCCTAATAAACTACTAAAATTTTATTAAAATCATAGTTTGAAACAAAATAAAAACTACAGAATATTGTCCAATAAACAATAATTTCCCGATTTTTATTTTATGGCCACAGCAGTAGAAGATTTCTCATTTTCTTAAATTTTCAGGTCCATCTGCTAAAGAAAAGCTGAGTTTCTGTACTCTGGTACATCCCCACCACAAATATTTCCCAGAAGTCCTGATATAACAAATTTCATTAGCAAAGATAAATATTTTGTCTAAAACTTGTTCATTCTTGAAGTGGAAATTATTGATTTCTATGAAGACAAGAGACATTATGCTTAAAAAAAGATTTTATTTTTCATTTACATCAAAAAAGTCATCTTTCCCTGTTGAAAAGTTTATACATCTTATACAAAAATGCAGTATAAATACCCCAGGATTTTTTCAAATCTCATATAAAATTAGTACCATTTGAGAAAAATAGGCTCTTTCCCATACTGAACAACTGCACATTTTAAATAATATAAATAAAACCCGTTTGTAACAAATTTTAAAAAGCTTCTGGAAGCTTCTGAGCTTTCACAAAATAGCTTCTAGACAAATAAATAAGAAAATAACACTGTGGAGACTTTTTATTTTGCTGTTTTTTTGGGAGAAAAAAGAAAAATAAAAGGAAAAAAGGAAAAGAGAAAACAAAAATAAATAAAGGAAAAAATAATGGAAAATAAAGAAAGAAAAAATAAATAAAGAAAAGGGAAAAAATAAAGGGGAAAAATAGAGGGAAAAAATAATAAAGGGGGGAAAAACAAAGGGGGGGAAAACAAAGGGGGGGGAAAACAAAGGGGGGGGAAA
>JAHXMQ010012340.1:26378668-26399661 GCA_020466415.1 Ammodramus savannarum pratensis | reverse complement strand
ACCTGGAGCATCTGCAAAACCCCAAAATCCCAAAATCAGCACTGCTCCCTCTGCCCTAGAGCATCTGCAAAACCCCAAATCCCCAAAATCCGCACCTGGAGCATCTGGAAAACCCCAAATCCAAAAATCAGCACCTGCTCCTTCTGCCCCAAAGCATCTGCAAAACCCCAAATCCCAACATCAGCACCTGCTCCCTCTGCCAGAACTACCCAGAGCACCTGCAAAACCACAAATCCCAAAATTCCAGCACCTGCTCCCTCTGCCAGAGCTGCCCCAAAAGCATCTGGAAAACCCCAAATCCCAACATCAGCACGTGCTCCCTCTGCTCCAGGAACTTCTGCAAAAGCCCAAATCCCAAAATCAGCACCTGCTCCCTCTGCTAAGGGTGCCCCAGGAGCAGCCTGCTCTCAGATTTTTCATGTGCAAGGGAAACAAGGCTGGACTTGGTGACAGAGGTGACAAAAGATGGAATTTCACACAAAGGAAGCTGGGCTTTGATTCTCATTTCAGGCCTGAATTATAAAATCACTGAATTTTGGATGAATTCCTACACAAGTTTAGTTGGTGAGCTTTAAGTACCAATAATTTCCCATTTCAAGGGGAAGGCTGAAGTTGTGCTGATTATTAATTGTGCTGATTGTTTCTAGTCTTTAAGGAACATTTATCTCTGCTATTACCTTCAAAATTCAGTATATACTCCCCTATAGATATTTCCTAATGTTCACTCCTAACTGATTATAAAATCACTGAATTTTGGATTAATTCCTATCAAAGTTTAGTTGGGGAGCTTCAAGTACCAATGATTTCCCATTTCAAGGGGAAGGCTGATTATTGTTCTGTTATTTCTAGTCCTTAAGGAACATTTATCTCTGCTATTACTCTCAAAATTCAGTATATAACACCCTATAGATATTTCCTAATGTTCTCTCCTAACTGTGGAGATATTAAGAGCTAAGACAGTTTGGTGAAATAATTTAGAATTTTTCCAGACTAAAGCAAAACCCAGGTAAGTAACTCACAGCTGGAGGAGTGAATTATACTAAAAAGGACCAGAAGTGGACAGTAAAAATCCCTGATGGTTCAGACAAACTCATTTGCAGCTGGGAGTTGTGTAGAATTAATAATTTCTTCCCATAAAGAAAGAAAAAACCAGGACCATAAAGGTCCTGTTACCTTAAAACCATTAATCTGTTCCCTTAGGAAAAGGTGTATAAGATTATCTTGGTGATTTTTAGATTTCCTTTCACAGCTGATTTTAATTCCCCTTCCCACCTGATTTTCATCTTTCTTTTACAACTGATTTTAATTCCCTTTCATAGCTGATTTTCATTTTTCCTTTACAACTGATTTTAATTCCCTTTCACACCTGATTTTCATTTTTCCTTTACAACTGATTTTAATTCCCTTTCACAGCTGGCAAAATTATCAATTTGGATAGATAATATTTCAGTTATTGATTTCATCTCTAACTGTAAATATTTTTCACAGAGCTGCAGCTCTTCTGGTCCTGTTACCATCCCTATCTCTGCTGGTCCAGGTAAACAGAAAATAGGTTTAAAAATGCTTCCAAATTAAATTATTTCTATATTTTAAAGCTATTTAGGGGTTCTCTTTCTCTTTAAAGGAGCTGTTCTTTTCCTGACAATATAAACAGTGAAAATAACGAGCTTTGGGTGGGATTTCTTTCAGGGTTCCTGTCATGTTGTGAAGCACACGAGTAACTAATGAGGAAACAGTCAATTAGTGTTAACAGCATCTTAAAAATAATTACTAATGAAACAACAATGAAAACAATCTAGCCCTGCTGTATTCATCTGTGGAAGAAAATGGAACAACCATGAGCTTGCTAAACTATCAGGATGATGCCAAGTGGGATGAGAAATTAATTAATTTCAGGAAACATTGGACAGTCTCATGCAGAGGTAAATGTGCAAACACCTTCAAGCCTCACAGGCAATGGGGGAGCAGGAAGCCACTTTTCATTCTCAATTTTAATTCTTTTGGAAGCAATGGGGTGAATTCTCTCCATTTTCACGGCAACCCCTCAGGAACACACAGCTCCTGAGGGCACACATCACATTAACCACAAAGAACCTCCTGTGCACTGTCCAAAATTGACACTGAAATGAATAGTGGCTTCTTCACTTAAGAGATGCATGGAATAAAAAGAAAAAAAAAATCATTAAAAAAATGAATTCATTAAAATGAATTTAAAAGAATGAATTTCTCCATGCTATGGGGGTACATGAGAAATGATTGCTCTACCTTCACACACTATTTCAGAGAGAGAACTGCCCCCTTCTCTGCTAGCTCCAACCACTGAGTTCTAGCCAGGTTAGCCATGGACAAAAAGGAGAACAGGCACAAAAGAGAGAGTTAGAAGTCGCAAATCACTGAGTGAATGTTGCACACACCTGCTGGGAAAAGGTTACCAAAACCCTGCATGGTTGAAATTCACATTTCAGGAGAAAAGACAATCCCAGGCTGGCTGTTTATGGCTTTGAGTGTTTGGTATTTTCCCAAAGCTTAATTAAGACTATATAAATAAATTCACAGGGAATAGAAACAGTCTTTTCATTAACTTGTCAAAACCTCATATTTCCTAATTAGATTTTTACAGTTTTATTACTAATTACATAGGATTTTCAGCCTCATGGCTCCCATTTGATGGAAAACATGAAGCCATCTATCAAGTGTTATAGAAGCCTCATCTAAAAGATGCTGTGACTTATGGAACAAGTCAAAATTGTAGGCTTTAATTTTTTTTTTTTCAATATTATGTTTTAAACTCTAAAGACTACTGAGAGAGAGCTTGGAGGTCTGGGCTGACTTTATGGGATGAACTAAACACAATTAAATTGCCCATTCCTATAACCAAGGACCCCTAAATTTTGATGCTGCATCTCCAGCAGAACTTTTACAGCAGCTTTGGGAAGAATCTCCACTAAAGTTTTCATTTGTGCCTTTAAATTAAGAGTAAACTGTGTAAATTGCTATTTTTTCACTATTTAGATAAATATTAAGCTTAAATTCAGCAAATTATTCCCAGAGGAAATAAGAACAGGTTTCTACATTAAGAGCAGCATCACACAAATATCAGATAAGAAATTTGAGGTGACATATTTTTAAGAAGGAAGAGGGAAGTGTCAGCATTGCCTCAAGTACAGAAACAAATTTTTTCTTTGCTGTTTGATTTTCCATCTGAAGCCATATGTGAATTATGACTAAACAAAACATGCTTGGTCATGAAAGAAGAGAGGCTAATTCTTCTGGTTTCAATCAGTTTTCCATGTTGCTACACATCCATAAGTTGTTTTAAAATAAAATAAATTCAATAAAATAGTGATAAAGTCAACACTGATTGAAAATTACCTCCATTAACTGATCATCCAGCTTGACTTGCTTTTTTCTCAGCCCTTCATTTTCTGAGCTGCTTTCCAGTTCACGTTCAAGGGAATTCATCTGACTGATCTATCAAAGACAAAAAGTTTCCTTAGAAAAGCAGCAATTTCTCAATTTAGGTGTTTTTTCCCCCCCTCATGAACCACTGAATACCAAGACAACTCAAGTCTAAAAATCAGGAATATATGGAATATTTGGAAAAGTGCTTTGCTGCAGGAGCTGTCTCACAGCAGATGCACAGAGCTCTGTCAGCTCCTTCAGACACAGATTTGTGACAGGCAAAGAGCACAAAATTCACAGCAGAAGAAGAAAGTTATCTTAGCTGAGAGGTTGATGTAATTCTGTACCTTTCCAACCCAAGCTGCACTGAAAATTGGATCCTCTATCAATATCTGATTTAATTTTTATTGTTGATAGGTGCAAATTAATGCATTGTCCACAGATTTGGGGGTTTTGTTGGCAAAAAGTTTCTTCTAGGGAAGAATGGAGACTCAAGGGAGGGACTGATCATTACCTGTCCATATTCAACACTTACTAATAATAAGTAAATAACACTAAAATACAGCTTATCCCTGGAGCTTCTGAGAGATGGAAATGACTGATTTGTGTGTTTACCACCCAAAACTCACCTTCTTGTTAGCAGATGACAGCTCCTTCTGCAGCTGCTCACACTCCCTCTTCAAGCTCAGCTTTTCCTGCTCCATGGCTTTGACAATCCCTGCCTGGCTTTGGTGCTTTTGGTGCTTTAGGGAGAGGATTGTGGATTCCAGCTGTCGGATCTGAGGAGAGCAGAGATGAACAAATGGGAAAAGATGGCTCAGGTAATTCCGCTTTATTTAAAATACCAGCTGACTTTGGAATCACAGAATCTCAGGGTGGTTTGGGTTGGAAAGGAACTTAAATCCCATCCCAATCCCATCTCCCACTGTCCCAGGCTGCTCCAAGCCCTGTCCAAGCTGGCCTTGGACATTTCCAGGGATGGAGGAGCAGCCACAGCTGCTCTGGGAAACTCTGGGGTATTTCAGACATCTTGGCCTTCTTTCCCTCTGTCCTCCCCATAATCCACTTAATACTGCAAGCCAAGAAATTGCACAAGAAGAATGTTAGGAATATTAAGAATCTTTCTGTTAACTTGAAGTTGGACTGAAATCTTTGACAAGAATTATCAGGATTGTCTTTTAAAGAAAAGAAATATCCTGAGAGTGTTGTGGAGTCTCAGATATTCAAACTCTGCTTGGACTGTGATCTATGCAAAAGGGTCTAAGTGACCTCCAGAGAATTACCAGGAATGGACAAGAATTATCAGGATTGTCTTTTAAAGAAAATACATGTCCTGAGAGTGTTGTGGAGTCTCATTCTCTGGAGAAATTCCACAAGAAGAACATTAGGAATATTAAGAATCTTTCTGTTAACTTGAATTTGGACTGAAATCTTTGACAAGAATTACCAGGATTGTCTTTTAAAGAAAAGAAATGTCCTGAAAGTTTTGTGGAGTCTCATTCTCTGCAGATATTCAAACCCTGCTTGGATTGTGATCTATGCAAAGGGGTCTGAGTGCCCTCCAGAGAATTACAAGGAATGGACAAGAATTATCAGGATTGTCTTTTAAAGAAGAGAAATATCCTGAGAGTGTTGTGAAGTCTCATTCTCTGGAGAAATTGGCACAGGAAGAATGTTAGGAATATTAAGAATTTTTTTGTCAACTTGAATTTGGACTGAAACCTTGTACAAGGACTACCAGGACTGTCTTTTAAAAAGAGAAGTATCTTGAGAGTGTTGTGGAGCCTCAATCTCTGGAGAAATTGCACAGAAAGAACATTAGGAATATTAAGAATTTTTTTTGTTAACTTGAAGTTGGACTGAAATCTTGGACAATAACTATCAGGATTGTCTTTTAAATATTCTGGGGGGAGTGTCTTGGAGTCTCATTCTCTGCAGATATTCAAACCCTGCTTGGATTGTGATCTATGCAAAGGAGTCTGAGTGACCTCCAGAGAATCACCAGGATTGGACAAGAATTATCAGGATTGTCTTTTAAAGAAAATAAATATTCTGGGAGTGTTGTGCAGTCTCAGATGTTCACACCCTGCTTGGATTGTGATCTATGCAAAAGGGTCTGAGTGACATCCATAGAATTAGCAGAAGGTAATTGGACAAGCATTACCAGGATTGTCTTTTAAAGAAGAGAAATATCCTGAGTGTTGTGCAGTCTCAGATGTTCAAACCCTGCTTGGATTGTGATCCATGCAAAGGGGCCTGAGTGCCCCCCAGATCTCCCAGCCCAGCCCTGCTGTGCTCTCTCCCCCAGCCTGCCCAGGTTTTTACCTTTTCCCTGCAGTGAGCCAGGTCTGTTTTTGTGCTCTGCACTTCCCGCTGCAGCCTCTGGTTGTCCTGCCTGAGCAGCTCCTGCTCATCCTGCAGCCCTGAGGGAGGCACAGCCACTTCCAGAACCAGGTTCTTAAGACAGACAGAATTGCAGGGTTAGGCCTTCAACAAAGAAGCAGACATTTGCTCTATTCAGGTGGGGTTTAGGTGGATTTTCAGTAAGTGCAGGCTCCAAAGTTGCAGCATTCCCATCTCCCTCCCAGCCCAATCTCTGTTTTCCCTTCAGAAATCCAATGTGCAAATCCCAAGTGCTTCCCTCCACTAAAATCATGGATAATAGCTGTGTGCACAAGGAGTGCACAGAGTTCAGCAAAACAAAAAAAGCAATTTATGCTCTCCTTAGAGCCAAACAGAACTCAGTGTTCTATATTATGCACTAATAGCTGTAATTTAGCTCCTGTTGTACAATTCTGAAACAGCCTCTTTTCCACGTGGACATTAAATATTCCTTAATTACATGGCAAACAAGCCAAATTAGTAACTGAATTCATAACAGCAATCCCAGGACTGCTGTCTACAACCTCCTTCAGTTACAAATCCTCATTAGCTCAGAGGTTGGAGTAATTCTGTACCTTTCAAACCCAAGTTGCACTGAAAATTAGCTCCTCTGTCAATGACTGGTTTAATTTTTATAGTTGATAGGTGTAAATTAATGCATTGTCCATAAAGGTGGGGGTTTTATTGGCAAAAGGTTTCTTTCAGGGAAAAATGGAGATTTAGGAGAGGGGGACTGATCATTGCCTGTCCACGTTCAACATTTCAAATACAGCTTTTAAAAACCAGCTTAAAACCACATTATATTTAATATAAAATAATTCCAGCTACCTCCTGAGATGCCTTTACCTTTTCACTGGTGCCCTGCAGCTGTTTGTGCAGTGCCATCACTTCTTGTTCCAGACTTTCCTTCTCCTGCTGTGTCAGCTGCAGGTCGGATTTCAGCTGGGACATTTGGAGGTTGCTGCTCTGCAGAGCTTCACTCAGGCTCTGGACCTGGAAAGAGCAAGAGCACAGCTTGGCTTTTGCTGGATCAGCATTCCCTGTGTGCATCAGGCATCCCAGGGATTTAGGATCTCTGATGGAAGGAGTGAAGTTGAAACGTTGATTTTTTCCCCCTTTGAAAATGTTAAATTGAGTTTTTGCATTGTTGTTGCTCTCCACAAGTGCCTGACAGGAAGGTGGAGCTGAAGGGGGTCAGGCTCTGCTCCCAGGGAACAAGGGACAGGATGAGGAAACAGCCTCAGGGTGTGTCAGAGGAGGTTTAGATTGAATATTAGGGAAAATTTCCTCATGGAAAGGGTTTTTGAGCATTGGCACGGCTGCCCAGGGCAGTGGTGCCATCCCCACCCCTGAAGGGATTTAAAAGCTGTGTGGATGTGGCACTTGGGGACACAGGTCAGTGATGGCCTGGGCAGTGCTTGGGGAATGATTAGACTCAATCCTATAAGGATTTTCTATCCTTAAAACTCTACAATTCCAAATGATTTTCCAACTTTCTGTTCCAAGCTCGCAGCCACCCACTTTGAATAGAGCCACAATACTGCATTCACCAGAAACATCTTCCAGCCCTGAGCATTCACTGAGATATCCTGGAAAGAAGCTTTCCCTTGAATTGTTTATTCTTCCTGGCAGGAATTCTTCCTACTCAGCCAGGCAGGGAACCACTTGAACCCATCCCTGCCTGGGGAAGGATGGGCCTGCACCAGCACAGAGGAGCAACAGCAGAGTCTCTGCAGCACTTTAGGAATCACCAGGAAAGAGAATTGGCAAAAATAACTTGGCTGCAGAGAGAAAAACCCCTTCTTGTGTTTGACAAATTTCCTTTTGTGCTTTAAGAACATGACTTGGAAAGCCCCTCAGGCAGCCATTCCCATCAGGAGGGGCCTTTCATAAGAAAAAAGCACTACAGGAGATGATCAAACTCCTTTTATCAGGGTCAGACCATAAATCAGTATTTCCCACCTTGTCCTGGGAGAGGCTGAGCTGTGCTTTCAGTGCCTGGCTCTGCTGCTCCCAGGATTTCTGCTCCTGCTCCAAGCTGCCAACTGCACTCTCCAGGCAGCTGACCTGAGCCACCTGCAATGAGATTACACAGGAATCCTCACTCAGGAATTTGCTTTTGACTCCATTTCACATCAAACATTACCCTAGATAGAGGGAGTCAAAGCTGAGGAAGGAAGGAAAATGCAGGAAAGCCAAAAGCCCCTCAGCTCCCTGAATTCCCACACAATGGGATTATTATTTACAGTGGGCAGAGTGCTCTGCTCCAGTTCAGAGTTACAGTGGGTTAGAGATGCAATACAAGTCCAAGAACACAGAACACTGTCTTCCTTGTCCTGCTGCAGGATTTATATCCAGGCCTCTCCTCCTTGCAATGTTTGGAATTTTCTACATCATCAAATTACAGTAAAGCTGTGCTCCAGAATTGAAGCTTTCCTCTCTAAGATAAGCTAAGAAAAATATCCAGGCAGTGGCAATAAAGCCTTTATCTGGCTTGAGTGTGAGGGAAAAAACATCCAGAGAAGTTTTACAGATATAGGAATTTTAACAGCCTTTTACAGCACACAGTGATGAGGATTTTCCTCTCTTACCTTATCAATGCATCTGTTCAGTTCCTCACTCAGGGCTTCTTTCTCTTTCTGCAGCTTTTCATTTTTAGTGATCAAACTTGCAACTTCATTCTGAAGGTCAGCAAGATCAGGACATCTGGGCAGCTGTGGGAAACAAAACCCCTCAGAGTTGCATTTTTGTGCTGTCACAGAATTTGGCATGAAAATCAAGGTGATGCCCAAATGGTTTGGGATGGAAGGGACCTTTAAAGGTCATAAGCAGGGACACCTTCCACTATCCCAGGCTGCTCCACGGTGTCCTTGGGCACTTCCAGGCCCTCCCCAGCCTCACAGGGAAGGATTTTTCCATAATATCCCATGGAAATCACCAAACACAGAGGGAAAACCACTGCACTGCTGACTTCCAATCCTTTTCCCAAGTGCCCCAGTGCTTTATCCCTGCCTTTCCTCATTCCATCTCTGTAATTACACTCCACAATCCACTCCTTCCTCAATAGGCCTCAGCTGCTTTTGCTTCTTAAGAGCATTATCTGCCCTGAGCACGGAGTGTTTTACACCGTGCAGAAAATGACTTTGTGGAGCCCTAATCAGGGAACTGCCTCTTTGAAGCCTTCATTATCTGTGTTTATTAGCATACATTTACAGCCAATTGAGCTGTGCTTGTACAGGAGATAACTGAGCTCTCCAGGAAATTATCCTCAGACCTTGTGAGACTCCCAGATCTCCAGATGGGTTTAGCAACAGGAATTCTGCCTGACAGGATGTGCTGGAAGAGCTCACTCCTTAAATGGAGCTAAAATGGGTTATATCTCCAGTTAACCAGGGAAATGTTCTCATGTGGATGCCGTTTTCCCTATCTATCCCTTAATTTGAGCTTTAAATCTTTATCTTGACCAAAGCTTCTCTTTGTAGATCCACTAGTCCCAAAATCTTTTGGCAAAGTCTAAGTGAACCCAACCTTATTTGAAGAATTGTGTGTTGCACCTGGAAATTCTTGCAGGAGGAGTTACATTCTCTTACTTTTATGACCTTTCTTTAAAGAAATCAACTATTTCCACCTCTTAATTTTCATCCATTAAGAGATAGTGCAAATTAATCTGATGGCATATAGAATCCCAGAAGGGTTTGGGTTGGAAGGGACCTTTGAAGGCCATCAAGTTCCAATCTCTCTGGAATAAACAGAGACACCTTCCCCTATCCCAGGTTGTTCCAAGGTGTCCCTGGACACTCCCAGGGATGCAGGGACAGCCACAGCTCCTCTGGGCAATGGGATGCCATACCTGTTTTGTCTTCTCCAGCTCCTGCTTGAGGACGTGGTTCTCCTGCTCCAGTAGATGAGCTTGGACCTTCATTTTGGACAGATCCATCTCCAAGGATGACACCATATTTGATGACTGCAAAAAAGAAAAGGCTCAGATTTCGATTTAGGAGACTCACAGAGCAAAGTTTAGGCAGAGGATGCTGCAGCCACTGGACAGAGCTGAGATGGCACTGGATGAACAACATGGAAAATGCAAGGCAATATTTGGCATCACCAAGCTGTGTTTTCAAGACCAACCTGCACATTTTTCCCTCCTGGCTTTTGGCTGCTGCTGTGTTTAAGGCAGCACTTAGCAAAGCTCAGCTTTGAAACCCCATCCCCGGACAGGGATGCCAATCCCAAAGCCCCTGAGGTCCAGCTGTCCTACCAAATGCTGTACCTCGAGTTTGGAGTTCTCCAGCTCCTCTTTCAGCAGCAGCCTCTCCTTCTCCCATTCTTCCAGGGTACACTTCCCCTCTGCCCTCTCCTTCTGCTTGAGCACACTTGCCAGCTGTTGGTTGAGATCCTGCACATCTGCCTGGTTCTTGGAGTTCCTCTGGCTGAGTTCTGTATTTTCAGAGTCCAGCTGTTGGTTCCTGGTCTTCAGATCTGCCACCTGAGTGGGGACAGCAGTGATTTTACACCAGGAATGAGATCTTGGGTATTTCCTTTAAGGTGATAAAAGATCTGACAAGTCGCACTCTGACAGTGACTCCAAACAAATAATTTGTCATAATTGTTCTTAATTAGAGACCAGCCATATCAGTCACCCAACACTTGGCCATGCTGGTGTGGATTTTGAGGGTTATCCTAACAGATTACTCTAAGCAAATATTTTCCTAAGCAATGCCAAGATGGCATGGATGTTAAAGGTAATTAATCCTTTTATTTCACCCATTATAACAAGCCACCCCCAAAATCAAAGTAGCAGCCACATGGATGCAACTGGCAGAATTCCTAGACCAAGCCAGCTGGGAAATGAGTAGAGGTTGAATCACAATCTCTATTTCCCATGGGCTACTGCAGAGAACTGCACAAAAACTACAAAACAAAAGGTTTAAACTTTGTATTTCTATGAAATAAATTTTCCAAGCTGACTGCGGAAAGTGCTCTCAAGCCTGGACAATTACAATCAGACTGGACAATTACAGCTTTTGTCTTATGAGGAGGTCAAGCAAATCAATCCCAAAGTGCAATTAAACAGTTATCAAAACGTTTAAATTTATAAAATGCTGGTTTTCTGCTGCCACACACCTGCTTTTTCAGGTTGTCCACCATCTTCTGCACAGCCACTTTCTCCTTTCTCACAGCCTCTATCTTCTGCCTATGGAGAAATGAACGCTCATTAACACTAAAATCAATTATCAATGTACACAACTGCAAGATTGCACAGGAGAACATCACCTCACGTTGTGGCAGGGGAGGTTTGGATTGGGTATTAGGAAGGATTTCTTGGAAGTGGTGGAGTCCCCATCCCTGGAGGGATTTAAAATCCATGTGGATGTGGCATTTGGGGACACAGGGCAGTGGTGGCCTCAACAGTGCTGGGTTAATGGTTGGATTTGATGATCTTGGAGGTATTTTCCAACCTTAATGATTCCAAAAATGAGCTGGTTTTTTTAAACACCACCAGAAATGGTAATTGTGGGTATTTATTTATTTATTGCTCAGCATCCCTGCTCTGCATCAGCTTGGCAAGTGCTCAGCCTCTCAAAGTGCCCCAAGTGGGTCTTCCCTAGAGGGGAAGAACAATCCCAGGATCAGGGATGGTTCTGCACTTGCCAAGGACCCAACCACTGGAATAATCTGTCAGAGGAGCCTCTGTCTGCCTGTGCTGAAGCACAAATATTTGCATCAGGTCAGCTCCTAAACCCTCTGTGTGTGTTACTGGGTCACCTCAATGCCTACAGCTAAACCCCTGCAGGCTCTGGGGATGGGCAGGACAAGCTGGGGCAGGGAAAAGGAGGAGGAATAACCTGACAACCTGCTGGATTTCCATGAAATAACCCCATTTTGGATTTCTACCCCATTTTGGATCCGTACAGCACCTAACACACGAAGGAGCTTGGAGAGAAGGGGTGAACCCATTGTGGCTGAGCCACACAACAGCCTGAAGGCACCACAGGGTGCACTGCCCGTGGAATTCTCACCTCATTTCTTCCCTGGATCCATTCAGCTCCCTCAGTTTCAGGCTGGAAGCGCTCCCCTCCTCATTTAACAAGGTCACCTCGTTTTTCAGGACGGCGTTTTCCTCGCGGAGCTTCTTGGCCTCACACCTGTGGCACAGACAGGAGACAAGTGAGAACAGCTCCTGTGGGACCCCTGGAGAGGAAAGGAGTCCCACTGGTCAGAGACACCTGTAATGCTTCAAAAACAAAGCTACAACTGCTTTGTTTTATGTATAAATGGTGTATTTATATTTTATATGAATTCAGCAGGAGCGCTCCCCAGTTTGTTCAAAAGAACTCCAAAATTTTGCAACAAAATATAAAAAAAAATGTGAGCTTTTGGAGCATGTTTTTAAGTGAGTTAGAATCTAAAGTTGCACACTATATTCTACATATCTTTCAGTGCTTAAGCTAGAAATTACAACTGAACACCACAATATGTAGACTGCCAGGAGAGTGAGCTGTTTGCCCAGCTGGAATTCAGAATTCTGGGAACAGCACAGTTGGAAAATGTCTTTTCTGTCCTCAGGAGACTGCACAGAAATAACTTAGCCATGGTGGGACACCTGAAACAATAATTTCCTGCAGGAAGCTGGTGCTGAACAATAATTAAACCACTTGTAGCCAAAAAAAGAGAAATCCTTGCTGGAATACAGCAGTTAAAAAAAGTAGGTAAAACCTATGATGAGTATAATATAATGAATATCTGTTTTATAACTGTATTTACCATATCCCACTCCTGAGGGGTTCCTAACTGGGAAAAGTCCCTATAATTCTCTAATATTAACCTAAATACTGAGAAAAATAGAAGCACTTTTAGCATTTCAAATAACCATAATTCTACAGCATTCACCGAAACACTGAGGCAAAACAGGAGCAATTTCAGCCTTGTGAGCAACATTCACCTCTAGAAGGGAACAAACTGAGTGAAGTGAATATTAGTAAAAGCTACAAAGCACTCTGGAGGTGTTACCATGGATTTTGGACACGGGGATGCAATGGGTTTGTGCTGCAGGACGAGCTACACACGGTGACGGTGACATCCACACACAGGACAGCTGGCAGGTGCTCCAGGCACAGAGAGGAGTGAGGCACACACAGTTACTGAGTCCAGTGGTCTTTGTTATCCACGACTAGAGGAGTTAGGAGTCCATGGCAGTGTTTGCTACTCAGTTAAGCCAGAGTTAATCTAGGGTGGTTAGAGGAGCAGCCAGGGCAGCGCTGGGTTAGTGGCGAACGCCGCGGTACGTTACCTCAGCTGGTCAACCTTCTGCTGCAGCTCAGTGCACATGCTCTGCAAGCCCTGGGTCACTGCCCTCCTCTCCTCTGGGGGACCCACAGCTTCCTCCTTCACCTGGGCATTGGGATCCCCCATTCCTGCTTTTCCCACTTGGGTCACGGTGCTGTCACCTCGGGGATTCTTGTCCTGCTGGCCCGTGAGTGCAGTGGGATGTTCTTCCAGCTCCCCACTTGTGTCACTGGGCACATCTGAGTTTCCTTGAGCATCTTGTTCTTGGGCATCCTCCAATTCTTTAATATCTTCCAATTCTTTAATACCTTCCAATTCTCTAATACCTTCCAATTCTTTACCTTGCATGACGAATTTGGTGTTTTCATCTTCAAACTTGACGCTTTCCGTCTCACTTTCTTTCTGCTCACAACAAAGCCTCCTCAGCCTGCGCAGGTTCTCTTCCAGCACTCCATTTCTTTCAATTAACTCCATCACTTCAGCCTTCAGATCCTCATTTTCTACCTGAATTTCTTCTTGCAGGGACAGAAGTTCAGCCTGTGCCATGGATCTGTCTTCCAGCTCTTCCATCTTTTTCCAAAGCTGAGCTATTACACTCTTCAGGTCACTGTTTGCTGCCCCAGGATTGTGATCCAGCAGGAGAGAGTCTTCACTCAGTTCTTCAGCCCTCTCCAGCTCCACCTGCACATTCAAAGCATCAGAAACAAGCCCTTTATTTTTGGGAGCTATTCTGTGATTTAGCAGATGAACCTTCTGCTGTTTGACATCGTTGTGGAGCGTTTTTAGCCTGGGAACTTTCTCCAGATCTCTCTTTTTTGGCAGCAGAGGCACCCAAGAAAGGTTCTTGTCATCCTGGTTGCCATCAGCATCCAGAGCTGCTTGACTTCCCTGGATCCAGCACCCCTGTGCCTCAGGGTGGCCACCAGTTCTGGCTTTCACACGTTCCTCCTCCAAATCCCAATCCACCTCCGACATTTCTTCCAGGTCTGTGATATCAGCCTCCAGAGGTGGAAGGACACTGAAATCTGCTCCCACAGCCACATCTTGGCAATCACTGGGCAGCCCTTCAAAGCTGGGCTCCATTTCCTCTGTCTCTGAGCCAGGCTGGGAGCAGCTGGGGCTGGGAGGATGCAGCTCCCGCTCCGCCGCTCGCAGCCGGTGCTGCAGCCGCAGGATCTGGGCAGCCATCCTGACATTCTCCTTCACTGCCTGCTCGTGCACCTTCTGCAGGCTCTGCAAAACATCCCCTTCGTCTCCCAGAGGAGCTGCAGCAGGAAAAGCAGCAAGCTGGCTCCTGGCTTTTGCATACTCACTCTCCAGGGCCCTGTAATGGCTCTGCAGGGCAGAGAAGCTCCGTGTCTCCCACTGCAATTTCTGGATTTTCCCTCGGAGGTCTGAGACTTCCAAACCCATCTCAGCCTTTTCTGTCTCTGCTCGCTCACAAATGTCTCTGTTTAAACTCTCCAGAGCAAGAAGTTTGGAATTAAGCTCTTCTTTCTCTTGCTTATACTCACTGTCCAGTCTCTCCAGCTTCTCCCTAACCAGTTTCCCATCTTGCTCCACTGTGGATATTTGTTCCTCTTTCTCCTTCAGCTCTTTTTCGTGGTCATTTCGGAGCTGGTTTATCTTCTCCATCATCTTTTCCTCCTGCTCCTGGGCAGCATTCCTCAGCTCTCTCAGCTCCTTCTCCAGCTGCTCCCTCTCACACACCAGCCTGTTCACTTCTTCCTTGAAATGTTTCTCCAGGAGATCCTTCTCCTGGCTCAGGGCACAACAAACAGCCTTCTCACTTGCCAAGCTTTCCTTCAGCTGCTCGTGGGCCTCAGCAGCCTCCTGAGCAATCTCATCCCTCTCAAACTCCCACTGGGATTTCTCCTCTCTCTGCTGCTCAGCCAGCTCCTGCAGCTCTCTCTGGTAACGTCCCTCCAGGCTCTGCAGGGTCTCTTCATATTTATTCACAAGGGTTTGTGTGTCCACAGAAAACTGAGTTTGTGCATGAGATGCTCTTCTGTTATAATCACTTGCCATTTTTTTCCTAGACATGGTTAACATAAGATATTACTAAACTACCTCAGAGATTAAATTGGCTTTTTAGGCTGAATAAAACAAGTTGGAAATTTATTTTATTTATTTTTTAATCCACTGACTATTGGATGGGTGTTTCTGGGAGCTGCAAGTTAAATTTGAGGCAATTTGGTGAAACTTCAAAAGGAAAAGCTGCCTTGGAAAAGTGCGACAAGGCAATTTGGTGAAACTTGAAAAAGAAAAGCTGCCTTGGAAAAGTGTAACAACTCATGAAATGTCCTCAGAAAAGGTTTTATGTGCAATATGTGCTCAGATTTTGGGGGGGTAGATGCTCACAGCCCCCTCTCCCCAGGGTGGCTTCAGTTTCTTTTGACACTTCACGTTGGCTAAAAGCACATCCCAGCCACCCCTTTCCTTCTTCAGCAAAGAACTGTGAGAACCCAGAGCTTTTTGAGTTTTAAAGGGATTTGTGGAGCACAGGGATGCTGAGCAGAGCTCCAGTTAATCACTCCTGGTTATGCTTTAACACAACTGCTGCCTCTGGGCGAGCTAAAAATGAACCTAAAGATCTGCTTGGAAGGGTCAGAAGAGGGAAAAACCCCTGGAGAGCAGCCCAGGGGTGTGGAACAGAGCAGGACATCTGGGATTCCCCACCAGGGAGGTGTTTCTGGGTTCACCAGGCTGCAGCACTGTCCCCACCACGGGTGACACTCACCTTTCCTCCTCCAGCTCCTGCTGGTGCTTCCTCAGCAGCTCCTGCTGGAGCTCCTCCTTCTCCAGGGCGTGCAGCTCTGCCAGCCTCCTCAGCTGCTCCTGGAAGCCCTGCTCCAGCTGCCCCTTCTCCTGCTGCAGGCTCTGCAGCGCCGCTCTCATCTCCTCCTCCGCCCAGGCGCTCTTCTGGGTCAGCTCCTCCCGCTCCTGCCTGAACCCCTCACTCAGCTGCTCCACTCTGGTCCTGACCTCAGCTTCGTGCTCCTGCCTCAGCAGCTCCTGCAGATTGGCTTTCTCCTCGTCAAAGTGTAGCTGTAATTTGTTTTTCTCCTCGCTGTGTTTGCAGCTGAGCTTCTCCTGCTGCTCTCTGAGCACTGCTGCCTCTCCCTGCAGCTCTGCTATTTGGTTTTTGAGGGCAGTGATCTGCTGTTCCATGGCGTCCATCTCCTCAGCACACTTCTGCCTCAGATCCTCTTGCTCCTTTTCCCAGTGGGCTTTTGTCTCATCCAGCTGCTTTTCATAATGGCTCACCTGCAGGAAGGAAAATGGGATGGGTTTGTTCATTTTCCACAGGATATTCTACAGGGATGTTTTCATCTCTATTTCCATCTAGTTTTGTATATTCACTCTACTGAATATTTAGATTTACACTTCAGCATCTCATATTCATTTCCCTGGAAAGAATAAGTGCTCAGTTTTATTTCTTCCTGGCATCATAGAATCCCAAATTGGTTTGGGTGGGAAGGGACCTTCAAAACCACCTCATTCCAGCACTTACTGTATCTTCAAGCTCCTGTTTGAGGTGATGCAGATCCCTGTGGTGCTGCTCCTTCATCTGCTCAATGGCCATTTCTGCCTCTATGCTCATATTTAATGGGTTGCAGTCTTCTGAACCGAGTCCTTTGGAAAAAGTAATCAAGTAATAATTTATATAACTATAAAAACATGAATTATACAATACATAAATATATATAATTCTCAACATAATTACTTCCTCAATTCAAATTTGTTTAGCAGCTCTCAAACTCCCATCACAAACACAACCAGGGAACTGCAAACTTCAATTTCATCTTTAAATTTGGTTCACCAGTCACTGTCCAAATTAACATTAAACACCAAATTAGAGGTGGGGATAAATTCTCACTGGGAAGGTTTCACAGAATGACCTCTAGGATGTTATAAACACCTGCATCCCAGATCTCAGTCCTACAGGAGGGACATTTTACCTTGGTCAGGCTCAATCCCACTGGTGCCATGGCTCTTCATGTCAATGTCAAACTCCTCTGACAGAGAATTTCTCAGAGCAGGCCTGAGCACTCTGCCCTGGGCACGGAACTCCTGTAGCTCTGAGTGCAGCTCATCAATCTGGTCCTGCAGCTCCTGACAGGGAGGAAAAAAAAAACAGCTGAGTGAAAAGGAGCCAAGGCTGCTGAGCATCCACCACAGCACATTTGGGTGGGTGTCACAGACATCTTCTATGAAAAATCCTTCCCTTAGGATTCTTCCTCCTGAGAAGCTGCGAGGCCTCAGGAACAAAATGTAAACAATGGTTATCTGCTGCTGTGGAATGCAACAGGTGCATCTGGGATTGGTCTTGTGTGGATGTTTTTAATTAATGGCCAATCACAGTCAGCTGGCTTGGACAGAGAGCTGAGCCACAACCCTTTGTTATCATTTTTTGCTATTCTATTCCTAGCCAGCCTTCTGATGAAATCCTTTCTTCTATTCTTTTAGTATAGTTTTAATGTAATATATATAATAAAATAATAAATCAGCTTTCTGAAACATGGAGTCAGATCCTCATCTCTTCCCTCATCCTCAGACCCCTGTGAACACTGTCACAGGTGGGAATTACAGCAGAGAAAGAGTTGTCAATAAACACAGAGCCACAGCCAAAAAAGGGGGAATGGTTTCCCACTGCCAGAGGGCAGGGCTGGATGGGAGATTGGGAATTGGGAATTCCTGACTCTGAGGGTGGGCAGGGGCTGGAAAAGAATTGCCAGAGCAGCTGTGGCTGCCCCTGGATCCCTGGAATGCCCAAGGCCAGGCTGTACAGGGATTGGAGCACCCTGGGACAGTGGAAAGTGTCCCTGCCCATTGAACAAGATGGTTTTTAAGGTCCTTTCCAGTCCAAACCATTCTGGCATTCTCTGATGATTCCACAATCCCAAACTCTCAAAGGTGTAACAGGAGCTGCAGGAGCTTTCCCTTTATTCCTTCTTCCTGTGACCTTTTATTGAAAAGCAGCTTCAGTAACATTTCCAAACAGTTGGGAAATGCCTCCTCAAACACCATCTACTTGAAAAAAATCAAATCAGAAGCAGAAGATCAAATTAGGAAGGAGATCCCCTCATTACTGAATTTACCATCTGGTCCTTGCTCCTGCCTGCCAGAGGAACATCCCAGGGGTTTGTGCCAAGGGCTGTGCACTCCACTCCAGGAACAGCAGCTATTGAGGAAAACAGCTCCCTGAATGTGCAAACACACAATCCTGCAGCTCTGAAAGGCCCAGGAAGTGAACCTTGACTACTGATTTATACCTGCCATGCTCAAAAAGAGAAAAATCAGCTGCATATTGAGAAGAATCGATTCAAGTCCTATTTCTGGACAATTTTTGCTTTTAAACTGCAGCTTCTTAAGAGAGCTGCTGTGCTGTTTCCAATCCAACAGCAAAGGCAGCCCTTGAATGGAAATATTGGACGGAATATTGAATGGAATTCCTCATTGAATGGAAATAATCCTGCAGAACAGATCACAGAATCCCAGAATGGTTTGGGTTGGAAAGGATTCCAAAGCTCATCCCATTCCACCCCTGCCATGGGCAGGGACACCTTCCACTATCCCAGGCTGCTCCAAGCTCCATCCAACCCAGCCTTGGATATTTCCAGGCATCCAGGAGCAGCCACAGCTCCTCTGGGCAACAGAAGAGCTGGTTCCTCTGCAGATATCAGCAAGCAGATGTGTAAATAGAAAACCCCCAGGCTCACCTTAAAGTCTTTTAAGTGCACAAGATGTAGGAGAAAGCAAACTTTCTATTCTCAGGTTTATTTTAAAACAAATATTTCTGGTCTGAAAACCAGCAAAATGTGGATGTGTTTTATTTCTCCTCAAAGTTCCTGCAACTCTGAATTCACCCATGGAGCCCCATGGATCCTGGGGGCACCTCACCCCCTTAGCTCAGCCAGTGGGAAGAGATTTCCAGCCTGCCTCATGCTGCTGCTCACAGGGAGGATGTGGCACTTGGGGACACGCTTAGGGCAGGGCTTGGCAGTGCTGGGGAATGCCTGGGCTCCATCTGAGGGGGATTTTCCAGCCTAAATGGTTCTGGTGGACACAGGGGCCGGGTGTCAGCTGCACTCACCCTGCACTGCTGCTCGTACTCGCTCCTCATCTGGGCCAGCCTCTCCTCCTGCAGGAAGAACTCTGCACTGGTGGGATCCAGGTCACCAAACTGCAACACAGGAGTGGAATAGCCAGTTATCCACCCACCCACCCTGCAGCCCTGCTCAGGACAGCATGGAGCCATCCCAAGCAGTCCTGCAGCCTGCACTCCCTCTCTCCGCTCTGGATTTTTATTTTAAATAAAGAAACTCTGCTTTCCTCCTAGCAGGGAATGAGTAACTTCCCTAAAAAAACCTGTCTGACATCTAGCACAGCTCTCATGCTCATTTTGATTCCAGATCACAGCTTTCTACCTTAGCATATTCACATCTCAGCGTGGTAAATAATCCCAAGCTTTAAAGAAAGCTGGAAATCCCAATATATGAACCTCAGGCTATGGCTGCACAAATTTAAACATCTTTGGAGAAGCTGATATTCTGAAAGTTTAATGTAATACAGCCATGAACAGCTGATCACCTCAATTTTCACCTAATTCCAGCAGTGATGCCATGGAAAACCTCACTCCTGGAAAGGAGCTGCAAATTGGGCCCATCCAAAACTCTGTGCTGGGGAAAAAAAAAAAAAAATCCCTGCAGATCTGCAAGATGATTGCTTCATTCTAAGGCTCCATGGTTTAATTAGAATAAAATTACTGCTAAGGTGGAATATCTGTATTTTCCTTAGCTGGAAGGCAGCCCATGTCACCAAGGCAGGCTACAGAGACCCCCAAAGCCTCTGGCTATCAGCTAAACTGGCAGCTGGAATGTAGCCACTTAAAAATTATTTAATTCTGAAACCCCACTGGGAAAAAGGGAATTTACCTTCTCAGCCAGAACATTTTCCAAGTTCCTCTGCAGCTTGCTTGCCAGACTTTCACACTCAGCCAGTTTTTCTCCTGTTTCCAAGAGCTCGTTTTCCAGGCGGCTGTTTTCCTGCAGCAAACAAAAAAGCCCACAACAGATCAGCACTCGGAGGAGGAAAAATCAGCATAGTAAGGGTAACTCCTAACCCAGCATGACACTATTCCAAGCCTCAGGTGATGACAGGAATTAGGAATTATTATTATTATTACTACTCCTGCCACAGCAAGTGTGAATACTGGACTTGTGATAAATTATCAAAAGGTTTAACAGCAATATTGCTTTGCATGGTTTGGTTGTTTTTAAAAGAAGGTTTTCAACTTGATCAGGATGTTTTATCTCCTGGCTTGTCAGCTCATCTGAGAGCTGTGCACTCACATACTCTGCATGTGATGGCAGCAGAGATTTAAAATCTCTGGAGGTTGGGAATCCATGGAACAACCCACTGAGGTGCCCCAAACACCAATTCTCATGGACATGCCTCAACCTTACTGCTTAAATGACTTTTGGCCAGCTAAACACAGCCCACAACTCATCCTTTCAGGAGTCACTCCCCCTGCCAGGCAATTCCTGATTTTTGGGGGAAATCCTGGCTGTGTTCACCCCTGTTACCTTCAGGGCCAGGCCCAGGCGGTCCCGGGTGTAATTCTCCTCCGTTTTCAGCTTCTCAATCTCCTGCTCCAGCTCCAGCCTCTGTTTGTTGGCCTGCTGCAGGATTTGCTCCCGCTCCCTGCGCAGCTCGTTCTTCAGGGCAGAGATTCTCTCCTTGTACTCCTCATCCAGCTTCCTGCCAGGGGGACAGGAGCCTGTTAGAGCAAGTGTGGAAACCCAGGGGATATTTCTGTGTCTGCCCTGACCCCCAGGGCAGCACTGACTCTCACCCCCATTCATGGAGAAAATTTCCTAAATTCCAGAATAGACCAGAATCCACAAAAGTGTGAAATA
>JAHXMQ010012340.1:26347938-26363659 GCA_020466415.1 Ammodramus savannarum pratensis | reverse complement strand
AGGACATGCCACCCCCCCAGCTGTGTCCCCCAGACTGCCTGGTGCTGCACAAAGCCCCCAGTGCTCCCCATCACCCAAATCCCTGGAGAAAACCCCCACAGCCCCTTCCTTCCCAGATGCTGCAAACAGCCTTAAAAATCTCTGCTTCTCCCTCCCTCCCTCCCCTCCTCCAATCCCCCCCAAATTAAATTTTCATTTAAATGATACGATTTAGAGCTCTTAACTCAATTTTCCCCCTAGCCTGGGGCAGGCTGGAGCACCAGCATTTCCACACTCCCTGACAGTTTGACACCAACAGCACAAAGCAGCTTGTTTCTCCAAATCTCCGGTTTGATCTAAATTAAAAGAAGCAAAGACTTTGGCATTAACCAACCTGTCAAAATGCATTAAAAATAAAATGCCTCCCAGGCCTGCCTGGCTCTGGCTCCCTACCTGCACCCCACACCCTTTGATTTCCTGCCACTCCAACCCCACTCTGACAAGTGCATCCCCAAGGAGGGCTCTCCAGCTTCCCTGGTAATTTCCCCTGTGATAACCCCAAATTTAGCTGTTTCTGGGAGATTTATTTACATTTCAATAAAGCTGGAGCTTCTCAGCCATATGATACCCCAATAAATGCAGAATGCTGGATTAGTTCTGCCTCACTGGGGCTGATTCCTGCTCTGTGCCAGCTCCTTCCCAAGGGGCTGGCAGGGAATGCTCCCCCCCGAGCTGCACTTGGAAATTCCATTAAGCAATGCTGGGCACAGGAGTTGCTATCACCCCTCTCACAGCATTAAAGAGCTTTGGAAATGGGAGGTGGAAAATAAAAATAATCCATCAATCACACCTCTCCAACCCTGTGGTTTTTGCAGCCTTATGGAGAGGGGAAAGTTGTAATTTTACTGGCAGGCTCCTCTCTGCAGAGTGGGATGCTCCAGCTGAGATTGATGCTCCAGGAGAGGAAATCTGGACAATTCTCTCTCCCCCTTTGCTAAGCTCTTTTCTCCTTGGGGGATTTGGCTCCCCTGCTGCTCCAAGGACAGGATTAGGGATTTCCATACAGGTGTGGCACCAGCTGGAGCTGCAGGGCTCAGCCCCAGTACGGCCCCACAGCTCCCAGGCCCTGCTGCAGGAGGGGAAAACACAAAAACTGAAACCTTTCCTGCCAGGGAAAGCCTGAAAATGCCCCATTTTCAAGGCATTGAACCTGAAACCTTTCCTGCCAGGGAAAGCCTGAAAATGCCCCATTTTCAAGGCACTGAACCTGAAACCTTTCCTGCCCAGGAAAACCTAAAGATGCTCCATTTTCAAGGCACACTGAAACAAAGCAAGGAGAACACTGAGGACTCACAGCAGAGTCCCTGGAAGTGTCCCTGGAGCAGCCTGGGATAGTGGAGATGTCCCTGCCCATGGCAGGAGGTGGAACTGCTCTCTTCCCTCTCAAAACATCCTGGAATTCTCTGACCAACCCCAATCTGGTTTCTCAGGGGCTTCACTTGGTCAGGAACACCCCTGGAGCAGCCTGAGTGTTTTTCCTGGGAGAAATGCAGAGAAGATTCCTACACCCTGCTCAGCTCAGACACAAGGAGACAGAATGAACTTAAAAAATATGAAAACCATCCCCAGCTGAGAAAACCCCCAGCAGCAGTAGAAAATCAGCCTTTTTTCTGTCTGGTCACAACTCTCTGCTCCCAAAGCATCCCTGGGCAGCAGGATGGTGTGGGATGGAGGGAGCTGAGCCCCTGTCCCACCCATGAGCAATCTGAAGGGAGCTGCAGTTCCCTGCTCACAGCCAGCCTGGGCCTCTCGGGGCATTCAGATCATTCAGAAATATCCAATGGCTCTGAAAACACCTTTGTGCAAGGTTCCACAACAAACCTCAGCTCCCTTTTTGTAAAGAATCCATTTCCCACCCTTCATCAAAAGCAATAATAAAATAACATCTTTTTAAATAAAATAAATAAATAATAGATTAGAAAAAATAAAATATAAATAAATACATTTATATGAAAAAATTTATTACTATTACTATAAATATATTTATTTTAAATATAAATATAGTAATATAACATAGTAATAAAAATAACTATACTTATCAATAAACATTGATATAACAATAAAATTAAGATTATTAATATATTATTATAAACAAACATATTTGTATAAATAATATATTTATATAAAATTAAAATAAATATATTAATATAATGTAATAATATAAATAACTATATTTATTAATATATTAATACAATTAAAATACAAATTACTATATTATTATAGATAAATATATAAATATATACATATTCATATAAATAATTTAAAATTAAGATAAATCTATTAATATAATATAGTAGTAGAAATAACTATACTTACCAATAAATATATTAATATAATAATAAATTTAATATATAACTATATTAATATAAACAAGTATATTAATATAAACAATACATTTATATAAATTTAAAATATAAATATATTAATTTAATATAGTAATAGAAATAACTATATTGATTAATATATTATAGTTAAAATAGAAATGACTATGTTATAATAGATAAATATATTAATATATACATACCAATAAAAATAATTTGTACAAATCTTATATTTAAATCTCTCAATTGCCTCATCTCAATAAAAACAAAAAAAAACAAAACAAAACAAAAAAACAACACCTTTTCTCCCAAGATCAGCCTTTTCTGCTTGGATGGCACCACCTAAAAATCACTTCCCTTTCTAAGTTCTTCTGTGAGAGCCACCCAGAGCTGCTTTGCCAATGAAAATGTAGCAGTTTAGATAATTTCAGTATTTACCTGGTTCTTGGAAGTGCTCCTCATTTGACAGGGTTCTGGATAAGATGAGGATAAGTGCTTCTTTAAACTGATCAAAGTGGACCTGTGGGGAAAAAAAAAAAAAAAAAAAAAAAAAAAAAAAAAAAAGGAAAGAGGCAATCAGGTGGTGCAGGGAGTTAAATGTGAGGCCAAAATATGAGGAAAAGAAAAAAAAAAGGAAGGAAATTGGCAATCAAGTGGTGCAAGGAGTTAAAAATGAGGCCAAAATATAAGGAAAAGAAAAAAAAGGAAGGAAATTGGCAATGAGGTGGTGCAGGGAGTTAAAAATGAGCCCAAAATGCAGTAGGAAGATGGGCAGCAGTGAGGATCACTCATCACTATCCCTGGGCAAGGGGCAAAAAGGAGCCCTGGAGAAGGGACAGCAAGGGACATGCAGGCATGTGGGAACAATTATTGCCACACAGGAGGGCCCAAACCCACAGATTTAAGGCACTGGTTGGGTTTTTCTATCAAGCAGGAACCAAAAGAACATGAAAAGGAGCAGGGACATCGCCATCCCCTGAGGGGACCTGGCCTGGGTCAGGGTTCTGCAGTGAGGCCATTCCTGAGCAGGGATGGATATTCTGCCATGGAAATGCTCCACTGCCCTAATTTAGCTCCAAAATCCACTTCCCAATGTGGATGGCAGAAAAATCCCTCCCTTTCCAGGGCAGCTCTGGGAGGGCTGAACTTGGAATACCAAGCCTGGAGTGAAGCTGGGAATAAAACAGAGATGATCCTGCCACTGAGGGAGGCTTTTTCCTTCTGTATTTCTTCCATCTGTGCCTTCCTGGAAATGCTCCTGCCTGCCAGGCAGAGGCAGGAGGAGGTTGCAGCATCCTCCCAGCCTGCTGGGGAATGTCAGCAATTCCAGCCTGGGGGACACCAGAGCCAGGGACAGCTGGAGGAGCAATGTGACATGGGTGAGTGGCCAGGCAGAGCTGGCTGCTATCGTTTCTCTTGGCTAAATAAATCTCAGAAGAATTTTTAGCATGGAACAAGAAGATTTTGTATTTAAAGAAACCCAGAAGGGCTGATGTGGCTGGCAGGGCTGCACTCAGAGGGATTTTCATGCTGCACAAACAGCAAAGTTCAAGTCTGAAGTTGTCCAGCTTGTTTTTGGGGGTCAAGAAAGCTCACAAAAATACCAACAAGCCCCCTGGTAAGTCTCAGAGGTGAGCCATGGAGGTACAGGGGAGTTCAGGCAGTCCCAATCACCTCTGAGGCTTTAAACAGTTTTAAATGTTTTTTTTAAACACAATTAGAAAATATGTTCAGCACAGAAGCTCATCAGGAATGCCTCCATCTGAATACTAATTGCTGCCATCCATTTCCAGCCACTGGCATACTTCAAAAAGGCCAGTTTACAGAGAGAGGAGAATTTCCCCCATTAAAATAAAGAAAACTTGACATTTAGACGAAATGAGGATGAATAAAAGATGAGGGTGTTCAGATTACAGGTTCCCTCCCCATGGGATCCTCTCAGCAATGAATGGACAGAGCCAATCCCTTGCTTGGGTGCTGGGGATGGCTTTGGATGGGAGCTCACAGGAAAACAAGACCCACTTTGCATCTCTTACATGGAATTAAATAAAATCAAACCACCTGGGCAGGTGTGCAGCAGCACTGCCATCACCTGCTCTGCACAATGAGCCCCACAGCTCCTGTACTGATGAGGATGAGGAGGAGCTGAGCCCTTGCACAAGGACACAGGCAGCCATCCGTGCTTCCTGAATGCAGGAAATTCAGTGCTGAGCTGAACAGCTTCTCATTCCCAGCCAAAAATGAGCAGGAAGGCTTGGAGAATCATTAAAGTTGGGAAATAATCATTAAGGTTATCAAGTCCAACCTCAGAGCTGCTCAAGCGCCATGTGCTCACAGAGGCACAGGAGGAACATGAAGATGTTAAAAGCAAGCCTTTCACTGGAGCAGATGCCCATGGGACAGCCCTGTGTGCTGCTCATCCCCAAAAATGCCAAATATCCCCTTGAACAGAGGGGAAATGCCCTCAGAGCAGAGGGGGAAATGGCCCCCAGAGTAGAGGATGCTCTCTGCCCACTCCTCCCACCAAGAGCAGGCTGAGATGCTGCTGCTCACACCCCCACTATTGTGTGCCTGACAAATCACCAAGAAAAGGGGGAAAAAAGAGAAAAATAAAATAGGTTGAGCCCTCCCTGCTCCCTACAGCCCCTGGCAAAGTGTGGGCTTAGTAAAACCCACTCCAGAGGTGGTGTCTAATTAGACACTGGGGTCTAATAAAGCAGACTGGCCCTGTGGTCACATTGGGATTTTTCCATGAGCAGGACACCCCCAGGAGCCTGAGGAAGATCAGGCTGAGTTGCAGGACATGTCCATGCTCCTGTGCTGCACAGCAGGACTGCAAATGCAAACCAGCAGCACAGGGACAGGCACAGGGGGTCCCCAATGCCCTCCTCACTCTGCAGGTGGAGTCCCAGCTGGAAAAGGGGGGAAATTTGTCCTCAGGATAGGCCAGAGGTTTTCCCAACAGCAGCTGAGCAGCAAAAGCAGCCTGTGGAGCACCTCTGACCTTGGATGTGTGCAGGCACATTGTGCTCAGAGAGAGAAACAGCACTGATAAAACGGGAGCTGGGCTGCAGCACAAGCCAGGCAAGGCAGCCACGGGACAGCACAGCCACAAAGGCTGCAGAAATCCTGTAGAAATCCTGCAGAAATCCTCCTGCAAGGCTGGAGGGTCCCTGGCACAAGTTCCCCATCCCTGGAGGTGCCCAAGGCCAGGCTGGATGGGCTGGCAGCAGCCTGGGATGGTGGAAGGTGTCCCTTCCAGAACAAGATGGGCTTTAAGGTCCCTTCCAGCCCAAACCACGCTGATTTTATGACTCTGTTTTGATGTTGCTCATCTGTGTCTCTGCTCATGGATGTCTCTCAGCAATTTGGGGCTGATCCCAAACAGTCAGGAGGAAATGGAGGCTGGGGAGGTGATGCACAATATGGATCCAGGTTTAGGGACAGCACACACATTCCTGGCTGGGAGGGTGGGCAGGCCTCGGCACAGGGTGCCCAGAGCAGCTGTGGATCCCTGGAAATGCCCAAGGCCAGGCTGGATGGGGTTTGGAGCAATGTGGGGTCCCTGCAAACCCCACAGCCAGGGCAGCACTGCACAGCCAGGGCAGCACCCAGCAAGGAGAATTTTCTCAGAAGGAATAAATCAAACAAGACAAACCCAGCAGCAGAGGCACAGCCAGCTCAGCCCAGCCTGCCCAGGCACTCAGGGACCAACCAAAGCTGTGCTGCTGAGCAACCCTGGATCCTCAGAGACATCCCAACACCCCTGCACAGCCAGCTCCCTGTGAAGCTGTGCTGATTAGCACTAGAAAGGGCTGGGAGCCCGTGCCAGTGTACCTGCTGCTCCTGCTCTGCCCCTGCCATGCAAACAAAGCACTGGGCACAGCCAGGACAGGCAGCAGGGGCTCCTTGGAGCTCCCTGCCCTGATCCCCAGCACAAACCCCATCCCCAGGGCTCTGTGCCTTCCTGCAAACTCCTTCCAGACACAGGGAAATGTCTGCTGGGGGAGATGGGGATCAGGGAATATCCTGACACTCAGGGAATATCCTGATTCACAGGGATCACCCAGAGCAGACCCTGCACCTGCCCAGACCCCCAACAATCCCACCCTGGGCATCCCTGGCACTCCTGGAGCTCTGGGGCTGTGCCATTCCCTGGGCAGCCTGGGCAGTGCCAGCACCCTCTGGGGGAAGAACCTTTCCTGATTTTCACCCAAACCTGCCCTGGTACAGCTCCAGCTGTCCCCTCAGGTCCCAACAAGCCACTCCTGCAGCACCATCGGAACAGGGCAGCCCTGGCCAAGCCCACAGGGCACCAAGGGGAGCAGCAAGGGCACAGCAGGCACAGGGGAGGATATCTGGGTGTTTTGCACGAGGTCATTGCAGGGAGCTGGGAGTGAGAGCCCAGCCAGGCTGTCCTTGCTGCAGGCTGGGAATGCAGTGGTGCAGGTGAAACCTGAGCTCCCCATCCCTGCTCAAGGACAGCCCCAAGGACAGGGCCTGCAGTGCCCAACTGCACAGGATCCCAGCAGGATCTGGGCTGGAAAGAACCCTAAAACTCATCTCATCCCACTCCTGCCACGGCAGGGACACCTTCCACTGTCTCAGGGTGCTCCCAGCCCTGTCCAACCCGGCCTTGGACATTCCAGGGATAGGGACAGACCCCCAGGGCTTATCCCCATCCCTGCACTGTCCCCAAGACACCTCTGGATTGCTGCTAATTAAAGGGCACAGAGAGGACAGACAGACAGGCCCAGGCACACCCATCCCTCACTCCTGCCACTGAGGGTGAGGGTAAAGAACCTTCCTGAGGCACCCCAGAACTGACTCCCCTCACTCCTGCATTGAGAGTGAGGGGAAAGGACCTTCCTGAGGCACCCCAGAACTGACTCCCCTCACTTCTGTCATGGAGGGTGAGGGGAAGGAACCTTCCTGAGGCACCCCAGAACTGCTGTGAGCATCATCTGCACGCACAGTGTGTGAGGGAAACACTCCCACAGGGGTTTGGCCCTGCCTCGAGTCAGGGCAGGATTTACACCCCACAACAGACCCTATTAATTCCCAATCCATCTCAGGGGAGGCAGCACCTCCAGCCCACGACTCAGGGCAGGATTTACCCCCATACCAGACCCCATTAATCCCCAAAACACCTCAGGGGAGGCAGCACCTCAAGCCCACGACTCAGGGCAGGATTTATGGATTTCCACCCCACACCAGACCCCAATAATTCCCAAATCATCTCAGGGGAGGCCCCAGGATTTACACCCCACACCAAACCCCCTTCACCCCCAAACCATGTCAGGGTGACAGCACGTCCAGCCCACGGGTCAGGGCAGGATTTACAGATTCCCACCCCACACCAGACCCTATTAAACCACCTCAGGGGAAGCAGCACCTCCAGCCCACAAGTCAGAGCAGGATTTACGGATTTACCCCCACACCAGACCCCCTTCACCCCCAAACCACCTCAGGCAGCACCTCCAGCCCCTCTCTGGATCCCAGGGCACAAAACCCCCATTAAAACACCCCAAATGCAGGGTCACACTCAGCTCCCAGTCCTTATCCAGAACAGGGGGCTGGAACGAGGTGATCTTTAAAATCCCCTTCCAACCCAAACAAACCATCCCACAATTTCACGACCCCAGAGCATCCATTGATGCCTGGAGCAGAGCCCCAGCACAAAGGCAAGCACGTGGCCCCCTGAGCAGACAAAACCTTCCCCCAGTGCCCCCTCCCCAGTGCTCTCCCATAAATCCCAGCCCCTGGAAGTGCAGGCACACAAAGGCTGTGACCATCTGCAGCAGCAGGGGCAGGTGCAACAAGTCTGGGCTCAGGGGGCTCTGGGGCTGCTGCTGCTCTCCCCAGGACACCCCAAGGATGCCACCAGGGCCATGAAACTGAAATCTGGCTTGTGCTTAAACCTGGGCCATTGCTGCTGGGGAGCAGGGACAGGGATTGTCCTGAGGCTCTGTGCCAGGCTGGGAGGGAGAATTCAGCCCCAGGGACAAAGGGAGGGTGAAATAAAATGGGATGGCAGGGGTGGAGCTCTGGGTTGGGATGGGGTGAGTGTGACCCTGCATTTGGGATGCTTTAATGGGGGTTTTGGTGCCCTGACCAGCCCTATCTGTCATTTTCTCTCTGTGCCACCATCCCACAAGTGGCAAAGCCAGGTGATAGGACAATGGCTCTAAGCTGAAGGAAAATAGATTTAAATTCAATATTGGGAAGGAATTCCTGGCTGTGAGGGTGGTGAGCCCATGGAGGGTGCCCAGAGGAGCTGTGGCTGTCCCTGGGTCCCTGGAAATGCCCAAGGTCAGGGCTGGGAGCAGCCTGGGACAGTGGAAGGTGTCCCTGCCATGGCAGGGGTGGCACTGGATGATCTTTAACGTCCTTCCAACCCAAACCATTCTGGGATTCTTTGCTAACAGCATCCAAGTGCCCCGTGCTCAAGATGACAGAGCAGCACAGAAAGTCTCTGCTGCTCCAGAAAATGCCACACTGCAGCTCTAAAGGTCAACAACCTCCACCTGCATCCATCCCAGCCTCACTCACTGCCAGCAGAGGAGCTGCAGCCCCAGGGCAGGCAAGGAAGAGGAGGAAAAAAGGAAAAACCCCTTTGATCATTAAAGGAATTATTCTGTTTGTGAGAGCTGCAGTTTGATTGGGAATTGGAGTCAGGATGGCTGCCTGGCTGCCCTGCTCCACATTTGTGTGATTTTAATGAGCAGTGATGGATTTCAGGATGATTTCCAGGGAAGGAGCTGATGCACTCTGAGCACAAGGACACCCAGCTGAACCTGGAGATCCCCCAAGGGCAGCAGCTTCTGGGATTTATGTGATTTAACCCCATAAAGGCACAACCACAGCTGGAGAATGGCTTTGGGGAGCCATCAGCACCAGGCAATGGGGACAGAGGTGGCTCAGACAGTGTGGGACAATATCCTGCACCTCAGAGAGACACCCGTGACTGCACACAGCCCTGCCAGCCCAACCACAGCTTAAGCCAGGGTAAATCACAGGCTCAAGCCCTGGATTTAGGGCTTTGTCCCACCCCAGGTGGCTCAGAGCCTGTCTGAGCACCTGGTGAGCTGGTTTGGGGAGGTGACCCAGGCCAGCAGCACCAGGAGCAGAGCTGGGGACACAGCCACAGCCTGAGCCAAGGGCAGCCAGAGCTGGCACCTGCTCTGGCCTTGGGAAAGCACACAGGGCACAAGGCTCAGCCTAAACCTGAGTTTCATTCCACCTCCAGGCAGGGCAGACAGAGCAGTTCCCTCCCCTGTTATCCCAAATTCTGCTCTTGGAGGTGCCCTGAGCCCACCCTGCTGAACAGACCAGACCAAACCCCCAAATCCTGCAGCACCAGCGCCTCAGGATACACACAAACCACACTCATCAATCCCCCCAAAACCACCCCATGCACGCAGGCACTGCCCCCTCCTCACATCCCCCAGCTCCTTACCCTGCCTAGGAGGTTTCCTTGGAGCAGGGTCTGCTGTAGGGCTGGGGCCACCTCCTCCAGGTGCAGCACATGGCAGAGGTCAGTGAGCTCCTCCTGGCCCAGGGAGCCCGTGCCTGTGCTGTCAAAGCTGTCAAAGAGCTCCTTGAGGCGAGCTTCATACTGGTCCTGCTCAGCTTCATCCATCCCATAGCCTGCCTCGCTCACCTGGGGGAACAAACAGGACAGGTCACCCTCGGTGCCATGGGACAGCAAAAACCCCACAGGAGATGCCCACCAGGCTGTCTGGGGCTGTATTGATGCTCCAGCCTCTCCCAGCCCACCGGGGGAAGAAGCCACAGAGCAGAAACACCCAGAGGAAAAGCCTGGCAGAGCCAAACCCAGGTGGCATGTCCCTGTCCCTGTGTGCCACCTCCCACTGCTCCTGTCAGCTCATCTGGCTCAGCTGTGGCAGCTAAATTGCTCCCTGGAGCTCCAGGGATCCCCAGGTGCTGCAGGTGAGAAGACAAACAAGGCAAGAAGGGCTCAGCAGCTGCAGGGAGCAAAGGCTGAGGAAGGGAGGGCAGGAGAGCCCAGCCCAAACCTTTCAGGGCAGCCACCCCATCCAGGAGCACAACACACCCCCTGAAACACAGCTGGGGTCATGGAATGGTTTAGGTTGGGAAAAAATCCCCCAGATCAAGCCCAGCTGCCAAGAGCTCCCCGTGTCACAGACATCTTTTCATGAAAATCCTTTCCTTAGGATTTTTCCTCCTGAGAAGCTGAGAGACCTCAGGAACAAAATGTAAACAATGATTATCTGTTGAATGCAACAAGTGAATCTGTGATTGGCCTCATGTGGTTGTTTCTAATTAATGGCCAATCACAGCCAGCTCAGACTCTGAGACACAAGCCTTTGTTATCATTCCTTCCTATTCTATTCTTAGCCAGCCTTCTGAGATGAAACCTTTTCTTCTATTCTTTTAGTATAATTTTAATGCAATATATACTATAAAATAATAAATCAAGCCCTCTGAAACATGGAGTCAGAGCCTCATCTCTTCCTTCAACACAAGACCCCTCTGAACACTGTCATACTCCCCGTGCTGCTCTCCTTCAGGTGTTTCAGGCCCAGCCCTGGCTGAGGGCAGAGTCTGACAGGCAGCAAGCCCAGAGCAGCGTGCGGACAGCCAAAATGTTCCTGTGTCCTGCAGCAGGCACACAAAACCCAGACCCAGTTTGCCCCAGGTCTCCATCTTCCCCTCCAAGTCAAGTTTTCACTCTTCTCATCCTGCTCACAGCCCCAGGAGCTGTTCTGGCAGGGGGTAGAGGGAAATTCCCTGTCTGAAATGAAGGATTTGGCTGGAGCTGTTTGCTCAGGGCTCCTGGCTGGCTTTGGGTGGCAGCAGTGCCACCAAACAGCCTGGGTGTGGATGTGCCACTACCCTGGGGCACAACAGACACTGTCACCGTGCTTGGGTGACAATGGGCACCTCAGTTGGTGTCCCTAAATGGGCATCCCAGCCTCATCCGTGACCCCACACCAGCCATCCCTGGGAATTCTGGCTTTGTGACTGCTGGAGGTGGTGTCAGCCACATCTCCCAAAACAGGGGGTGCTACCCCAACCCCCTCTGCTCCTCACAGGGTTCCTGTGGCTCCCTGGGCCCCCAGCAGCACTCCTGGACACCCCAGAGCTGCTCCAGCTGCAGCCCAGCTGCACAGCCCTGCCCAGCCCAGCCAGGGAATCCCCAGGGCAGGCAGGGCAGCAGCTGTGTCCTTGATTTCCCTGGCTGCAGGAGCAGATGCCAGGGCAGAGCATCCTCTGGATCCCACATCTGCTGGGGGATGCAGGGCTGCTGCAGCACACAGAGCCCACGCCATCCTGTCCTTGCCCCTGCCCTGCCACAGCTGTAGGCACTCCAGGGATGGACACAACCCCTCCACATGACCCTCACACCCTCCCTGCCCTATTTTTCCCCCCCAAATCCCTCTTGAGCTGATTTCCCAAGCGCTGGGGGGAGCAGGGAGGCACAGACACATTCAACCTGGGGCACTGAGGAGGAGGCAGCACCCAAAATCTCAGGTGCCTGTGAGCAGGAGGAAGGCAACAAACTTGTTTCCATTCCCACAGCAGCAACCCCATTTCCCACCTGCACCCCCAGGGCCCGGCAGTGGCTGGATCCTGGTGTCAGGGAGCCGTGCCTGCACATTCCAGCCGCCCCAAAACTCACAGCCAAGGTGACTCCACCCCACAGAGCTTCCCAAGCACCTCTGAACCTCTTATCTACAGGGTCAGCCACCTCCTGCCCCCCCAGAGATGTCTCCAGCACCTGAGCAGAACCAGTTCCCCCAGTTAGTGCAGAGAGATAAATGCCACCTGCCAGTACATCCCCGAGCATCCCTGCTGCTGGAGCACTGGGATCACCCCTCTCAGTGCCACAGCAGCCCAGAAACTCACCCTGGGTAAATCCAGCACTGGGAACCCCAAAAACCAGGAGGAAAACCCTAATCCCTAAAGGAAAAGAGCATTAGGTGCATGGCCACACCAGCCCAGTGAGTTTTTGGCGAGGGACAGCTAGACCTTAGAGGGATACAATGCCACAACAGCACAGAGCCCTAAAACTCACCCTGGGCAAATCCAGCATTGGGAACCCCAAAAAAACAGCAGGAAAAGCCCAATCTCTAAAGGAAAAGAGTATTAGGTGTGTGGACCACACCTGCCCTACAGCCCTGGTGAGTTTTTGGTGAGGGAAGCCTCACATCCCCATGGCAGGGGACAACCAGAGCTTAGAGGGACACAGTGCCACAACAGCACAGAGCCCTAAAACTCACCTGGGCAAATCCAGCATTGGGAATCTCCAAAAGAGAGCAGGAAAAGCCCAATCCCTAAACGAAAGGAGCATCAGGTGCATGGACCACACCTGCCCTACAGCCCAGGTGAGTTTTTGGCAAGAACAGCCTCACACATCCCCATACCAGGGGACAACCAGAGCTTAGAGGGACACAATGCCACAACAGCACAGAGCCCTAAAACTCACCCTGGGCATTGGGAACCCCATAAAACCAGCAGGATAACCCAAATCCCTAAAGGAAAAGAGCAGCAGGTGCATGGCCACACCTGCCCTACAGCCCAGGTGAGTTTCTGGCAAGAGCAGCCTCACACATCCCCACACCACGAGACAATCAGAGCTTATAGGGACCAGCCACCCCTTTTAGAGCCCGGGGAAGGCCTTTTAGAGCCCGGGGAAGGGGTTCCCTGTTTCCCAGCAGCAGGGGGGTTAGGGCTGGGTGCCCACCTGCCCCAGACAGCCCCGGGAGCTGCCAGCAGCCCGGCCATCCCGCAATCCTGCTCAACCTCCATCTTAGGCAGGCAGCTCCGGCACGCAGCCGCTGCGCAAGGTGACCCAAGATGCCTCCTCTCCTCTCTCCTGCCTGAATTATTCAGCAGCTCTTCCACAGCGAGGGGAAAATAAACCACCCAGAGCCTCCTCCTTCCTACCTGAGGAGCTGGCATGGGCAGCAGTCAGAATAATGAGGGCAGCAGCAGCAGAGCCCCGGCGGTGCTGCCACCTCCATCCATGTGCCGTGCTGGGGAAGGGGGGGACCCGGCAGAGCACACAAAGCCCCGTGAAAGGGCAGCCTTTCATCCCTGCTCCAGATGGGCCAGCAGCTGAGATGTAGCAGGGATAATAGGGGCAGGCAGGCAGCAGCTGAGCGGGGGCTCCCCAGTTCCCCGCCAGCAGGAGAGGGAATGGTCCCTGCACAGGGCATCACTTTGTTCTGATTTATTGCTGCCCTTCTGTGCTGCTTCAGTCTCTCCAGAATGACCAGCCTGAGCTGAAAAGTGCATGTTTAGGACAGTAGCACCACATTATTCTGTGTGGTTTATTTCTGTTCTCCTTATTGGCAGCCCGGGGAAGCAAAGCGCTCCGGGATGATGATGATGATGATGAGAAGAGGAAGTTTTCACCGGCATTTCTTTCCTGCTTTTAAATCCACCCCCTCCTGAGAGCCAGATAACCTTCACGGCACACAATGTAGGGGCCTGAGAGGACTAAATTCTCAGCTAAATTTAACTCCAACAATATAGGCTCAAACAGTAATTACTGCCTCGCATATTTAAGTGCCTGGAATCGATAGCAACTTTAGCCTGGAGCTAATGAAGACACAGATTGGTCAATCAATGGCATCAGCAAGGAGAAACACCACAATTAGCACAATTACTTTTTTTTGGAGGGGTGGGGGGGTGTTTGTAAGCAGGATGAATCACAGAATTCCAGAATTATTTGAGTTGGAAGGGACCTTAAAGGCCACTTCACGCCAACCCCCAGCCATGGGCTTCCTCTAGGACAACATAAAATCACATTTGCTGCTGCACAAGAGGGAGATTTGGGGATTTTGGGGATGCTCTGCATCACTAACCCGGGCTGTGGGTACCTTCCCCTTATCCCCACCTGCCCTCCACTGAAGTCATCACCTCCAAGGGACAGCGAAGAAAATGTTTTTACTGCTCCTCTTGATTGCCTCGACTCAAATGAGGGCCTGGTAATTAGCAGTAATTACCCAGCAGGGCAGCATCCTGTGGCCACCTCCAAAACATGAGTACCTATTCTATGGGATGTCACTGCTTGAGTGTCCCCTTGTGCTGGAGAGGGGACACAGTCTTGGCCACACCTGAGCAATTTAAAGCAACTTTCCCTTCCCACTGCACCTGTGACAGCCTGGCTGATGTGAACACAGCTGGCAAAACCCACCAGGAGCCCAGGTTTTAGTGCTGGGGGCTGTATGAGAGGACCAGCAGCCACTAAGAGCAGACTGTGGGGCTCTTGCTGGGAAGGCAGAGCTGAGGTTCTCTCACCCTCATTATCTCCCTCCCTAATGAACCATCTCAGCCATCAGAGCAGCTCTGCTGAACCACAGAACTCCCTGAGCTGGAAGGGACCCACAGGGATTGTGGAATCCAGCTGCAGGCCCTGCACAGACACCCCAAAATCCCCACCCTGGGCACCCCTGGAGTATTGTCCAAACTCCTGGAGCTCTGGCAGCCTTGGGAATGTCACCATTCCCTGGGGAGCCTGGGGGAGGAACCTTTCCTGAAACCCAACCCAAACCTGACACAGCTCCAGCCATTCCCTGGGTCCTGTCACTGGTCACCACAGAGAAAAGCTCAGTGTCCTGTCCCTGTGTCCACCCCAAATCCCCACACCCTGTCGGGACAATTTCCAACACCCCATCTCCTCTTGGAGCAGCAGCCCCACAAAGGGTCACACCGAGAAACCAAGGGGAAAAACAAAACCCCAAAGGACAATGAAACACCTTAATGTCACTAAATCACTTGACAGCACGCCCAGCTCTTCAAGGGTCAGCACCACAGTCACCCTTACAGCTGGCAGCTCCTCCTCCCCATTGACCACGCTCATAATTTCCCCTCTGCACCTCAAAACATCCCCAAAAAACACCCCCAGACCCTCCAAAGTTGGCAGAGAGCAGCGACTCTGTTAACCAAGCTCCAGCCCAGATTAGCAGGGCAGCGATGGCTATAAAAGCGCTATAAATTTATGTAAAGAGCTTCAAAAGCAGCGCAGCGTTTGAATATTCACGCCAGGCCGGTATTTGCATTGTAATAGGGCTTTTCACTGCCAGCCTTCCCTCCGCAAGGAAAAACAAAGCGCCCATCTGGTTTGATTTTGCAAATGGGGCTGGAGTGGCTCCGCGGTGACTCGGGGAGCCCCGGGTGCGATAAAGCCCAAGGTGGAGGAGGCACAAAGCTGATTATTGCAGGAGTAAACAAAGCGAGCCGGGAATCCATCCCGGGGAAACGCGGGGTGCGGGAATAATCCATCCCGGGGAAACGCGGGGTGCGGGAATCCAGCCCGGGGAAACGCGGGAATCCAGCCCGGGGAAACGCGGGATGCGGGAATCCAG
>JAHXMQ010012340.1:26328859-26339259 GCA_020466415.1 Ammodramus savannarum pratensis | reverse complement strand
GGCGCTGGTGGCTGCCATGGCTCCTCCTGGAGCTCCTCACTTACACCTTTCCCTTCCTCACAACAACTAAACAAACTATTTAGTGCAATACCTCATGGCTGGGATTGGGGCTGGGGAGCTGCACCCCAAATCCCTCAGGATGGGCAGGGATGAGCTGGGATGTGCTGAAGGTGTCTCTCTCCCTCACAGGGCTGGGCGCTGGTGGCTGCCATGGCTGCGCACACTCCTCCTGGCCCCGCTCCTCACCTACGTCTCCGTGCCCTTCCTCATCCGCCTCTTCCCCGGCGTGCTCAAGAAATTTGTCTACCTGAACTTCTGTGAGTATCCCAGGGCTGTCCTGACCAGGAGAACCACACAGAACCCTCACAGGGATTCAACTGGCTGCTGCAGACCCCCAAAGCATGGGTGGCATTGTGCCCGGGTGGCATCAGGACAGCGTTAATCCTGCTGTGCCCTGGGCTAGCAGATGAGGCACGGAAGGATCTTTGCCCGTGTTTTGCAAGCTCTAATTAGGTGCTGCTGCCCACCCTGATTGCTGCCTGCAGCCATGGCACGCCCAGGCATGCTCAGCATCAGCGGGGCTGGGAATTCGGGTGGGAGGAGGAGGAGGTGGCAGAGGGCTCAGCTCATCTGGCTCAGCGTGGCCCTTGATAATCTGGAACAAATAACATTGATTTAGAAAGAGTTGTGTGAAACAGCTGGGTAAGAGGATTCTGGATGATGGCTGTGGTTTCTCCATCAGTGTCCTTCCCTTTCTTCGTGGACTTTCAGCGGCCGGAGCTGCTGGTGAACAACACCATCAACCTGTACCTCACCACTGAGCCGGGCGTCACAGTTGGCATCTGGTGAGCAGGATGGCCTCAGGACATCCCCGGCATCCCAAGGGGGACGGCAGTGTCCTGGTGGAGCCCCCAGGGTGACTCCTGTTCCCCCAGGCACACAGTGCCAAGCAGCAGAGGTGCCGAGGCACAGGGCAAGGACCAGCGCTGGTACGAGGAGGCTCTGGCTGATGCCCACCCTGTGATCATCTACCTGCACGGCAATGGGGGCACCAGGTGAGGTCCTGAGCTGCTGCTGCAGGGCCAGGAGCAGGGCAGGGTGGCTGCTCTGAGGTGACAAGCATCAAACTCGAGACAGCAGCAGCAGTGCTGCAGGGCTGCGGCTGCTGCAGAGATCTCTGACCCCAACAGTGAAGGAGAATCTCTATAAAATAAAGGGAAAAGTTAAAATCCACCCACCCCACAGCATCGAGCTCTGCCCTTCTGGGATGAGGTCACCCTGGTTCCTCATATGCACTGGTGCTGGAGGGGAGGGTCCCTTGGGGTCCCCCTGAGCTCTAACCCCATTTTCCCCATCAGGGCTGCGAGACACCGTGTCCAGTTCTTGAAGGTAAGTGGTGGCCTGTGGGGACACTGGGACCTGCTGGGAGTGAGGCTCCTGCTGGCCCTGGGGACCCCACAGAGACCCTGTGCAGAGTGCATGGGCTGTGCTGGGGTGCCTGGGGTGCATTGAGTTATGTCCTGGGGTGCCAGGACATAACTCAGTGCTGCTCTGACAGAACATGGGGGCTGCTGACTTCCACATCCTGGCTCTTGACTACAGAGGTACAGTTGTCCCCTTGCCTCTTGCTGGGTGATCTCCCTCATGGGGCCTGTCCCCACAGGGTTATGACACCGAGCTGTGTTCCCCACAGGCTATGGGGACTCCACTGGATACCCCTCAGAGAATGGCTTCAACACAGATGTCCTGGCACTCTATGACTGGGTGAAAGCACGGAGTGGGAACAGCAGCATCCTCTTCTGGGGACATTCCTTGGGGACAGGGTAGGCGCAGGGGGCGGGATGGGGACATTCCAGAGCCCACCCTGTGCCCTGTGACACTGCTGCCAGACTGGTGCCACCTGGGGATGGACCAAGCAGCTCCTTGGTGGAGGACCCTGCAGAGCCAAATGCAGCCAACAAGGGGGACCTGAGGGAGCTGTATCCCTCCTGTGCTGCTCCCCCTCACTGTCACCTCTGCTGTCACAGGATTGCCACCAATGCAGCGAGGAAACTGCAGGAGGAGCGAGGTGAGGGCCAGCATGGATGGGCTGTCCCCGTGCAGTGTCACCCTGAGGGATGAGGAGTCCTCCCTGTCCTCCTTATTGGGATGGGGACATCTTGTCCCCACTGCAGCCTGGGAGGGGAGTGTGGCAGCAGCCTGGCAAGGGGGACAGCCCCTCAAAGCCATGCCCACCCCCAACTCCCTGTGCCCTCAGGGGTCCAGATTGATGCTGTTGTCCTGGAGTCTCCCTACACCAGCATCCGAGATGCAGCTGCCAACATCCCCATCACCAAGGTGAGTCTGGGGGCTGCCTCTGGGGTCCCCCAGCAGTGACAGCCCCAGATTCCTGGCTCTCCCCCCTCACAGCTGGTTCCAGCCATGGTTTAGCACCCCCAAACTCTCTTTCTCCGTGCCAGATCTTCCGGCAGTTCCCAGGTTTTGAGTACCTCATCCTGGACTCCATGGCTCGGGCAGGAATGTTCTTCCCCAGTGATGAGAAGTGAGTTCCTGGTGGGAAGGGGCACAGGGGCTGTGGGAATGATGCCAGGAGCACCTGGCTGAGGAGAGGTGTCAGTCACCCCATTGAAATTCCTGCCCTCCTGTGTTTACCCAGCTTACTCATACTTCAAAAGTGACTTTTTGTTTGCATAATGTCAGTTTGATTATTGAGCAAAGTCCACAAGCCACCACCCTTTTTTTGGCACCTCTGTTCCTGGCAGCACACAGAGCCTGCCCAAAATCCGTTTGATTTATGGGTGCTTTTGAAATTGGGGATTAAGGTGATTGGGGTGCTGGGTGCTGCCGTGCCAGGGCAAGCAGCATGGGCATGAGGATGGCTCTGAGGGGCAGTGCTGGGGGGATCAGGTGCTGTGGGAATTTTCACAGGGACTGGGGAGGCTCCTGGGGAACATCCTCAGGGCTGTGCTTGCTGCCCACAGTGTGAAGGTGCTGAGCTGCCCCCTCCTCATCCTGCACGCAGATGATGATGGAGTCGTGCCTCCAAAGCTGGGACACCAGGTGGGCACCTGCCACCCGGGCTGTGAGCCTGGCTTTGGAGGCTGAAGTGGCCAGAGAGGGGGTGGCCACGCAGCAGGAGGGGTGTGGGGTCCCTGCTGGTGCAGTGACCACACTCCTGCCCCATGGCAGCTCTACGAGACAGCACTGCAGGCCTACAGGGACAAATCCAAGGTGAAGTTGATCACCTTCCCCCAAAAGCTGGGCTTGGGCCACGACTACATCTCCTTCCACCCAGAGCTGCCTGCCCTGGTGAAGTAAGTGCTGCTCCACGGAAATGGGGGGGCACACACAGGATGAGCCTTGGCCTCCCTTTCACTGCTGCCCCCTGCTCCTTCCCCTCCCCACAGTGTTTGCTGGCATCACTTTCCAAACTTCAGTCACTGCCCCATGTCCTGAGCCTGTCCTCAGCCTGGGTGGCTTGGGGAGGTGGCTCTGGGGACACCAGCTCCTCTTTGCCCTGGTGCAGAGATGCTCCAAGGCCAGCTCAGCCCTCAAATCAGGCACTGACAGCACAGGAGGGTCAGTGACACAGTGTAAGATTTATTACATCTTCTTGCAGAGACTTCTTAAACATGAAGTGATGCCAATTGCTGCCTGCACTGATCCCATGCTCCCTCAAATCCACTCCAGGACCACCCCCCCCTCCATGGCACTGAACTTACTGCTGTAAGTAATAAAAACTACTAAGAAACTTTTAAAGTCACCCTCTGCCTCCAGGATGCTGCAGGTTACTCGAGGGATGGAGACACTGATGTGGGCTGGGCCACCAAAGCCAGGACTGGGAGCATCCCATGGGACATTGGTGGGCCTGGCACCCCCTGTCCTGTTTCAGCAGCACCTGTGAGGGCCCAGACAGCTGTGTCCAGCTGTGTCCAGCTGTGTCCAGGTGGTGAAGCAAGCCCAGCCCTAATTTCAGCCTCCAGCAAACAGCCCCTTCTGGACTCCAAGGGCACTTTTTTTATTTCCAGCACTTAATGCAAGCAACAGGGCGACGTGCTTTCGCTTCCCACACGACACCTGAGTTATAAAAACCCCTCCCCTCCTGCCCACCCCCAGGGAAAGCCAGCAGCAGCAGCAGCAGCAGCAGCAGGAACACAGAGACTCAGACAGCAGGGAATTGTACAGGTGTGTGCTCAGCCCCCCTAGGCTGCAGTGCCATTGGGGGTCTTGTCCTGCCCCGCGTCCCGGGGCTCGTTGGGTGGGGGGATCTTCAGGTCTGAGGGCTCCACGTGCCAGATGTCCCGCGCGTACTCCTTGATGGTGCGGTCGCTGGAGAACTTCCCAGCTGCTGCAATGTTCCTGATGACCATCTTGGTCCAGGCCTTGGAGTTCTGCAAGGAGGTCACAGGTTGGGAGAGACCTTCAAGATCATGGGGTCCAACCCAGCCCCAACAGCTCAACTCAGCCCTGGCACCCAGTGCCACATCCAGGCTTTGTTAAACACACCCAGGGATGGGGACTCCACCACCTCCCGGGGCAGGCCTTTATCACTCTTTCAGGGAAAAAAAAAATTCCTCATATCCAGCCTGTATTTCCCTTGAGGCCACTTAAGGCTGTGTGCTCTGGTTCTGTCAGTGTTGCCCGGAGAAAGAGCCCAGCCCCACCTGAGCACAGCCACCTTTCAGGAGCTGTAGAGAGTGATAAGGTAACCCCTGAGTCTCCTTTTCTCTAAAAGAGAGGGGTGAGGTTGATCCCAAGGCTGGTTGTCAGCCAGGGATGCTCTGGGATGAGATCAGCCTCATCTCCAGCCTCATGTCCCTTCTCCAGGATGGGATGTTGTGTCCCAGCACAGCTCCCTGCCCTGTCCCCGGGCTGGCACTCACCAGGTACAGCTCGCTGACCTTCTCCTGGCACTTGACATAAGCCTCGTAGTCTGCAAAGACTTTAAACCTGGAGCAGCAAAGCAGCAAAGAAACGACAAGTCAAGAGCAGGAGAAATAGAAATGCCCTGATTTGAGGCGTTGTCACACCCCAGACCCTTAAATCCAGCGGTTAAACTTAAGGTTCCTTTATTCTTCTTCTTCTTTTTTTTTTTCCTTTATTTTTTTTGGTGCAAAGGAGAAATCCCCACCAGATACTGTCGAGGTAAAAAAATCACACAAAATTTTACTTGCAAAAACAGAGCAAATTAAGGAAACTGACAAAAATTACAACACTGTATTCAAAGTAAATACAATGTTGAATTAAATGTAAAACCACTTATCATAGCATTACTTAGAATTAATTTAGTATTCAGCATTTACTTAGGATTTATTTAGCATTTCCTTAGCCCATTTAACTGGGAAACCTTTAAAACCTTAAGATGTTATGTTACTCATAAAGCTGCCTAAAAAGATTAAGGAGAGAGAGAAAGAAAGATGGAAAAGGTACAGAAAAAACAAACAGCTACCAACTCCTGGGCTCCAGCGTGGGTGAGGCAGAAACTCCAAGGAAGATGTTAGGGGAAGATTAGCCATAACGCCCTCAGCCCCTTTTATATCCGTAGCCCTTTGTAGGCCCGCCCCTAGGCGGGACTTCTTGTTGCACGACCAATCAGAGGCTGGTTACTATGACTGATTGGCAGCTCAGCCAATCAGAGGGTCGGCTAGCACAGTCCCCACACACCAAGTGCCATGATTGACAGCTGTGCCAGGCTGAGGGTCTGGGCCCTGCCTCAGCAGAGAGCCAGGCCAGACCCCAGCCCCACACACACAGAGGTGTCCCAAGAACCCCAAAAACGGCTCCAGACATCGATCTAATCCTGTCTCTGACAGCCCTCCTCCAACACAAAACCTCTGGCCAAATTACCTCTCCCCAAGCCTTGTTGGGAAAGAACCCTGGATGCCCAGGAGGGAAATGCAGGGAAAGCATTTCTCCTATGCCAATGGCCATGGCTGACCAGTGCTCTGGCCAGGAAAGCCCTTGAGATGCCTCAAATCATCTGGAAGGGCTGTGCACCCAAAGGCATTCATGTGACAATGGCCATCCATGGAGAGTCCATGCCTGAGGAGCATCATCCATGTGCAACATGCTCCCAGCCCAGGGGATGGATGGATGGATGGATGGATGGATGGATGGATGGATGGATGGTACCCCCAGCACCTCACCTGTCGTGGTGGAAGAGCATGTTGACCACGTCGTTGAAGAGGTTGGGGTCGTTTGGGGAGAAGAAGCCACTTTTAATCTGGTCCACAGCCTGTTTCAGCTCGGGCAGCCGGTCGTAGTAGAGCTGGGCGTTGTACCTGGAGGGAAGGAGGCCGTAAAATGGTGCTGCCCCAGGGACCTGAGGTGGCAGCGCTGTGGCATCCCCAGCCCTCACCCTTTCCTGTCCAGCTCCGTGACATCCTCCACCCTCATGCCGAAGATGAAGAGGTTTTCCTCTCCAGCCTCCTCAGCCATCTCCACGTTGGCTCCATCCATGGTGCCGATGGTCAGAGCCCCGTTCAGCATGAACTTCATGTTGCCTGTCCCAGAGGCCTCGGTGCCCGCTGTGGAGATCTGCTCCGACAGGTCCGTCGCGGGGATCACTGCCAACAAAACACACCAGGGGCTCGTGGTGACCAGCTTTGGGTTTGCTTCCTGCTGAAAGCCCGTGGTGGGAGCCACGGGATGGAGGTTCACCCCCTCCCCACAGCATGTCCCACCCAAGGTACCTTTCTCTGCCAGGGACACCCTGTAGTTCTCCAGGAAGATGACCTTCAGCTTGCTGCCCACCACAGGGTCGTTGTTCACCACCTGAGCCACGGCGTTAATGAGCTTGATGATCATTTTAGCCATGTGGTATCCCGGGGCAGCCTGGGAGAAAAGCCACAGGTGAGCCAGGAGGGCTGGTGCCAGGGGCAGGTGAGGCACAGCCAGCTCCCACTGTCCAGGGGACAACCTGTTCATCCCTGTTCCCATCACCTAATCCAACATGTTGCACCACAGCATTTCTGGGGGCTTCCATGACCACAGACAACAGGTGGCTGTCCAAACCTCACCCAAACTTGCTTGAGTTGAAGCACCAGTGCTACTCCAGCGCTTTTTGGGACAACTTTGTGGACTTAACACCATGAAATCATGGAATTGTTCAGGTGGGAAAAGCCCTCGTATCTAACCAGTCCCCCTGCACTGTCAAGGTCACCACTGACCCATGTTCCCAAGTGCCATATCCTCATATCTTTCAAGTTCTTCCAGGGATGAGGACTCCACTATTGCCCTGGGCAATGCCTGACCATCCTTTTGATGAAGAATTTTTTCTTAATATCCTATCTAAACCTCCCTTGGCGCAGCTTCTGTCATGTCCCTTGCTCCCTAGAAGAAGAGACCAACCCCTGCCAGCAGCACTTTCCTGTCAGGGAGTTGTAGAGATGTAGCCCCATGAGACATCTGCACCCACATTCCCCAGGACAGTTCCTCCAAAATCTTTAAAACCCCTGACCCAACTTACCTTGCCTCCAATGATGACTGTCCTGGGCACAAAGAGCTTTGCAGGATCCCTCCTGATTCCTGCAGAAAACAGCAGGGTCACTGTGGGATGTGGGGCACAGGGGTGCTGCTGCAGCCCCGGGGCACCCTGTCCCCTCAGGGAGTGGTGGCTTACGGTTGTACATGGTGATGATGTGCAGGCAGTTCATCAGCTGCCGCTTGTACTCGTGGATCCTCTTCACGTGCACGTCGAACATGGAGGAAGGGTTGATCTTCACCTTGTACTCCTTCTCCAGGTACAGCGCAAACTTCACCTTGTTCTCCTGGGCCAGGGCAGGGACCACGTCAGCCCCAGGGAACACCAGCCCCGCTCTCTGCTCCCCCTGCCCACGCCCCTCACCTGCTTCACTTTGGCCACCTCCCGGATGAAGAGGTCGTCGTCCACGAACTTGTGCAGCTTGGTCAGCTGGCTCAGGTCCCGCACGTAGTCCTCCCCGATTTTCTGCAACAGGAGCAAGGGCACATGCTGATGGTGGGATGGTTTGGGGTGGAAGAGATCTTGAACATCATCCAGTTCCAACTCCCTGCCATGGGCAGGGACACTTTCCATTAGCCCAGGGTGCTCCAAGCCCTGTCCAACCTGGCCTGAAACACTTCCAGGGATGGGGCAGCCACAGCTTCTGTGGGCACCCTGTGCCAGGGCCTCACCACCCTCACAGGGAAGAACTTCTTCCCAATATCCCATCTAACCCTGTCCTCTGCCAGTTTACATCCATTCCTCCTTTCCTGTCCCTCCATCCCTTGTCCCCAGTCCCTCTCCAGCTCTCCTGGTGCCCCTTTAGACACTTGAAGGGGCTCTAAGGTCTCCCTGGAGCCTTCTCCAGGCTGAACACTCCCAGCCAGGCACAGTCAGGAGCATCTCCGTGGCCTCCTTTGGACTTGCTCCAGCAGCTCCACATCCTTCTGCTGTTGGAGACCCCAGGGCTGAAGCCAGGGCTGAGGTCTCACGTGAGCAGAGCACAGGGGCAGAATCCCCTCCCTCAACCCTCAACTCCTCAACCATGCAGAAGAAGTGAATGGCTGAGGCTCCCTGGCACCCTGGGCTCAGCAGGGACGGGTTGGTGGCCTCAGGGTGTTCCCCCTGTGCCGGTACCTCCGCAATGAGCTCTGCCAGCCCCGGGTTGCAGAGCAGGAGCCAGCGCCGCGGGGTGATCCCGTTGGTCTTGTTCTGGAACTTCTCCGGCTCCAACTCCGCAAAGTCCTCAAACCTGCGAGGGTGATGATGGCACAGCTCCAGCCTTGCCCACCTGGCACCAGCACCCCTCCCCAGCTCAGGGTGAGCCATCAGCACCTCCCTCCCCTCACTCACACTTGAGTCTTGACGATCTCGGAGTGGATCTTGGCCACACCGTTGACGGCGTGGGAGCCCACGATGCAGAGATGAGCCATGTTGATCCTCTTGGTGTCCCCCTCCTCGATCAGGGACATCCTCCGCAGCCGGTCCACGTCGTTGGGGAACAGGGACGCGATGTGCTGCCGGGGGAGCCAGGGAGGTGCTGAGAGGGGGTGGCACTGAGGGGTGTCCCACCCCATGGCTTACAAGGAGGGGACACACCAATGTCCCCAGTGCATTTGACACCAGCCAGAGTGGTGGCTTTTTCTCTGTTGTGGTGGTGCAAACTCTCTCCAAAGGGTGCCTTTTCTCAGCATGGATGTCTCTGAATAGGAGGATCCCACCAAGCTGTGACACACTTGGCCAGTGAGCCCCCATTCAGGCAAAAGCCTTGTGCTGCCAGACCAAGAGGTCAAACCACTCCCAACATCATCTTGCCCAGGATGAATTCAGGAAGTAAAGAAATGCCAGCTCTCAAGTCCCTGAAGCAGCAGGTGAAGCCTCTCAACAGTCACTAACTGCAGGATGGCAGTGTGCTGGTGGGGATGGGCTCTCCTACACATGAACTTCCCAAAATAGCAGCTGGAATCCTCCAGCCCCACACCCAACATCACCAGTTTGTGTGTGCCCCCCATCCCCTGACAGTGCATCCCTGTCCCCCCTCTCTGGAGCAGACTCCCAGGCACTCACATCCAGGTGTCTCTGGTTGATCTCGTAGATGATCTGCAGGTGCCTGGGGAGCAGCTTCTCCACCAGGTCCACGGGCCAGCGCTCCAGGGCCTCGGGAAGTACCGTGTGGTTGGTGTAGGCAAAGGTCCTTTTGGTGATGTCCCAGGCCTGGCAGGGAAGAGCCAGTGCTCAGTCACACCTCAAATACCAGAACCCACCTTGGTCCTCCCACCACTCCCAACAGCACAGCCCAGCCAGCTCCTCCCAGTCCACACCAGTTAAACCCAGCCTGACTGCTCCACATCATTCCCAGCAGCCACAAACTGGCTCCTCCACCATGAGCAGCTAGGTGCCAGTGCAGGAGACCAGGTGAGGTGTCCCTACCTTATCCCACGGCAGCTTCTCAATGTCCACAAAAATCCTCATCAGCTCAGGGATGGCCATGGCAGGGTGCGTGTCATTCAGCTGGATGGCAACCTGGGAGAGCAGGGTGGCACGTGGGGACACTGGGAACCCCACTGAGGGCCTACAAACATCTGCATCCTCTGGGAAGTGTGGAAACAAGCTCCAAGGCAGAGGTGGGAGCAGCCCTGGCTCGTACCTGGTCTGGGAAGGAATCGAACACGGTGCGGACGCTGTCCGTGCTCCCAAACTTGGACGCTTTGAAGCGGCGGATGATGTCCTGCAGGGTGGCAGCCACCACAAAGTACTCCTGCTTCAGCCTCAGCTCCTTCCCTTCGAAGAACTGTGGGCAGAGGAGCAGGGAGCTGCAGGATTCACTGCACTTCCTGGGGGAAGGCTTTCCCAGGGTGTGCTTCCCCCAGCATCACTTGGAACCTCAAGCTCTTCTTGCTTCCCAGATTCCAGCACAAGGGTTTGGGATGTGCTGGTA
>JAHXMQ010012340.1:26306215-26322768 GCA_020466415.1 Ammodramus savannarum pratensis | reverse complement strand
GGGAGAGCTGGGGGTGCTCACCTGGAGAGGAGGAGGCTCCAGAGAGAGCTCAGAGCCCCTTCCAGGGTCTAAAGGGGCTTCAGGAGAGCTGGAGAGGAACTTTGGAGGAAGACCTGAAGTGGCAGGATAAGGAAATGGTTTTGCAGTGCCAGAGGGCAGGATTAGATTAGATTAGATCCATGCACAGGCTTCCACCCAGAGAGTAACAGCCTCACAGAATCATGGAATGGTTTGGGTTGGAAAATATCTTAAAGATCTAGCTCTACTCCCTGCCATAGGCAGGGACACCTTACACTATCCCAGGCCCTGTCCAGCCTGGCCTTGGACACTTCCAGGGATAGGGCAGCTACAGGGCAAGCTGTGCCAGGGCCTCACCACCCTCACAAGGAAGAATTTCTTCCCAATAACCCATCTAAATCTCTCCTCTGTCAGCATAAAACCATTTCCCCTTGTCCCAGTGCCACAGATGCTCTGGCCCTGGGCTGTTCCCTGTGCTGTACACGACTTTCAGGCTGGTTTTACATGCTGCAGGGAAGATGCAGTTTCCTGTATCTCCGGTGTTCCTGGCACATTCCCACTCTGGAAGGAACAAGCATCCTTCTGAGATGCACTTCATGCATTAGCATTTTCTTCTTTAGCCCTGGACTCGAGCCCATGATGAGCTCAGAGGCTGCACATTGAAAACCTCTCCTGAGCCACTCTGGGAAAACAGAGCAGGCACTGATATCCCAGCAGCGAGTCCTTCTCACGGCCCTGGGAGAACTCTCCACGCTGTTCCCTTGGAAATGGCTCCCCCTCCACTGATCCCTTTGAATTTTGCCTCTATTTCATCTCCCTGGGGAGATGGTGCTCTGTATCCATTCCTCCCTCCTTCCAGGGATCCAGGGGCTTCTCTGGGCCAGCAGTGCCAGGGCCTCCCACCCTCATAGCCAAGAATTCCTTCTCCATCAGCTCCCATGGCCTATTCCCTCCCACTGACAAGAGTTCTGTCCATTCTCTGCTGCTGCCTCTGGCCAAGGGTGTGCACCAGGGGGGGATGAGATGGAAGTGAAGCACAGAGATGCTCTGGAAGCTCTGCCCTTCTCTGGTAAAAGTCTTTTATTAGAACGGCAAACATGACATTGTCGTCAGTACAGCGGCTGTGTGCGGCTACCATCGCGCAATGGGGGGACGACTCTTACAATCACTGGGACTCTAAGAAGCACCATGGACACCCTAAAGAACGGGGGATGACTCAGGCTGAGAGAGGAGCCCTGGGTGAGCCGGCCACGGGGGCTCCTCAGGAATCCACCCGGCAGCTGCCCGGCGTTGTCCCGCAACACGGCTCGGGCAGCTGGGAGGAACTCCTCGCCGGGAGTCAACGAGATAGCACCCATCCAATAAATTAGGAAAACCTAATGCTAGAGCAACAAGGGGCTGTCCTAGAGGAGGGCAGGCTGGCAGGGAATGGGCTATTTACATTTGTCTTTCTGCTGGGCCGGCGCTCCCGTCGCATCCCGCCCGGAGCCGGGCTGGGAGCGCTCCCGGTGCCCGTCCTGGCTCCGCGGGGACAGCGAAGCGAAGCGAGGGGACAGCGCATGCAGGCGCTCTCGGCTCCACACGGGGCTGGCACCGTTCCTCTCCTGCCTCTGGATTACCAGAAAGTCAAGCAGGGGATGGCGGCCGATGGGAACTGCTGCCGGCAGCAGGCGCGCGTTCCTGAGTGCGGGGCTGTGGCCAGCTCTCCTTCCTCCCCATCCCATCCCATCCCATCCCATCCCATCCCATCCCATCCCATCCCACCCCATCCCCACCCCCGGGCTCTCGGTCAGACCCTCGCTGCAGGATGAATTCTCCGGTGATTGGAAGGACACTATCAGTTGAATTTAAGGCTAGGCTTTATATGGCAACTATAAAAAAATAAACACTAATCTCCAAAGAGCCAAGCGAGGGCTCTCTGGTCTATGGCTGTGCACCGAGGTGTGGGGAGCCCCTGGAGAGCCCCCCGTGGGCATTCAGCACCCGACCAAGGGCCTGCCAGCACCCGGGGCACCTGGGGACAGGACGGCCACCCCCTGCCCCACACAGGTGCCCCAAGGGACAGAGTGGGGTGTTCTGGTAAGGACATGGAGACTGACTGGTAATCCAGGACCCACCTCTACACATGACCGAGGGTGCTCTGCAAGAAAGGCCACAGGGGAAAGAAATAATCCTGCAAAGTAACCAGGCTGGCGTGGGCAGAAGCGTTCCCGTGTGGGGTCCCTCGGGCTGCCCCCACGGGCGGGGAAAGCGAGACAGAACTGCCCCCCTCCCCCAAAACCCCAACTCAAATCAGGAAAACCAAACCTAAAAGCAGACACAGGAGAACAGCTCAGGCTACCTAGGTACTTCATCAGCCAAGGAGAGCTAAAGAGCAAAGCGCACACACACGGGACAGCGCGGAGGCCGGAGAGTGGAGGCGGCCCAAAGCCGGGATCTTCCTTCCTGATTCCTTCCCCATCTCCGGCCAGAGGGACCCGGCAGCTGGGCAGGGACCCGGCAGCTGGGCAGGGACCCGGCCTTGTCCTGCAGGAGGGAACGGGCTGGCTCCTCTCAGCCCGAGAAGAGGCAGCCGGCTCCGGGAGCATCCTCAGGGCATGGCCGAGCGCGAAGCGTAGAACTCGGGCACGGGCAGCCCGGTGTGCAGCGTCACCTGCAGGGACAGACATGGGTCTCAGCTGTGTCCCAGCGTGCCTGCTGTGGCAGCTGGCACACTGTCCCCAGAGAGGGCAGCAGCAGCGCTGGGGACAGGCAGGATGTGACTGGGGATGTGGGTGTCCCAAGAAGTGTGGCAGTGGCTCCATTTGGCTTGTTCCTCACTTTTCTGTGCTGCTGGAGTGAGCTGGGACTGCTGGTACCAAGCCCCAGATATTCCCAGCTGGCTGTGTACGAATCCCACAGCTGGCTGCCAGAGAGGTGAGGCATGGCAGGAGCTGGGTCTTTGTGCAGGTGACATGGACAAAGGGGGACCTGAAGGACAGTGAAGACATCAGAGGAGATCCTGGAAAAGCCCCTGAGCTGAGTGGGGATGGAGACAGGGAGGGGACAGGGACAGTGGAGGGGATGTGGCTGATTGCTGGAGGGAGGAAGGAGCTTTGTGGTGGGGAAGCTGAGCAGCATCAGGATGTTGGGGCAGGGCCATGCTCACACAGGCACTGGTGAAATTCAGCTCCCTCCCTCTCCTCCCTCCCTTCATTTGGGAGGAGAGCACAATTCCTCCTCTTATGGAGCAGCAGCATTTCCCCCTTCAGATACACATTTGAAGGAAACTGTCTAAAATACAGAGATTTCCCCCCTAATTAGAGTTGTTTTCAATTAGGCATATACCTCTGAAAAAGCATAATAAATGGCTTGGCTTAATTAGCAGCCTTTGATCAGCATCCCAAAGGATTCCTGTGCTGTCAGGGGATTTAGGCACTGCCTTGCCCAGGGAACTCACAAAGCCAAGGGGCTCCAGAGATGCCTTGTCCCTTATGGCTGTGTAGAGGACTGAGGTAGGAGTTAAACCCAGCACTCAGCAGGACTTTTTTTACCACACCAAATTAATAGAGCAACTCTAAACCCAGCACAGACAACAAGGGATTTGTTAGTGTTTCCTAATTAAACATTTCTCCAAGCCAGACAGACTCCCCTGCCAGTGAGACCCTTGGGGTGGGACACTTTGGCAAGGATGCTCCCAAAGTTTGGGATGGTCCCATCACACCTTTGTCCCAGTGCTACTAGAAAATTGTCACTGCCTTGGTGACAGCGCAGCAAGCCCTGGATCCTGATGGACACAGCAGAGCATGTGCTAATCCATGGATCCCTGAATCACAGTGATCCTGATGGACAGAGCACACCATGTCCTAATCCATGGATCCCTGATTACAGAGGCCACTTGGTGCCTCTGCCCTTGCACAGAGGTGACCATAAAATCCTAGAATGGTTTGGGTTGGAAGTGACCTCAAAGCCCATCTCAATCCACCCCCTTCATGGGGGACACCTTCCACTATCCCAGGGTGCTCCAAGTCCTGTCCAGCCTGGCCTTGGGCACTTCCAGGGATCCAGGGGCAGCCACAGCTGCTCTGAAATTCTATTCCAGGGCCTCCCCACCCTCACAGGGAAGAGTTTCTTCCCAATATCCCATCTCCTCCTGCCCTTTGGGAAGCCATTCCCCCTTCTCCTGTCACACCAGGCTCTGTTCCAAAGCCCCTCTCCAGATCTGACACCCACTGCAGAAGACCCTGCCAAAAAGCTGGGCACCCTGAGATGATCCATCCCGTGTCCTTGGATGTGCCTGGGCATTGTGCAGGGTTGGGGTGCAGGCAGTGCCAGGGAGGATGTGCCAAGGCCAGGGTGTGCAGGATTCCCTGGGACAGAGGAGAGCAGGGATGTGGTCAGTGAGAAGAGAAATGAAAGATGGAAATACCGGAATGGTGGCACCGCTTGGGGATGTTCAGGAGAGCTGAGAGCTTGGGAGAGAGGGAGAGAAGAGGGGTTTGAAATGTCCCAGAGGCAAACAGGCTTTGAAAGGTGCCCTTCTCCCTGGTGATGGTCCATCCAGGACCTGGGAGAGCTGTAGGAGCTGCTGAGGCTCTTGTGAGGGAGCATCACAAACACAGTTATCAAGGAGGGCGGGAGAACCCTGGTGCTTCAGCAGCCCTGAGGGAGGAACCTGGAGTGAGGAATGAGGCTACAGGGAGGCCTGTCCTGATTCTGGAGACTCACAGGTGGTTTAGGGTGCAAGTTCAGCTCCTTTCAAGCCACCCTTGCTGCACAAGAACCCTCCTGCTCCTGCAGTGACAGCAGTATGAGGGGGAGTGTGACAGCAAGGTCACCATTCCCACTGCTGGGAATGTTACCCTGCTCCAGAGAGCTGACCAAGCCCGTACCTGCACGTTCCTGTTGAGGCTGACAGCGGGGAAGAAGAGACCCTCCAGGTTCTCAAAGGCCACGGGCCCTTGCTGGTCCTCGTTGATGGAGAAGGTCAGAGTCCTCCTGGTCAGATCCAGCAGCACTCCCACCGTGGCGCCTTTCGTGATCCCACCCTCCGTTCTGTGGGGGGAAAAGGCTGAATGGCCCCTGTGCTCCTGGCTCAGGCCATGGAGATCAAGGACTGATGATGGTGAACACCAGGAGACAGGCCATGACCTGCTCCCATCCCAGCCATGCTCACCATTCCCTGGGAACCCCCTCCTCTACCCTCCCATGGAGCTGCTCTCCTCTTGCCTTGATGTCCCCAAGGAAAAGCCACCCTGAGAGCAGCTACAGCCGCACAACCACAGGGGAAAGCAGGTGGAACTGTGGAGCAAAGCCACCCCAGAACCTGCTGATCCACCAGGGAAGGGCCTGCAGGAAGGTGACCCCAGGGTCTCCCCAAAGTCCTCAGTCCCATGTGGAACATGAGCAGTGGCTCAGAGATCAAGGCAAATGTTGCTGGGAAGGGGATGCCAACAGGAAGAGCCAGCATGGAAAAAGTGGTGGCAGGCAGGCAAGGAACACTGAACAAGGCAGCACCAAGCAGGCAGGGCCTGATCCCCACTCAGGGAAGGGCACATCCTCCAGCAGAGACAACCAGAATTGATGTCACCCTCCCCATGGACACTTGTAGTGCCACTCTCAAAGCCACAGGATCTTTGGGCTGGGATGTTTGCGGGGAAGCCCCTGTCCCTGCCTGATGCAGTTCCTTTGGGGGGATCTCTGTGAGCCCCCCTAAGCTGTGTGTTCACTGATAGCAGCAGGCAGGCAAGGAGACTCCACATGGCTTCTGAGGGTGCTCATGAGATGAGGCTTTATTGGGGGTCCCATCCCCAGAAGCAGCATGGTTTGTGAGGGAGAAGGGGGAAAAGGGAAGGGAGGGGGAGAGAGGGAGAGCCTAGGGAGCAAAGGGCCAAGACAGAGTCTGTGGTCTCCCCCCACAGCTTAACAGGGAAATTCAAAGTGGGCACAAAATAAGCCTTGGGCCAATGGGATTACAGATCCATGACACTTCAGGGCAGAGGTTCACAGGCTTGGAATAAACCCGACATTTTCAAGAGGTGAGACAGAGCAAAGCACTGAACTAAACTGCACCACCCCAGCTGCCCACGTACCTGTTGGTGTGGGAGTTGTTGTGCATGAACCAGCTGCGGTTGTTGTCCACGTACATGGCCCAGGCCTTGTCGTCCTTGCCCAGCATGGCGTCCTTGAGCACGTCGATGCGCGCCACGCCGAAGGCCGGGTCGGGGTGGTTGTCGTAGCGGTCGATGGACAGCTCCCAGTAGTGCAGCCCTTTGGAAAAGCCCGTTTTGCCCAGCACCACCCTGTCATCGTAGCTGTTGCAGGTGACAGTCAGGTTGTCATTGGAAAAGATGATGTCAGCGTGGGCAGAGGAGGGGTCGAAAGAGAACCAAGCAACTGGAACACACAAACAAGGCGGGGTTAGCGCGGTGGGGACGCGCCGGGGCTTCGGGCAGCAACACGGACGGGGCATGCTGCATGCAGGACACGGAGCTTCCACCAGGGAGGGACAACTTCCACCACAGAGAGACAACTTCCACCACGCAGGGATGCTCTGAGCTCCAGAGCTGCAGCTGCCAGTGTGCCTGAGGTTTTATGGCCAGGACTTGGAGGAGTTTCGCTCTTGCTGCTCCATGGTTGCCAGTGTCTCAGCTTGAGAGCCTGCAGGATCCTCAAGGCCTCCTAAAATTTGGCCCTTGCAGGAGATGCGATCCTCACCAGGTCTCCAGGCTCTAACAGAATTATGGAATCGTGGATGGGTTTGGGTTGGAAGGGATCTTAAAGCCCATCTTGTTCTAACACCTGCCATGGCAGGGACACCTTCCACTATCCCAGGTTGGTCCAAGCCCTGTCCAGCCTGGCCTGGAATGTAACTTACTCTCAGGACCAAGTGTTATCAGTTTGCAGAGTCAGGTCAGTGTGGAAAGGGAACTAAGGATCAGCAGATAATCTCTGTGTGTGTATTTAAGGGCTGTTTTTGGGAACCAAAAGCACACACATAGATCTTCATTCACTGAGTCACACAAAGAAACCTCCCTGCCAAGCAACGAGCCACACCTAAGACAAGAACTCATGGGGAGGCAGGAAAATGCCCCAAAACCTCCAGGATTCCGTAGGGCTGCTGGTTTGAATGCACAGGACCTGGTTACTGCAAATCTGACAGACACAGTGTCACGTCCTTGACAAGACACAGGGACAGGGAGCCATTCACAGCCACCAGCCCGGTTCCCCAGGTGGTTTCCTCCAGCTGAAAACGTGAACTGACACATCCAACAGAACACTCTGGCGGCTTGAAAAACAAAACCACTCGTGTGAGACTGGTTGACTCTGGTTTATTGGAAGGCTGCACAGGACAGCTGCCATGCACGCGGCCGCCCCGCGCTGCCCGCGCTCCCCGCGCACGGGGGTGCCGTACCTGCCACCATTTTTTTAATGTCAACTGCGGTCATCCCCAGGGAAAGGCATGCAGGAGAGAAAACAGCACATCAGGTTGGGTGGGGGAGAGAAGGAGAAACCATTCCTGCTTGTCTGGGACTCCAGCCAGAGCATGGGTCTGTTGGCATTTTGCATCATGGTGGGGCGAGAGGCGCGAGGATGGGCTGGGGCTGTGAGAGGGTGCAGGGTGAGGAGGGAACCCCAGAGGGCTGCAGGCTCCTTCTCCCAGGAGAATGAGCAGCACTGGCCCTGCAGACAGTCTGAAGAGGACAGGCAAGCAGCAGCCACCTCGCTTTAATTAGCTGCAAAGGGGCTAATTGCATCCAGGGCATTTGGCCCATGTTCAAGTGCCTTAATGAGCAGGGATGTGTACTGAGAATCATGGAATGGTTTGGGTTGAAAGAACCTTAAAATTCATCCTGTTCCACCCACTGCCATGGGCAGGGACACCTTCCACTCACCTAGGTTGCTCCAACCTGGCCTTGGACACTTCGAGGGATCCAGGGGCAGCCACAGCTGCTCTGGGCACCCTGTGCCAGGGCCTGCCCACCCTCACAGCCAGAATTCCTTCCCAATATCCAACCTAACCCTGCCCTCTTTCAGTTTAAAAGAGGAGGAGAGCAGAAGGATCAGTTCTCAATTACAGGGCCATTTCCAGAGCACTGACCTCAGGCTTCTCTTTAAAACCATTTGGGGGAACACCAAAATGCCTTTACATCATCCAGCCACCATAACCTCTCCAAATTTGCCTCCTGCCCGGGGCAGTGGTGGAATTCCCATTCTTGGAGGGGTTTAAAAGCCTTGTGGATGTGGCACTTGGGGACATGGCTCAGTGGTGGCCTTGGCAGTGCTGGGTAATAGCTGGACTCAGTTCTAGAGGGCTTTTCCAACCTCCACAATTCCATGATTCTGTCACATCCAGAAGTGCTCTGCAAGCAGGGTACGAGTGAGAAACGCTGCTCAGTCACCAAAGAAAAGATAAAAAAGCAAAAAGAATAAAAAGAATGAAGCAACAGGCAGGAGGTGCCAGTTAATTGTAATTAAGATACTTGCCTAATTGGGAGTAAGGCGATCCTTGTGTGTCAAAATTGCATCCTATAAAGAGATACTACATTTCACACATCACAGCTAAGGAACAACAACCTCCTGACAAACACTCTGAGTATTTCATTGTTAATTAAGCATCCAGCAGACACGGGAGGCCTGATTCATTAAAAGCCAGAGGGCACAGAGAGGGGTGGCAAACACAGCCTGGGAGTTTGAGTGTGGACTGGATAAAGTCTGACTGCTCAGGATGTCAAATTATTCTGCTTTTCTCCAGAAAAGAGGAAGGAAATTTTAGCTTTGGGGGAGTATCTTGGCTGCTTGGTAAAGATTGCCTAAACGGACTGAAAAACCACTCCTGGGAGGACAAGGATGGAGGAAAAGGCAGCTCCTGATGGGTCTGGGGTGGAATGGAGATCCCTGGGGGCTGACACCTGCCTCAGACCCCAAAGGGCTGTAGCTTCATCAGCTCCAAGGGCAGGATGTGTTGGGGAGCCCTTCATGCTCCCGTGCCTCATTGCATGCACCTCATGGGAGCCAGGGACTGACCCAGGAGCTTGTCCTGACCTAGGGGCTTGTTCTGGTCCAGGAGCTTGTCCTGATCCAGTTTTTTCTTACCTAGAAGCTTGTCCTGATCCAGGAGCTTGTCCTGACCTGGGGGCTTGTCCTGATTCAGGAGTTTTTCCTGATCAAAGGGCTTGTCCTGATCCAGCTTTTTCCTACCTAGAAGCTTGTCCTGATCCAGGAGCTTGTCCTGACCTAGAGGCTTGTCTTGATCCAGGAGCTTTCCCTAATCCAGGAGCTTGCCCTGACCTAGGGGCTTGTCCTGGTCCAGGAGCTCATCCTCACCAGGAGGAGACACCAACACAAGCCCTGTGCTGGCGCTGTGTGGGACAGCACTCATGAAGGGCGCTGGATTTTAGGGCCACCCCTGCCCAGCTCTGTGCCTGGATTTTAGGGCCACCCCTGCCCAGCTCTGTGCCAGGTTCCCCTCTCCTGCCCTGGGTGTTGGTGGGAAGGCACCTGGCTGTGGTTGTGCTCCGTGCTGTGCCAAGAGGCTCCTCCTGAGGCTCTTTAATGAATCCTGCCCCGTGTCCCGACTCCAGCACCGCTCCTCCAGGGCTCTGCGCATCGCTGCGCTCCAAAGCTCTCATGAGGGACACACAGACCCTGTTGTGGCTGTCAGGACCCCGATTTTCCCTGTCCCCCCACCCCAGAGTGGGGCTGCAGAAGGTGCAAGGTGCACACACGGGTTTGGCAGCACGGGAGGGTCCCAGAACCCCAGACACAAAGGAAGGAACGTCCGTAACAAAACAGCGTTGGAAGCCATCAGCTCACAGCAGCACGATGAGAAACCAAACACAAAAAGCACAAAGAAAAGAAAGTTTGCAGGGTCCTCCCCACCCCACCCTGGTTATTCTGGCAAGGGTCATGCTGCAGCATTCCTCATTCCGTGTTATGGGATGGAAGTCAAACAATCGGGGGCCCCCATTCTTCCAGGGTTCCACCAGAGAAAGCTGGGAATGATCGCCTTTGGAGGGGTGTAAATTCAGAGTGGTGGAAGAATCAGGGCCCAGGATCTTTAGCAACAGAAGATGTGCAAAGATTGGTTAGAAAACAGCTCTGAGAGATCCCTGTGGCTCCTTGCTGGCTGCCCAAATCCATCCCTCACTGTGCCTGAGCTGCCTCCATCCCAGCACAGCCCGCGATTCCGGGCACACGGATCCGAGCTCGTGTGGGGCTGCCAGGCCATAGAGGCAGCACAGGACAGGGGTGGTGTCCTCTGCACTGCAGGAAACGGGGCCTTGGGATGGGCACATCTGGGTTTGGAAAAGCTGAGCCCAGTGCTCAAAGCTGAGCAGAAAAGAGCCCAGGTCTCCAGGCCCGAAGTCGGGCTGTGAGCTGGAATCACAGAATCCCAAACTGGTTTGGGTTGGAGGGGACACAAATCACCTCATTCCACAAATCACCTCATTCCACACCCCTGCTGTGGGCAGGGACACCTTCCACTATCCCAGGCTGCTCCAACCAGGCCTGGGACAGACACTTCAGGGATGGGTAGTCCCCAGTCTCTCTGAGCACCAGAGCCTCCATCCAGACTCATTTCTTTCCTAAGAGTGGTCTAGATTAAATCAATCAAACTCATTTCACAGACCAAATCTCCCAGCAGAGGCTGGGTTTCCTGGTTGTGCTCAGAAAGGAAAGCTTGGGGATATTCCCACAGGTTTCACCCAGGGAATGCCTTTTCTGATTAACCCTTAATACAAGCTCAACACAAACCAGAAATGAGGAATCTTCTAGAGGAAAGTGTCCCTGCCCATACCAGGAGGTTGCAAGCTTTAAGGTCCCTTCTAACCCAAACCATTCAGGGATTTATGATCACCAAAGGGCTCAGCCTTGCCAAGAGCAGCACCCAGGTAAGAAATGACTGTGCTGCTCCATCAGCCCACACCTGAAACACCCCAGGAGAAACACACCACTGACCCCCCTGGGCGGCAGGAGCAGGCCACTGACAAACAGAAAGAATTCCCAGTGCCATTCTGCATGTCATGGCAAAAACAAACACAACAGAACAGAACAAACAGAGAGTTTGGAGATGCCCAGAAGCACAGACCAAGAGGCAAGGCCAGAGGTGCTCAGCTCACCGGCTGAATTCAGGGACTGTAAGGAGGAATGCAAGCTCAGCTGGTGGGCCGAAGATCTTAGCTCAAAGTAGGATCTCCCCGAGAAGCTGGGTTGCAGGTTAAGGGTGGAGGAGAAAGGACTCATCCTACGAAGCTGCGATCTTTCCAAAGGCACTGGGAAAGGGAGGGTCTGCTCTTCTGACTGTGTGTCTAAACGTAAGATCAAGGCAAACTGCACATCAGACACGGGCTCTCTGCTGCTGGGCAGAGAGCAGCAAACAGCTCTGAGAGGTCCCTGTGCCTCTGGGCATCTCTCACTGCCCAGCCCCAGCCCCGCTCAGGGCAGAGCACAGCCTGCTCCATGGCAGGGCAGGAATGGCTGGTGCTGGGCAGCTCACAGAGACCCTTCAGGGCAGCCTGGCAGCAAGGAAATCATGTTCATCTTCCAAAGCGTCCCCGTGAGAAATTCAAAAATTCAACTGGTTTTCTGTAAAGGGGGAGTTCTGCATCTCTTCACAGCAATGCACCTAAAAGAATCCACAGGTTACCATGCACAGGTCCCACCGTGCTTTAACACATCCCAAACCTTTTCCCAGGGATGGGAAACCCAGCTGGTGACATTTTGCAGGGCTGTGCTAAGCTCTGTCACCCTAAGAACCACCAAGCACCCACCTTACTCAAGGGTTGTTCGGGAGGTTGTGTTCTTGGTATCCCTTTGCACCTGTCAAAACACATCTGAGCCTTACAGCAAGAATTTAACCTGTGGCATTCACAGCAAAAATGATGTCAGAGCAGAGGGAACCTCTGGGGTCATTGCTTTCTGTTCCCTGCTACCACAGTCACCTCCCACAGTTTCTTTCCTGACCTCCTCCAGGATTGTGTTAGCATGAAAATGTAGAATCCACCATCCACACACACACACACTGCATCCCCCAGCCTTCCCAGCTCTGCTGTGAGAATGGATTGAGCTCGAATTGTGTTAAAACAGATAAAAAGGGAACATATCCTTGCATGGTGGGTTGAAACTTCTGCAATTTGCTGCTGCTGCTGTGGCCCAGGCTGTGGAAGCAAAGGGTGTCAGTGGGGTCAGAGGAGAGAAATTATTGCACAACAGCCAATAAACAGAGCTCAAAGTTTGTTTATTAGTTTAGCTCCTAACCCTATGAGGAGTGAGAGTAACTACTACCACGAGTGGCTGTGCTCATGGCTCTCCCTGATTAACCCCTCACATCCCTGAGGCTCCCTGCAGGCTGGTCCCCTGGGGCGGCTCACCCTTTCCAAAAGTTTCTGATTAAAAACCCTGGTTGCTGCTCAGGGTCACTGTATGGATGGTCAGGAATTTAAAGCCGGGCTCCAGATGAGGAGCTGGGCTTGAAAGAAAAGGTTCTGGTGCTTGGCTTGGCTGGGGAAGGGAGGAGGGAGCTCTGGCCTGGAGAGAACCTGGGAGGCACTGCTGAGCTCCATCTCTCCATCTCCACCTGGTCCTTCATCCTGACACCCAGAGCATGGGAAGAGGTCAGCAGGAGTCTGGCCAGAGGCCAGGAAATCTGCTGGATGAGGGAAAACCAGGAGAGCAGGGGCTGCCCACTCAGGGAGGAGGAGGAGGCTGGGAGAGAGCCCAGGGCAGCCAAGCAGAGCTGCCACCAGCCAAGCTTTGGGACATGGATCACCTTTTTCTTCCAGATTCACTTCCCAGCCCACAGCTGAGCTTCATTCAGGAGCTGGAGAAACAGAGGTTAAGGCAGAGCCTTGGGCTAAGATGTGACAGAACAATCCCAGGGATTGTGTGGAACAGTCCCAAATCAGGAGGGGACACAGTCCAAGGCAAGGATGTCACCTTCCACCCTGCTGCCCCTTGGCTGTGCTGGGGACAGGGATCTCCATCCCTGGGAAGGCCCAGCACACGGAAGGGCTCAGGAGCTCAGACCTTCTCCCAGCCTTGTCGTGCTGGTGGCACCAAGGACCAGCTCTGAAGAGTGACCTGCCACAGTTTCCTTTGGGATGAGCAGAAGGTGCCTCTCCCAAGGGCTGGGAAGATGTTCCTGCTGCAGATTCCTGCCTGTGCTGCCTTCCCATGGGATTTTCCACCAGGCAATTGCTGTGGCTGTTTGCCTGGGCAGCACCTGCAGAGCCCCAGACACATCCCCCTCTTCTCATCTTGGTTCCCTTCAGATGCTGAACCCTGCAAGGCCTTTTGCTCCCCACTACCCTCTGCTCACAGGAGGCAGAGGAAAGGCTTCAGTTCCCTTCCACAGGCTGCAGATGAAGATCTCATGGGCCAGAGCTACAAACCAGCTCTTCAATGCCAGAATTCCTCAGAGCCACTTACAGCAGGACAGCCAGAAATTCAGAGCAGTTCGGAGAGATTCTCTCTTCACATCCAGCCTGTCCCTTTTTTGTCCTCTCTTCCCACACAACCACTTTGCAGGAAGCTGCAGAGCTTGGCTGAAGGGAAAAGCTAAGCCTACTTCAGACAAAATAGCTCTTAAGAAGGGTTGATGGTGCTCTAAAAGCCAGGAATAAAAGCCCAAGCCAGGGCTGTGATGTGCTCCATTCACAGGCACTGGGATATCCGGAAGCTGCACACACAGATGTGATTTATTTCTCTTTCAATCCCAAAGAGCTCAGGCAGCCTCTAAGAGCACAAAATGCTCCAGGCCCGTTTGACTTTTTCTCTTTTTCTCCCTGCTCTTTTTTTTTTTATGCTGGAATAACAAATGCAAGAGCTCATTCAAGTGAAAAGGCTGAATGAATGCAGCCAAGGAGATGGAACTCCTCCTTGGTGGCACAGCCCTGCTGGGACCACAAGCAGCTATTTTCTCCCAGATTCCTTTGTATTTTGGAGCTTGGCTCAAGGTGAGAACACCTCTGAGAGGCAATCAAAGCTGGGAAGATCATAGAGGGGACCCTGTGAACTGCTGGCTGGGACAACTTAAAGCCCAGCTGGTTTTGATGAGGAAATTGTGCCTCAAATGTGTCGTGTGAGGCACAGAGGAGATGAGAAGTCACAGCTCTGCTGTCTCCTGCTAAGGCTGGAGTGGGAGCTGTTGACCTTCAGGCTTTGGGAGCAGTGCTGGCCAGCCTGGCACGGGGCTGGATGCAGCTCATCCCCTCCCTGGATGTCCAGAGGAACTCCTGCAGCTCCTGTGCTGCTGCTGCTCAGTTTGCAAAGAGGCACTGAGGTGTCTCTGACAGATGTGCCAAGGCCTCTGTGCTGTCCTGTCCCTCTCTGCCTCTCTGGGGAGAAGTTTGTCACAGTTTTTCTGTCTGCTCTAGCTCTGAGTGAATCCCATTCCTGGCTGACCTGTCCTTTCCAAACTGGAATGGTGATCTGCAGGCAGCAAGGGAAGCTAGCTTAGTTCCTCTAAGAGAAACAAGCTTGCTCTGCTTTTGTCTTCTATTTTTTCAGCAAAAATCCCATTTTGCTCCTTGCTGAAAGCCCCCAGGGCTGCTCTGTGGCTCTCCCCTTCTTTCCACCCCTCAGCAGCCCCACGAGCTGTGTGTGTTCCCTTCTGATCCCAGCTGCTGGCCAGCTGGGTGCCGCTGTGAAAAACCCTCACACGGCTTGGAAAAGAGAGATTTTCATCTGGGAGCAAGGAAAAGGGATTGCAGCAAGCGTGGAGAGCTCCCACAGAAGGGTTTTGTGCCTGGCTGTGGGCAGCAGACGTGCTGGAGGAGGCTGATCCCTTCCTGCCCAGCTGCAGCTCCCACTCCCAGCCCGGAGCCAGCCCCGCCACTCTCCACCTGCACGTCAGGAATAAACCAATTTTCCACCACGGATTAAGTGCCTGCTGTGACAAATGTACTTAAAGGCAGGCAGGGAGATCCCCCTGCAGCCTGCAAGGGAGGGTTTAATATTCTGAGTGGGTGTGATGCAGACGATGCTGCAGGGCTCCTGTGCTTCCCTGGCTCTGGAAGGACACCAGAACACTGCTCATGGCCCCTCTGCTGCTGCCTGCCCTGGATCCTGTGCTCATGGCACTGTGCAGGAGCAATGCTGGCAGTGCTTTGCTTTAAATGGGCCCAATGGAAACATCTGAGCTTCCCTTTGGTGTCACATCACCCCAAATTTAAACACCTCCCTTCCCAGAGAGCAGCAGGCACAACTTCCCAAGGACCTGTCCTGGGAAACACAGTGAGAAACCTCAGGGAAGGAGAGAAAAACAATTCTTATCTCTATTCGCTGCTCCTGTTGTTTTTGCACATGTGGAATGTGTCAGGAAGATTGTTTACCTGAAGGGATTTGGTAATTGGGCTCTGGTGATGGTTGTTGATATTAATTAACCAATCACTCCAAGCTGTGTCCTGGCTGGCTCAGACTAGCCACAGGTTTTTCTTTAGTATAATATAAAACATGAGTACAGTTTTCTTTAGTATAGTATCTGTTTAGTTTAGTATTAATAATATATTAGTATTAGTAATATAGAATATATATTCTATATTACTAATACTATTCTATAATATTGAATAATTATATATATTGGCATTAGTAATATAGAATATATATTATATTTTCTGTATTACTAATACTATTCTATAATATGGAATAATTATATATATTAGTATTAGTAATATAGAATATATATTTTCTGTATTGCTAATACTATTCTATAATATAGAATAACTATATATATTAGTATTAGTAATACAGAATATATATAATATATTCTATATTACTAATACTATTCTATAATATAGAATAATTATATCTATATATATTAGTATTAGCAATATAGAATAGCTTATTACAGCAATTTTTCAGCACTCTGAACCATGGGGTCAGACCCCAATCACTCCCAGGCCTGGGGGTGTCCCTGCACCCCACATTTCCCCCGTGCCTCCCCAGAGAGCACAGGAAAGGGCTGGGAGGGAGCTTCTGGCTCTGCTGGAGCTCCTGCCCCAGCTGTGCCCAGCTGTGCCCGGGTCAGCGCTGGTGCTGCTGCAGGGCTGGGCCAGGGAGGGCAGCAGGAGCTGGGCCGGGCTCTCCTGGGCCGTGTCCAGGCTGTTCCTTACCCTCGGAAGTCTGCAGCACCAGGGTCTTGCTGTAGGGGCTGACTCCTGACTTGTTGAAGGCCTTGACACGGGCGCTGTAGGTGCTGTTGAAGTGCAGCCCATCCACCGTGCACATGGTCTCCTTGCCCACGTACACCTCCTGCAAGAAACGGCTCCTGTCAGTGCCAGGGATGGCAATGCCACTGACACATTGCATGGAAAATCCTTTCACTAGGATCTGTTCTCCTGAGAGGCCTCAGAAATGAAATGTAAACATTGATTATCTGCTGCTGTGGAATGCAAGAGGTGCATCTGTGATTGGTCTCATATGGTTGTTTTTAATTAATGGCCAATCACAGCCCAGCTGGCTCAGACTCGCTGAGAGCCACAAGATTTTATTATTATTCCTTTCCTTTCTTTGTAGCCTTCTGATGAAATCCTTTCTTCTATTCTTGTAGTATA
>JAHXMQ010012340.1:26288976-26299668 GCA_020466415.1 Ammodramus savannarum pratensis | reverse complement strand
AAAAACAAGATAGAAGTTTTAAAGCAGAAGCTAATCCTTCTTCTTCCTACGTTTAGGTAATATTGTGTAATTGGACAAAAAAGCCCACATTGCGGGACACAAGTAGTTAGTCATTAAGTTAAAAGTAAAAATAATTTAAATATCATTGCTTAATTAAACAGTTTATCTTTAAAAGGCCTTGCAGAGAGAAAGAGATATGACTCCATTTTTAATGTGTTAAAGTGCTGTAGAACTCAGGGTTTGTGAGACTGTGACATAGATAAGAACTAATAAACATCTGAGTCCAAACAGGAAATACCACCTCACACTTTTAATTCCAAACTTAAAAAAAAAAAAAAAAAAGACAAAAAAGAAAAAAATAAGAAGCAAAGAATCCACATTGACTCAAGTCCTCAGGTCCACATGGATTTAAAATCCCTCCAGGCATGGAGATCCTGAGCAGCCTGTGCCATTGCTGGACAAACCTTTCCATGAAGAAATTTTCCCTAATACCCAATCCAAACCTTCCCCTGGTGCATCTTGAGGCTGTTCCCCTTCATTCTGTTCCCTGGGAGTTCTGGGACAACACAGCTTGTGTGAAATGCCATTAAATGCCATTCTCCAGAGGAGCTGCAGATTTTTTGGGAGCAGCCATTCCCTGCTGCTTTCAGCAATGCCAGGCTGTGGCAGAGGGAGGAAGGGGTGCAGGGTGGACAGGGCAGCAGAGGGAGCTCCCCTATTGCTCCTCTGGCCCTGGACACTGCTCAGAGGCTGGTGGAGATGCTCTGAGCTGGAGCTGGACCTGCACAGGCTGGGTTTGGCTCAAACACTGCTCTTGTTAGAGTGGGGAGTTCATTCAATTCCAGTTTGTGACGCTTGAGTGCACTGGAACAGCTCTGCTAGCGTGAATCACACAATTCCAGGATGGAATCACACAATTCCAGGATGGTTTGGGTTGGAAGGGATCCTTAAAAGCCATCCAGTGCCACCCCTGCCATGGCAGGGACACCTTCACTGTCTCAGGTTGCTACAAGCCCTGTCCAGCCTGGCCTTGGGCACTGCCAGGGATCCAGGGGCAGCCACAGCTGCTCTGGCAATCCCAGCCCAGCCAGGAATTCCCAATTCCCAATCTCCCATCCATCCCTGCCCTCTGGCACTGGGAGCCATTCCCTGGCTCCTGTCCCTCCCTCCCTTGTCCCCAGCCCCTCTGCAGCTCTCCTGGAGCCCCTTCAGGCCCTGTAGGGATAAAGCAGAGCCAACAGCAGCTCCTGGAGATCCCACTCCCACCCTGACCTTCCTGAAAGAGGGCAAGCCCCTGGATTTCCCTTCTCAGTCCCCCAGGACAGGATCCAGAAGGTGCAAAGCAGCTTTTGGGCTTTGTGTGACCCCTCCTGCTCAGGACTCGTCTGCCTCTGGAAGGGTTTTTGCCTCTATGGATTTTGGGTCTCCCAGCTGCAGACCACGAGATAAAACCAATCTGTGGGGCCCAGCCCTGCTGTCAGAGCTCATCCTGGCTGCACCAGCCATGGCAGAGGCAGGATTTGCACTCCCTGCCTGCTGGGAAGGGGATCCATCCCACATGGAATGCCTGGAAAAGCCACCCCGACCCCTCTGTGGGGAAACGCACGTGCCACTGGGAAGGCAGCAAAGATGGGATTGCCACACCAATCTTCTTATCTTCTTTGCAGCTTAAATCTCTGTCTGCTTTGCCCAGGATAATGAATTTGTGAACCTCTCTCTGCTGGAGCTGCTGCTTTCCAAGGATTTCCAGCAGAATTGCCATCTGCTGCTTGGTGAAGACATAATAAAAGCTTTTTTTACTGTTAAGGTGGTCAAAGACCAGAAAGAAAGAGGCTCCAGCAGCAGAGACACTCCAAACTCCCAGAGTAGCCTTTTTCCAGGTGAATCCAAAGCTGCAGCTCTGTCCCAGCCCTTCTCTAACTCTGATCCCCCTCAGGGATCCAGCATCACCCATCTGGAGAACCAGGGCATAAACCAGCATTTTAATTTCACCATCTCTACAGCACAAAAGCCAAAAGTAGAAATCCAAGTTGCTTTCACCAGCACCAAAGTGGTTTTAAGGCAAATAAAAAGGATTTTTGGTTGGGGCTTTAAAGGGGAAATGGGATGCACATAGGGCAGGAGGATTCCATCAGTCACTTTGATTGGTAAATCAGTAAAACTAAAAGTCTTAAAATTTAAAGGTCTTAGAAATAAGACCTAAAAATCTCTCACACATTTGAAGGCCTGGTCTAAACCCAGTGGGGTCACCAAAGTTAAAATATTTTCCATGTGGCATGAAGCCACTTGAATCCTGTGATTCCTAAGGCACAGAATCCTGGGATTCTCCTGATGCAGGAGGGATTTGTATTCCCTGGGACCCCAGAAATGCAGTTTGTTGGTGGAGGGAGCTGGAAGGGAAATCTGGGGGTTCCTCTGCCTTGGATTTGTGCAAGAGGCTGTGCTGGCTGAGGCCAGGAAGGATCCCAGGAAAACCTGGCACATCCACAGGGGTTTGAACACATCCAGCATGGTAATCCCACTGCTGGCCTGGAAATCCATTTCCATGAAGAAATTTTCCAATCTAAATCTCCCCTGAAGCACCTTGAGGCCGTTTCCCTTTGTAACCTCAGAGAAGAGAGTGACCCCAGCCTTGCTCAGATTTTGGGGGGATTTGGGAAGCTCCACACATTTTTTTGGTGGTAAATTTTTACCACAACGGCTCAGATTTTGAGAGGATTTGGGAAGCTCCACATATTTTTCTTGTGGTCATTTTTCTACCAAATATCATTTCCCCCACCTTTAAATGCTAAATAAAGCAACAGCCAGAATCTGGCTGCTAATTTCAGCCTGTAAAAAGTGATTTTTGTGCACTCACAGCAGTTCAAAACAACCTTAAAATAGGACAGTTCCTTCAAGAGCTTTTCTTCCCTGAGATGGCATTAACTATAATTTACATTTTAATTTTAATACAGCTCCTGGAAGGCAATAACATCTTCACTTAAGTGTCCTCCTCCTTTTTCAAGTGCTTGGGTGGATAACAGACTTCAAGGCACTCAACCTTCCCAGTGCCTGGGGTGAGTCCTGCTGGGAATGTCACATGGAGGACACACAGATGGAATGTCACCCTCCTCACCCTGCATGCCCAGATGGAAAAATCCCAGCTGGAAAACCCCCAGGACAGACCCTGGTGATGTTCTGAGTGTGCAGAACCCCACAGACAGAGCTTTTTGCAGGTGGGTGTTCCCATGGTGAGGGGCTGGGAAAGCAGAGCTGCAGTGCTGGCACCTCCAGGAACCTGATCCAACAGGGAACACCTGGTTCCACTGGGAAATCCTGACTGAAACCCTGAAGAAGGAGCAGCATTTCACCCCTGGAGAGGCAGTGCCATGGACAGAAAACCTTGGTGTTTGCTGCCATCTGCTCTCCTGGGAAATGTGGCAAACAGCAACCTGGAGAAATCATGGAGCAAAGGCATCCCATGGCTTGAAAAAGACTGGAATGGTCCACAATGCTGCTGAGAGCTTCAGGAGGAGCACCCAGAGCTCAGCCTGAGTGTGTGGTGGGTTGAGGAGAGATTTCTTCCAGGGACAGCACTCCTCTGTGTCCCTGCACAAACCTGCCCATGCTGGAGGACATCACCCACTGCTCCTCTGGAAACCAGGCCCAGCAATGGGAAGGACACACAAGGAGGAGGAGCTGCCCTGGCCCTAGGGCTCCTCCAGATGTTGGTTTTCAAAGCCCAGGTTCTCAGTCTTGAGTCCAGCCATGGTGTGAGGCTGCAGAAGGGCAGGGAGATGTCCCTTCCCAGCTGGTGTCCTCACAAGCCTCTCCCTGCTCTGCAGCAAGTAATTAGTGCTGGCCCAGAGTCAGGCCTGGATCTGGGCCTGCCTCCATGGAATGTGCAAAGCAGGGCAGCCCCACAGCCAAAGCCACCCCAAATCCAGGCTGGATTCCCCCATGGAATGTGTGCCAGGGCAAAGCAGGGCAGCCTTAAAGCCAAACCCACCCCAAATCCAGGCTGGATTTCTCTATGGAATGTGTGTCAGGGCAAAGCAGGGTAGCCCCAAAGCCAGACCCACCTCAAATCCAGGCTGGATTCCCCCATGGAATGTGTGTCAGGGCAAAGCAGGGCAATCCTAAACCCAAACCCACCCCAAATCCCAGCGCCAGCCACACAGGGATGGGAACTGGGGCTGGGAACGTGTCCTGAGAGGTGCCTGTGGCCCTGTGCCAGGGCTCTGTGCCCTGTGCTTCTCCTGCTCCCTCCATCCTACGGTGCCAGGATGGCCAAAATCCCACTGGGCAGGAGCAGCAGCCTGGGGAGACTCCAGGACAGGAGCCAGGACACGGCGGCTCCGTCCCAGCCGGGACCTGGAAGGGCTCCCTGGCACTGCCAAGGCTCACTGGGCACTGCCAAGGCTCTCTGGGCACTCATCTCCCAGAGGGAGATGCTCCAGGACAGGACAGTGAAAAAAAGACACCCAGGACAGGCCTCCCAGCACAAGTGTCCAAAGTGCCCTATGCTGATGGGAACACTGGCCAGGACAGACCCCACAGCCCTGCAGGGATCTCCCTGCTCACAGCCCCACCAAAGCACAGCTCAGGAGGTGACCTCCTGCTTCTCTGCAGATGGAAATGGCCCCTGGGTCACCTCAGAGCGAGTGGAGACCACTGCAGCTTCACCCACTGCAGGGGCAAGTTAGGATGAGCATGAGGAAGGAATTCCTGGCTGGGAGGGTGAGGAGGCCCTGGAATGGAATTCCAGAGAAGCTGTGGCTGCCCCTGGATCCCTGGCAGTGCCCAAGGCCAGGCTAGACAGGGCTTGGAGCAGCCTGGGACAGTGGAAGGTGTCCCTGCCATGGCAGGAGTGGCACTGGATGGGATTGGAGAGAACAAGTAATGGGATGCAGATCCATGGGACAGAACAAGCAGTGGGATGCAGATGCATGGACAGAACAAGCAGTGGGATACAGATCCATGGATGGGAGCAAACAGTGGGATGCAGATCCATGGATAGGAACAAGCACTGGGATGCAGATCCATTCCCTCAGCCAAAGGCCTCTGTGGGTTGTGCTGAGCAGGGAAATTGCTTTGTGCTGCCTGGCTTTGTGAGAGTTTAATTAAGCATGCCCTGAAGGGGATGAGGGACAGGGAGCCCACCAGGCTCTGGGGGTCCCTCTGTGCTGGGGCTGTTTGGGGCTGTGCTTTGTTGTGGCAATGAGCACTGATGGTCCCACAAAGCTGCCATTGTCCCTGTCCTGTGGAAATGTCCTCGTGCTGCCCATGGTCTGCATGCAGACAGGACTGGCGGCCTTCACCCTCATTTTAGGCAGCTCCAGGAATCCCTCCTGGGTGGCCCACAGCAAGGCCAAGAGACACAGAAGGCAGAACACTGAAATTACCTCGGCAGAGGAATCCTAAATGTGGTGTGACACCCCTCAGCTGGACTCCATCACTGATGGCCAGGGGACAACCCCCCTGTCCAACAATTCTGGGCACGGCTGCCCCTGTCCCACTGCTCCCAGGTGAGATCTGCCCTTTGCTTCCCTTCCAGCCCTACATCAGCTGGGAAGACGTGGCGTGGTGGGAATGACACAAACCAGGAGCCCCTTCCCACAGCTTCCACTGAGCTGCTCCCCAGCACCACAGACCTCAGTGCCACCTCCACCCCGAGGCCATGACAGCACAGAAATCACAGCCAGTCCTGCTCCTGGTGACAACTCAGGACACCAAGTGGCTCAGGACTCCAGCAGAATTTACCAGCAGATCCTGCAGGATCATTCCAGAAGCTTGGGAGCAACATGTGACATGAACAAAGTAATTTTCCATGTGGTTCTGCTGACCTAATGACTAGAAATGCACCCAACAACTTGGTGGGAACCACCTGGAGGAAGCAGCACTTTGTCAGGGACATACTGTGAGCGGGTTGGGCACCTGCAGCAAATGGAATTCATGTGGAAAAGGAGTGAACTCCCAAAAAACCAGCATCCCAGTGCTCATCCCCTGCAGGACACCAGGCTCACCTTCAGCTTGTGCTCGTGCTCCTTGTTGACCCGGGAGAGCAGCTGGGCTTTCCTCCTGTTGAGGGCATCGATGAGGGCATCGCACTGCGCCACCAGGCAGGCCTCGAACTCCACGCTGTTCTCCTGTGGGCACAGAGGGGTCACAGCCCGGGGAACAAACCCAGGCCAGCTGCAGAACTGGGGTTTCCTTTTTAGTGGTGCCACAGGGGTCATTTTAGCACGTGCAGCTGCATCGGTGCCCCCCATGAATCCACAGTGTTGGATGTGGGATCCGCACGGCCTGGGAGGGTGGAAAATGTGGAGGTGGGGATGGCTTGAGAAGGCTGAGCTAGGACAGAGGCTGGATGGAGTTAAAGAATAAACTAGGGATTTATTCAAAGCATCTCCTCCATGGATCCACCTTGGGCAGCACCAGAGCCCAGCCAGGGCTGCACCCAAGATCAACCAAAATGGCCCCAAAATGCACGGCCGGGCACGGGCTCTGTCCCTGGGATCAGTTCTGCTCCATTTGCACCTTGCAGTTCACTGTCCCATTCCAGCTTTAGCCCAGGCAGTCCCACCCTGCTTGTTTTTCTCTCTCCAGCCCACGGTGTTTGTGCTCTGGGGCTGAGATCTGGATCATTTGTCCTTGGTGCCCAGCTGGAGCAGGAATTGTTTTGTCTCCCTGCTCTGTGCACAGAGCTCAGAACTGCACCTCATCAGAACCATCCCTGAATATGGAGCCCAGACCCTCACACTAAAGCAGCACAGAATGTGAAAAATAGAAAATCTAAGCCCTGAGGCAGGTGAGGATCAGGTTTGGATCCACCCTTGGCAGAGATGGGAAGGGCTCAGGACTCTGCTGTTCCTTCAGCAGTTCTGGGGAGGGTTCAGGGGGGCAATATGGAAAATGAGGTTCCTTTGGGAGAGCACCCACCCAACCCAGCTTGGGAAGAGGGACAGGGATGGCTCATCCTGGTGGGAAGGGGCAGTTCCTCAGCCTCAGTACCTGGATTTGCTGCACCATGTTGCGGAGCTGGACCAGGAATTCCTTTGCCTCCTTGGCTCTGTCTGACAACCCATTGAGGGCCTGGGAGAGCTGGCTCTGCAGGGGAAACAAAGAGCAAGGTCATTTCCATGTCCAGGACTCATCCATCCCCCAATACAAACACAATTAACTCCACAGAGCTCCCTCTCAAGCACTCTAAGCAGTGGAACTAACAGGCAGAAACAGAGCTTGTAACAATCAGGAAAATCCATGGAAACAAGGGAAAAACAAGGGAAAATCAAAAGCAACATGCACAACTTCAGTCATCCTCACAGACCTTGCCCTGCTAACAGGCAAGCTGTGGAAATGTGGGCAGATTCTCCCACCACACCCAGATCAGAGCTCCTGCAATGCAGCTGATGGACTGGACACCCACAAGATGTGAGAGACCAGAAGGAGATTTAATTTGATCTGAAATGGGCCCAAGAGACAGGATTGTGTGGGATTTGGGCTGGGAATGGGCTGCAGCCCAGCCCTGCCTCCAGCATCCCACCAAGGAGTGGCTGAGTGCAAGGAGAGGAAAAGGAGGGTGAGCCACCACACCCTGGCTTTGGGAGGCAGATATTCAGTGATATTCAGATATTCACCTCCTCCCCAGGCTCCCCTGGGGCATCAGGGACAAGCCACATCCACCCTGGCTCTCACTGTGATCCCTCCCCTGGGTCTGTGTCCTCCAGGGAATCACCAAGAATTCTGTAGGGTCTGACCCCTTTCTATTTGGGAACACAGGTAGGGCCACCCCAGTCTGACTGAAAATCACCCAAAGCCTCCTGCAAGTGAAGGTTGGGGGAAATGGATTTATAGAAAATTCTTAAAGCTTCAGAGAAGGTTTATAAAGTGTGTATCTGTAAGAAATGCTGATTTAGAAATGTTATGGAATAGGATAGAGATTGTTGAGCGAGAAATGGAGCTAGAAACAAGTTTTAAAGCATGGCTTTGCTAAAAAAGACTAGATACTTTGCAGAAATAGAACTGTGGAAGATGTATTGTAGTAAGACTCACGAGGGGTAATTTTAGATTATTGGCTTTAAGGCATTTACAGCATCGTGTGACAAAAGCTGATAGGCCAAGAAACACTTATAAAGAATTGTAATTAAGAAATAGTTGTCTTCTGATTGTGATGGTGTGAATTATGGCATCTGTGCTGTCTCACCCTTCTAATGAGACTGAAAATGGAATAAAAGTTTTAAAACACCTCCCAGTTACCCCATCTCTAGGTCAGAAAAAAACATAATCCAAGAGAAAGTAAAGGTTTTCCTGCAAAACACTGACTGTTCCTTCTCCCTTTGGAGTGGGAACACTCCCACAGCCCTGGCCCTGAGCAGCAGAACGTGGTAATAACAATAATTATGTTCATCAAATGCTTTTTCTTTTTCATTTCCATGGCTCTTTCTGAACACTCACTCAGGAATCTTCCCTATCTCCCCCTTCTGCCATCACAGCAGTGTGTGGATTATCTCAAGAGCTGCCCAAATCACCCTCAGCAATTTTCCTCCGGGAGAGATTTTGCCTCTTTTGTGGGCTGCAAATTGGCTGCAGACACCCCGTGGGTTTGGGGGTGATGTTTCTTTGAGGCAGACACAGAAATGGGATGGTGGTTGGTGTGCCCAAATCTCCAAAATTCTGCTGTGCCCATCCTTCTAGGGATCAGGGTGTGGGCACTGAGCTGTGCCTCCCTGGATGCCAGTGTGGGAGATGGGAAATGAGATGGGAGAGGGGAGAAATGTCACATTCACATTCTCTGGAAAAATCCCTTTGCCCAGGATTTCTCTCCTGGGAAGCTGAGAAGCCTCAGAAAGAAAAGGGAAACAATTTATATCTCATTTGCTTCCCCTGTGTTTTGCTCATGTGGAATGTGTTTGGAGATTGTTTATCCAACAGGTGATTGTTTCATTGGTTTCATGTGAATTGTTTTGACTTAATGACCAATCAAGGTCAAACTGTGTGGAGGCTCTGGAAAGAGTCACAAGTTTTCATTATTCTCTTTTTAGCCTTCTGTAGGTATCCTTTCTGTATTCTTTAGTATAGTTTACTACAGTATTAATATAATATAATATAATATAATATAATATAATATAATATAATATAATATAATATAATATAATATATATCTACATTTGACATAATATATAATATCTTATATATTATATAAATATTATATAACATAGCTATATAATATTATAGATAATAAATAAAATTTAATACATTTATATACATATAATATATTTATATAAATTTATTATTTTATATATTTATATATAATAATACAAATATTTTAACGTGTATAATATCTTAAAATAATAAATTAGGCTTCTGAGAACATGGAGTCAGATTCATCATTCCTTCCTTTGTCTGGGAACCCCACAAACACAACAGAGAAGGGCTCTGCTCCTTCTGGGCTGAAATCAAGAGTAAAACCCAGCTCTGCTACTGAGGAGAGCCGTGGCAGCCCTTTAATGGCCCAGAAATAATGGCCCAGAAAATGACCTCGCTGCTGCTTCCCGGGGAGACTTTAATCTCACCCGAGTGCTTCCTGCATTCCCTCTGTAATTTATCCTTGGGATGTGGAGCTAATCAGGGAATGCATCTCTAACAGAAATGGGATTGCTAGCTCAGCTCAGCAGTTCCCCCATCCCTCCTCCCTCCCCAGGCAAGGTCAGGGCCCTGCAGGGACAACCAGCCCTGCCTCTTGCAGAGCCCCCATCATCTTCCTCAGCCCTGCTGGCTCTGGGGACAAGCCCCAAGCCCAGCAAGGTGTTCTGCTGAGAGCTGTGCTGCTGCAGGGCCCAGCTCCTTGATAACACAGGCAATTAATGGAAAAAATCAGCAGGGGTTAGTTGTGTTTACAAGCTCCTCATTAAAATTGCAGCATGTTGGGTTTGTGGTTTTTTTTTTTCCTTTAATGTCTTTAAAAGGCTTTTTTTTTTCCCATTAACATGAATTTCATAAAGGATATCTTTAGATCAGCATAATTCTTTGAGGCTTTCCTGATGGGAAAGCTTTTTAAAAGTGGGCTTAAAATTTAAAAAGAGCTCTGTGGTGCCTGTATGTGTTGTTCATGGAGGTTCCTTCACCCCAGGCACCCCCAGCCTTGCACACAGCAGCTCCCCTGGTGCAGCAAGCTTGGAGCCCCCACAAAAAGATGGTCCAGGAGCTCAGAGCATCCCTGCCTGTGGGCTCCCTGCACCCCTGTCTCAGCTCAGCCCTTCCCCATGCTCCAGGTATTCCTGATGCCTCCAAGGCAAGTGAGGGAACAGCATTACCTAGTCTGAAAGGTGTCATTTTTCCAGAATTGTGAGGATTTTAAGGATTTCCAGAATTTTCAGGCCAGCTCCTAAACATGAGTGGGCACAGGAGCTCCAAGGTTTGGCTTTTCCTCAGCAGAGCTTCATTCCCATCTCCAGATGGGTCTCCCTCAGGAATCCATTCCCCCTTGTCCTGTCACTTCATCCCTTGTCCCAAGTCCCTCTCTGTCAGTGTCATATTGTCTGAAAAATCCCTTCACCAGGATTTCTCTCCTGGGAAGCTGAGAAGCCTCAGTAAAGAATGAAAACAAGAATGATCTGATTGCTTCTCCTGTGTTTGCTGCTTTGGAATGTGGCCTGGAGATTGTGGTCATTGTTTGATTGGTTTCATGTGAATTGTTTTTATTTAATGACC